>VZTG01006973.1:247707-487721 GCA_013397845.1 Melanocharis versteri | reverse complement strand
CCCCCCAAAAAAATACAAAGCAAAAACCCAGACCCCAACAAAGCAACAAACCAAAATCTAAACTGCCTCAAAAATGCCACTGAGGGGTATCTTCTGACAGTTCCTCGGCTGAGGCTTTGTAGATAAGACTTGTTACATGACCAATACTGGGATGTTTGCTTAAAGACAAAATAAAATTGATTTAAACTTTATTCGTTTGGGTAATTAATGGAAAAAACATTCCCCTTAGTGGGTGGAGTCTGGTGTGAACATCATAATGTACATTTTCAGTGTTACAGCTATTGCAAAGCACTAAGCTGGATAAACAGCTGTCAGTTACAGGGGCTGCTGGCAGGATTTTCAAGGACTGTACTTTGTAGTAAGGAGTTCCAGGGGATTTTGAAAGGTTGTCACCTGATTCAATAAGAATGCATGACTCATTTGATGTGTTAGCTGATTAATTTTAAGTTTACTAGGGCTTTTGAGGAGAATCCAAAGATTAAACATTATGGCACATTTACAGATCCAAAACTTTAGTTTTCTAACTTTGTGTAGAAAAAAAAATAAACCAGGCTCATGTTGTTTTTTGTTTTTGCATATACCACTACTAGTTTTATCACAGCAAGAAACTTCTTTCTCACATTAATTTATACCAGTGAAATGGAAAACAGGTTAGTATTTATGTCCAACCATGTGTGAAATTAGTATCCTACAAGTGCATTGAAATGAATGCTTGTGGTAATAAAGTAGTAGTCACTGTTTAATTTTAATGCATGCTTCACTTTAAAATTGGTTTTCTGAATAGCTACTATGTACATTTACATTCTTCCCAAAGCACTTCAATATTTAATACTTCCTTTTTCTGGTCTAGTTCTGTAACTCTTTCTGCACTGGTCAGAACTTGCCTGGGAGATTGCTTGGAATTTAGGAGCTCCTTGGTAAATAAGTACTGCTCAGTATCACTAAGAATCTGGCAGAATTTCAGAATCAGGATTAAAAGTTTGCAGAAAACTCAGAATAAAATGTTCCAGCTTAACAGTGCTTAAGACTGATGCTCTTTATGTACATAAAAGTACAGTGTAGACTTGGCCAACACAAGCTTCTGTTTTCAAGCCTGATGTAGCAAACAGAGCCTGGCTGAGGAATACCACTTTTGTGTTTAGATTTATTTATTTCATTACTTAACAGAATCTGTGATCCACTAGCATTTATTAGCAACTTATTTAACAAATGAATCCAGATAGTTACCAAGGAGAAAAGGATTTTCAGTCACTGTTGGCTCTACAGATTCATATCTGTAAACTTAGCTAAGACTTGTGTCTTCTTCTTGGATGTCTCAGCTGTTCTGCTTGTTGCTAATTCAGTCTAAGCTTCTGTGGCTAGAGTGGCAAATGCAGTTCTGAAACTTATGGAGGAGACACATTTTTCTGACTGATGATGCTAGTAAACCTTTGCACTGCCACAGAGATAAAAATATACTATATTTTGTAATTTTTTTTGCTAATTGCTAAATTGCTATTGCTTTCTTCTGGGTGATGTTTCTATAGAGAAGTGATTATTGCTCAGCTTTCTGTCCAAGTTTGGAGAAACTGGGAGTTTATGTCAGCTCTGAAAGCAGGAGACTGCATGGCAACTCAGCAGACATTCCCACTTCAGCTGTGATCCAGAGGGGGAATATGACAAGAGTAGGGATGATACTGGGACAGGGACTTTGGCATGGTATTAGAGCTTGCTCTATGCCTGCCCATACAGCTGTTCCACATCTGAGCAAACAGTAGAGCTAAGCCACATGTGTGAATGTGAATGTGGGTGCTGCAAAGCCAACCTTGATGTGTGCGTGCTGTCTGTTGAGCCAGAAATAATCTTTGGCATATATATGGGCATTTGAGCCTAAGCATATGAAACATGTCTTCTGCCTCCTCCATCCTGCCCTGGAGGCTTCTCTGAACATCCTGTCTCCAGGGACTTGCAGAATTCCTGATAGTCTAGAACACAGATGGAAATTTCCACCCCACTGTCCCTGGTCTCATATAAGAGCACAGTAATTTCAAGTTTAATACCTAGACATAAGCCTAAACAGGTGTGAGAAATTCTTCTCACATACCCAGAATGTAGCTGCAAATAACTTACTAACAAAGCAGCCTTAAGTGCTTTTAAGACTTATATTTTCCTGCTCTACTATTCAGGTGTTCTCTCGATCCCGCCTCCTAAAAACACTCTCTATTTAGACGTTGCTGTGTCACTGAATGGGAGGGACTTTCTGCACAAGCAACGGTCTCTGCAGCACCCTGCAGACTGCAGCTCGTCTGCTGAGTCTGGCAGGATGGTTTTTCTCCCTGTCCCTTTTGAATGACAACTCTTGGCCCATGTACTGTGTTTTGTAGCACTGGACTCTTGAGCCTTTGTGTAGGACATACTTTTGCATGTGCCTTCTCAGAGTACTGTTCTGATTCCAGCAGTGCAGCTGTCCTGGAGCCATCAAATATATTTCTCCTGTCTTGGATCTGCTGTCTTGGAAAGATGAATTTTACTGATTTCTAGTTCACATTCTTCTCCCTCCCATCCTGTAGCATGCAAGCTCATGAGATTTAGCTAAAAAAATGTTTCATCTCAGATACCACCTATTGCCATCCCACTGGAAAACTTGACTGTAGCAGAGGCCTTAAATCAAAAGCCTGTGTGACAGTTTCTGATCTTTGAGCAGCTTTAGGGGCTGTCAAAAAGAAAAACATTCGTACCTAGTTAAACGAAGTTGTTTGGTATGGATTGAGGTATTTGTCAAGTAGAGCCATGCAAAAGATTAAAGCAGTGTCTGTCAGTGAAACTACTGTATTTTGGCTTACGTAATTCTACAGGGTTTTTTTCCGTGTTTTGCTTTTCAAGGAAACTGTAGGTGCCTTCAGCATTATATCTAAAAAGGGAATTATACATTGCAGATAGTATTTCATTCTATATTTAACAGCTCTTCTTTGAACAACAAAAACTGTAAACTCATTGCTGGGACTTGAACTGAAGTCATGGTGGTTCCTAGTTGTTAATGATATTTCACAGTGACAGCCCTGTTCTGCTTGTAGTGTTAAGAAAAACAGTAGCTCACTCAGTGTCTGGGTTTCCACTAAGTTTACTGATATTGGGCTGTAGTTCTGCCCGTCCTGCATTGCCATGGTGTGTGCATGTGAGAGGTGTGTGCAAAATGTGACAGCAGGACTGCTGCTTCAGTGATAAAGCCATGAAAACAGTGAATAAATTGGGCAGGGCTTCCCTAGCCAGTGGAGCTGCAAGCAGAGAACAAACTTGCTGTGTCTTACACAGCGGAGATGAGCAAGAAAAAGGCATGTCTGAGTCTTGATAGACTTTAACAAAAAACCTCTCCAAACACCTTTATTCTTTAAAAACTGGAATTCCCATTTGTTTTAAATTATGAGAGATTTGGGACCATTCATGCTCTAATGAAGGTTTTATGTGAAGAAAAAGAAATCATTTGTTTTCAGAAGATACTGGTATTTTATATGGTTAAATATGAGTATTTTCACTGGTTTAATCATTAACCATGAATCTGTGTAGGTGTTGGGATGGCAGGTATGCTAAATTAACTGCTCTCCCTCCCCTCAGCATTTTCTAACACCTTCAACTGGAGGTATACAGACGAATGTGCTTTCTGTAGCCTATAAAATTCCTACAACTGATGCTGTAGGACACATCTGCAGGGTTCCTAAGGAAAGTGGAATATAAATTTCTCTGTCATTGACAAAAATAATTCCCTTTGGATGATGCTAAACCTTCCTTGTTTATGGGTAATTCCTGTCTAGCTTCTAAGGATGCTCCAGAATGCTTTAACTCTAAAACCAACCAGGTTGTACCAAATCCTGAGTGGATTCAAAGTGCTTCATGAGGAAACCACATTCTTCCCAGCTACCAAGCTCACACTCCTGAATGAACCCATATGTAAGATTCTGGGGGAGCAAATCTGCTTTGGGCTAGTGAATATTCAGAGATGAGATCTCGGGATGGGATCCAAAATGGCACAGCTTGTTTAAGCCTGGGAGAGAGAAGGCTTTTCTGCACTGTGCTGTGATGTGGAAGAAGGGGTAAATGGTCACTGAAGAAAGTCTGGTGCTCGAAAGACTGATTTTACTGAGGTGCTTGTATTGTGGTAATGCCCTACTGCTGGCATGCCTGATATGGAGGTGCTTCTGGCATCTTGGTGGTCCTAAGGAGAGGAGCTCAGAGGCTGCACAGGAGCTTGTAATGAGCTTCGGCAGCCTGGACATAGCCTTTGTGTTGCTACTTCCTGCAGATAGTTGTAAAATGACCTTTTTTAATCCGTAAACATAAAAAGATAAATGGCTTCAGTTAAAACCAGCTGGAGGTAGGCATGGGAGATGGCACTACATGAGATATCAGGTAGGAGGGAATGAGGAAACAAAATCCTAGATGGATCTCTGTAGGATGTTTGCTCTTATTTCTGAGTCCTGGGGCATGACATAGTCTGTTTCAATTGCAGTAGTAAACAGTAAGGTCAGAGGAGATGTGACTGGGATCTCTGTGCTCATCCTGCCTGGTCAATGCCATTTTGACAGTTAAATTTCTGCAGGGAAATTTTCAGTCTTTTTATCAAGTGCAATATACATCCAAATCCAGCCTTCCCTTATGTTCTATTGAGAAGAGATCAGGTGGAGAAAACCCATGCTCCTCTGGCATCTAAAATAATCTTGGCTGAAACAGAAAAGGTTCTGCCAACCTCAATTGCTAAACTACCTACAGACTAAGAACTGATCCAAACAGAGTGTCACTTACAAGCAGTTGGCTCTGACACTTCTGCTAGACAAAGTATTTTCTTCCCTAAGGTGCACTAGACTGATGCCTCTTTTGGCGTGCTCCAGTGTGTCGCCCTGTGCTGACCAGGTTTTCGGAGAGGTTTTGTCCTCAAGTCCCTTAAACATCAGAGATGTTCAAAGGCATATGAGTGATGATTAGGCATTATCCCTAAAGGATAAAGATGCTGAGGCCATGGGGATGCTCTGGCTAAAAGACTTCTGTTCTTGAGAGTGATGGATGGGATTTTGCAGCAAGGATGGGTTATTCAAGGGTAATACAGCCAGTGGGGTCATCACACCAACAGCTGCTTTTTCTTTCTAATGGTAGAGGAAGCAAAGATGAACAACTGTGAGGCGTGAGAGTAACGTTCCTGTTCTACAATGGTGGTTTGGATAGGTGAAAAAGCAATGTTTCTCCTTAAGCTCATTTTAGAGCTGTTATGTGATTATAGAAGAATGAGGAGCTGGGGAAACTTCAAATAGGTGAACAGGAGAAGAAAGTGCCCAAATGGCAAACATCTGTCTTCATCTATCTCTGCCTGTCTGTGCTTGAAATCTTGATAGCTGGGCTCAGGGAAGAATATTTAACTCAGCGGCTAACAAAGTACAAACAAGTATTCCTCACAGAACTCCTTTTGAGACAACAATTATTGTCCCAAATGACAAATATTGGAGCTACAGTAGAGAAAGCAAAATCATTTAGCGAGCAGAATCAATGTCTGAGCTGGGACCAGGATCTTGGCTTTCCAAACTCCTTTTTGGCTCTCTAGTCGCCGAGGACTGTAAGGAATAAAATATGAAGGCATACCTGCAACAACATGCAGTTTCGCTGATCGTTTCCAAAGCAATCGTGCCCCACAGCTCCTGAACGTAAAAAACTCCTAATCCCTCTACCCAACCTCAAAACAAAGAAAAATTTTTTGTGTCCGAATAACCACATCAGCGTTCACTTTCGCTCCCCGAGTACCTGCCCGGCTGACAGCCGAGCGCCGCGCCGTGCCCCCGCGGCTGTTCATCAGAGGGGAGACATGGCAGCGGTGCAGCCCGGGGATGCACAGCCACACGGCTGCGGAGCGTACAGGGGTAGGGACTAAAACAAAAATTCCCTCCCGGCCCCCGCGGGGCGTCCGTGCCCGCACCTGTGCCCGGCCCGGAGCGCCCCGCCCGGAGCGGCCGGACCCGCGCCCCGCCCNAAGGGATGATCCGAGCGGCGCTCGGTTGGGCTCGCAGCTGAACGCGCCTCCATCCCTCCCTCCCTCCTCTTCTCCCTCCCTCTTTTTCTCTCTCTCTCTCTCGGCTCTCCTCCTCCCTAACTCACTGGATATTACCAGCCGCCGGGCTCGCCGCTGCCTCTCCCCCAGCCATGAATCCCGCCGAAGGGGCGGCGGAGGAAGGCGCTGTCCCTGACTCCGAGGTGGATGCTTTCTTCCGAACAGGTAGGGGAGCCGCGGGGAAGGGGCCAGGGCAGCGCCGGGCCCTGCCTCCGCCGCGGGATGCGGGGCTGGCGGCTGCGGCGCGGGCACCGCCAGCAGCGGAGCCGCGGGGAGGGGATGGAGGGGGTCCCCGCCTGCCTCCTCGCTTTGTCCGCCGCAGCCCCTCGGTGCGCCCGTGTCCCCGTCGTCCCTCCCGCCCCCGGGAGGATGCTACCGCGGAGCTGCGCTCCCACCGCCTCGGGAGAGGACCGGCCAGGCCCCCGCCCCAAGCAGGCACAAAAGCCCCGCGGGGATGCTCGGGGAGAGCTGCCGCGTTGTCACCCCCGCGAGAAGCGGCGCCGGCTGGGCCCCGCCGGGCCCCCGCCCCGGGCGGCGGCGGCCACCCGGGTACCGGCTGGTATTTGGAAGCGGAGCTGGCTGCCTGCCCCGCTCCAGCCGGGCGAAGCGCCGGGCGCTACCCCTGCCGCCCTCGGGTGGGCAGTGAGTGAGTGCAGAGGCGCCCTGGGCAGCGCTCACCCGCAGCCCCGCTGCCGGCCGGGGATGCTGACCTCGCGGAGACGGGCTCGCTAAGTAGCTCAGAGACGGGTGAGAGCCCTGTGTTTCACTCTCCCGATTCAGAGGATGCTGAAGTGCAGCCAAAGTGTAGCTGGACTACGGCACAGCGTAGGGGACCTTTGCTAATGAAGCAGTGGTTAATTAAATTTTGTGGGCAATAGGTATGTGCTGGGGTCCCCACTGCATCACCCAGTTGTGAGATTGTGTTTGTGTGGGAGACCGCAGCTCTGAAACATGGCTTTGCACAGGATGAGCATCTCAACTGAAGCAACTTGTGGTCAGCATGACACACCCCCCCTTCTCCCTTGCTCCCTCCCCCGTCAAAATCTTAAGAAAGTTTTATAATCTTCTTGGTAGATTTTTAATTAAAAATTGTAAAGGATTAAGTACTTGTTTCATAAGGGGATTGACCCTTTTGGGCTAGGACTGACACTTACTGCCACAGCTGTTTGTCAAGACTGCTTTTCAGCTGTTTTGCTTCTTCTACCTGCTCATTAGCTACACACAATGCTTTGAGCTCCAGTTACAAAAAAGCGATTATGTAATCACCAAAACTTTAAAGAAGTAAAATCCTGAAGGCCTACAGCAGCTCCCTATTATGGTAGACTGCACCCCATTTATGTGAAAACCCTTTGATCTAGAGGATGAGTATAATAAGGTCTGGCTGTGTGTATCTTATGATCCACGAGTCATTAAGCCATAGGGTATTTGCCTGTTGATAGCCTACCTGGTTACAAGATAATTTGCTAAGTCTCAACAATGAGAGATTTGTTAGAAAAAAGAAAAGAAAAACAACCCACCAATTTTCCTTTTAAAAGGAACGTGTTAATTAAGGTTCTCCCCTACCTTTTCGTTCTCTCCCCTCCTTCACCCAAAGCTGAATCATTTCTCTGTGACAGTGCCTTCTTAACGTAAGCATGTTAGCAGAATTGAATTTGGAGAGAGTTAAATCTGTCTAGGTTATATAAAAAAGTATTCCTAAATGAGAGAAAAGCACAGGGAGCCATGTGGCTGCACATTTCTCCCAAGCTGCCTCCTTCACCTGAAATTTCACCTGTAGATCCATGAATACACTTGTAACCTGCATTGTACATTTAGCCTGGAGATTTCAGAGTCTCTTAACACTTCTGCTTCTTGAGGAAACAAAATCACAGGAACCTGGGCTTGGGAGAGGTGCCTAGGTGCTATCCTTGCATTGAAGCATGTATGCATAGGCCATCCCTGATGGTTGTCTGCTTCACCTTAAGCTTCATTAAAGAAGATGGCAAAATTCTTGTTTCTGCACCATTACATAGCATCTTGTCTCCAAAAAGATGATGTGGAAAAAAACCCTCAGACTATTAGTAATTAATTTTGGCTGTCTGCTGTTAGAGTGGCTTGGCAACATCCCTGAGAAATGGGGAAAGCACGAGCACAGGTATGACTTGTGTGAAATGGCACTGTTGGTTCTCTGTGGTGTTTGGGGCCCCTTCACTTGTGGGGTTTGTGCACTGCTGTTGTGCCTGTGTGAAGCTGGATTTAATGGATAGTGGAGAGAACAGCCGATGTGGGGCTTGGGAGAACAATCGTAGCCAGGACACAACTGACTCCCACACCTCTCAGGCTGGCAATAGCAATCCTGTCTGAGTGAGGACTGTGAGATGGGGTCTGATTTGTAATAGCGACAGAGACCTGCATTGACTCAGCATTCTTTTTCCCTTGATACTAGATTTTTTCCTTTTATACCTTGTCCTGACTTGTGTTCTGGATTTGTAAAGCATAACCATTGTCTTACATGCTCACATCAAGTAAAAAATGAATCTATATGGTTTAAAGATTAGCTGCTCTAATAACTCAAGCTTATACTAAACAGCCTAAACTCTTCCCAAATTCATAGTAACCACATGGAAAAGCATGAACTCTTCATTTGTTAAAAAAAACGGAGTCGAAACAACTAAACCTCTCTCAGAGGCTTTTAGCAGCCAGCTGGGCTTTGCACTGAGCCGGGAGGATCGATAGGCTGCTCCCTGCTACCGGCAGAGGAGGCTGATGCTGGGAGTGGCGCCGCTCACAGAGCAGCTCCCCCAGCAGCACCCAAACACTCGATGTACCCGTCCCTTATCAGCGGAGACACCTGAGACAGCGTGTTTCTGAGCTGTACCTGGAAAGGCAAACTGAAGAAATTAACATGAAGTAATAAAGGAAGGTCTGTTCTGGTGCTTACACTGATGAGAACTAGGAATGACTTTTAAGAGAAGGTGGATTTAACAACTGTGTAGTTGATGCTGGCAGTCAGTTAAAACCTCCCTGGAGTCAGGCAGGACAGGGACTATTCTAATTTTCACCATCTGATATATGCAGTAAGAAATTCAGGAATTCTGTTTTAGAGAATCAATCCCATGTAATTGGACTAAAAATTACCAGGCAGAGGGACATGAAGGGCAGAAATTCCTATTGCCGTCTCCAGCTCTGATTTCTAGGATAACACCATCTGCTGAATTGTAGCAGCAATTTCTGCATGATGTCTATCACTTCTGTTTGAGCTTCTCTTTGAGTAAAAAAACGAATCTATGCCTAGGTATGCCTTACCAAGTTTCTTAAGTCTGGTTCTTTGACAGGTAAAATATGGCCAGGTTCTCTGGAGCTCTTAATAGTCTGTATTAAATGTGTACGGAAACTTTTTTATTGTGTGGATTGGAATCCAAATACTTACAGTTTCAAACATAAAGTAATTCACTTTCAAAGTGTCCAAATAAGAGATATACCTTGAATACAGACACAGAAAGAAAGCTTTAGCTTCCCTGCTTAAGCTGCACTATCTTCTGCAGTGTGTTTTGGATACAGGGGTGAAACACATAGGGAAATTTTTTACCAAAAATTAAAATATTTATAGAGGTCAGTGACAGAACAATTTAGCAAACTACCAATTACTAGCAAAAGTAGTCATCAATATTTCTTATGTGCTAGCAGGTACTGTTTTATTTTCTAATTTATTTTTCTGGCACTTAAACATAACATTGATTACGTCTGATATGAAGATACCGACTTTGTCATCAATACTTCCTGTGAGTTGAAAATTGACATTGTTCCATCTCCTTTGGATGCGATGAATTATTCTGTTTGCTCTCTGCTTTTCAGGCAGCTATACTTCTAGTGTTGTTCATTTGTGCACAAGAGACTGGCAGTTCTGCTATTAAATAACTTTAAAATGATTGGCATTGGCCAGGCTGTTTGATCAAAAGATGTGCTTGAAATGATGTCAGCAGAGAAGTGCTCCTCGAGGTTGATGGACTCAAGTGTCTCCTTGTAGAGCAGGTAAATTGATTCAATTGAGTTGTCACTGGGGTGAGGTGTTCTTGTGATGCCTGGCTTCATTACCTTGAGACTTTATAATTCATAAGGCCTGGTCTGGTGATGTGTGCTCTTAAAGGCGGCTCTGTTGCAGAAAAGACTGTCAGGTCTGTCCTGTCACTTGGAAAGCTGTTGTGTTCTTTGAGGTGACGCTTTTAATCAAAATCTGTACCACTTTCTGGAGGCTGTGACCTCTGACCCTGTCAGGAATATGAGTTTTGTTGTTTTCTTTCTTTCTTGTCTAATGTAGGTGGTTTTTATTTTTTCATGTGATTGGCATGGGGGAGGAGCACAGCTGTTTCACTGCAGGTGGGAACCCAGGTCCCCCCAAGCCTCCCCAGTGCATGGGGAGGGCTGTGTGGCTCTGCCCCGTGGTTGTCCCATCTCCTCAACCTCAGGACTTTGAGGCAGATATGCTAGTTCAGGAATTTTCATGCAGACATGGGAAAGAATATATAGGGGAATCAAGAGGTCTTGGTGGGAATGGCTGTCCTCTTCCCCTTCTTGCCATGCAGATGCTGCTAAGAAATAGGGCAGAAACTGCTTGATTGTGGGGTCTTGTGTCAGAAAAGAAGGATCTCTTTTTGTCTGATGCTGGAAGGGAACAATTTAGATGAGCGATTTGTGTTCAGAAGAGCATTTCTTTCCTGTACTACTTCCTTCCTTCTCACACAGAAGTATGTACAGGGCAACAGGGATGATATCTGATAGTTATTTACAATGTGTTTATTCTGGATAAGATTGCATTGTGTTATAGGCCAGTAGGAAGATACTCATTCTATTTGATATTAATTCAATTAATGTTGAACATAATTGCTTCCAGAGGGAGGGGCCTTTCACACCCAGCTTCTGTTCTGAGCTCATCTGTACTGCAGTTCACAATCCTTGATTTCCAGGTCAATGTGCAATAGGGAACATGAGCTTAAAACACAGACATTAGTGAAGTGCACAGGCACTGTAATAATGCTTGATATGGCACCTACAGAAGTTATGGGGCGGAACCTGTTGCCTGTTGCCTGCATTGTGTTTTTGGGTTGAAGCTCTGAAAGAAGAAAAGTGTAATCCTGAAGTCATCACAAAAGGGTAACCCTCCTAGTGCTTGTGTAGACCACTTTACATGTGGACTTAGATGGCCATGTGAGTTTTGGGATGATGAGGGGCTTGGATACAAGTGAGTATCCAACCTGGCCAGGCAAATATAATTATCACTCTTTCCTACCACCTGCCTCCCATACTGTATTTTATCAAGTGCCATAATAATAACCTGCTGGGGAAACGTGATGTTTTAAAAATGGGAGCGGCTTTGATGGGTTTGGTGGGTTTTCTTTGCTGTAATTTCCAGGCACACCCCCGTGTTAAGACCCTTTTAGGGAGTCCACTGGCTGCACAGGTGCTCTGGGCCTCTTGAAGGTTGGGAATGAAGTATTCTGTTGTTTCAGCTGCTGTGACCTTATGGTCTCTGGAAAGGCTGATTATGGATGTATAGCAGCTTTATTGCTCCATGGTGACATGTACCATACAGTACCCAGTGGTATTTTAAGTACTTCATAGTTACATCAAAGAAAATACTTATGGAGTATTAGGCCTTATAAACCCATAGTGCTGTGCCTTTTACGGCTGGAACTTAAAGTCATGAAACGACTTAGAGGTATTTGTGCTTTTGTTTGATTTGGACTGGTGTCCTGCTTTTAATATTTCTTTGGATAAACAACTCCCGTTTTACAGCCTTGCATGGCTCACGCACCCTGTGTTTAACTGAAGGGACTCTGCCACTTGGGGAATTTTGCCTAGAGAATCTGGCAAGAATAACAGGGAATATTCCAATACACGTTTTGCAAAGGAGAGCTGGATATGAAAAGAGAAGTCAAATATGATTGTCTGAATGGAGAGCCTTAAAGTGTAAAGGACTGTAAAAAAAAAAAGAAGTCATAATATTTTGAATTATTTCTTTCCCACTTGCTTCTATAATGGATTGTATTACTGCTGTACAGATCCAGAGAACTTCAGAGGAATTGCTTGGGAGTTTTCACAGATGTAACTGAAAACAGAACTTGGCCCAGGCACTGCAATGGCAATCGTAAATCTAGGTTTAAGTCAGTCACCTGTGTGATATGTGGCCTGCAGTGTGTTGAAATGGGATTTAGAGCATTTCGTGCTAGGAATGTAGTAACATTTCAGCAAAATATCTAAGTTTTCATGTCGTATTTCATATTTGGTTCAGAATGATCCTTGCATTTGAATCCAGGGCAAAGACTTTCCTCTGTTTATAAGTCATTGTGAGAGTCATTAACCTATGTGATTACTGTGGATTCACATTAGTTTCAGTTGTTTTTCATTTATTTTATTTTGAACTATTCAGTGAACATTCAAAGTGATATATTGAAACTATGTATGTTTAGTGCTGAAGTGTTAATTATAATTTAAAACATTTGTTGAAGTATAAGTAATTTCTGTTACTTAATCAAGGACTTAGAAGATAATTCTGTTTCTGATTTTAAATATAAATATTCATTTTGTTTGCTCATTTTCATTAACAAGTGCCTAGAATAAATTGTGGTTTATTGGGGTTCTTTGTTTCTTGTGGGGCTTTCTTACTAAAATCTGGGAGTGTTTTTTGTTTCTTTCAAATTGAAAAAAATGTAAACATTCAGGTACATAGGTCTAATTTGTTGCACTTCCACTTCAAGGCAACAAATTACCTTTAAAACTAAAAATGAAATTCCTTTTTTAGTAACTTTAATTATGTGAACCAGCATTTCAGTTTCTCTGATGGAACAAAACTACCATAATTAGGCAGAGTGTAGTTTTTAGTGTAAGGTCACATCGTACTTGGCTGAGAATAATAAGAGGAAATGATCTTCAATTTAACATCTTGGTGACTGGCAGACCAGCTGCTCTGGTCATTTCTTTTAGTGAAGTGGCCTTGGGAAAAAGGGTGAATGTATGTTGTTTGTGAGAGAAATTAAATTAACCTCATTACATAATTAGTACTCATGTAGACACGGTGGAGTTTTCAGGTTTTTAAAATACTTTTTTTATGTGGGGGGAGGGTAGTTTTGGTGTGTGGAATTAGCTGTGCTGAAGTGGTAGAAGACATGCCTTATCTTTGAAATGATAATAATAATGATAATGATAATAATAATAACAACGTAACAAGGAAAGATTTGACTCCAAGATGTTGCTCTCTTCTGGGGATTGTGACCCTTTTTTGCCAGGTGACCACTTGGTGAAGCAGTAAAGGCAGCAGGTCAGACATGCTCCAGTGCAACTGTCATAGAAAGGGCAGTAGTTGGCCCGGGTTGGTTTGTTACCTGAAATCAGAAAATATCTCTATCTGTCTCTCTGTATACTTATCTCAAAAAGCACTTTGCATAGGTTCCCCGGTAATATCGGTGCTGCTGGCATGGTTCCTGGCTCCTGGAGCGGACCCTGGTGCTCCTGCTGTTTTAGTGGCAACTGGCAGCCTACTTCGGGAGCAGCATCGTCAGCTGGAAACAATAGTGTCTGATTCTTGTTTGTCAGCAGGGACAATAGCCCCGCTGATGGGCTGCGGCGCAGGAGAGGGGGCTTCCTTTGTATGGCAGTGCGGGCATGGCAGATGGCTAATTGGACGTGATAAACCACGGGGGCAATGGGGGAGAAAAAGGAGATCTGCAGGGATTAGCGGCTTGTATCCCCCACACTACAGAAAAAAAATGTATTTTAAAGATGTCATCAACTTCAGTGCTTTGCCACGAATATATCATTCAGTAATGAAGAAGGAGGACATCCTAACTAAAGTCTCTCCTTGGTTGATGTGAAGTCCGCTTTATTAGCTGGGAACAAATCCTGTTACTGTATGGGAAGGTAGGTGAATGCATGGCCCCCAGAGGCACTGGCATGGCACTTAGGAAAATTAGCAGTGCATATTTTTCATCAGTCTTGTAAGTCAATGTCAGACTGTTGTGCCAAACAGTATCCAAGCTGAACACAAAGAGCTTTGCCAGTTGTGTTTGTCAGGAGTGGAAAGTTATGATCTACCATAGCTTGACTTGATAAGAGATGTTCCTCAGTGTTGGAGCACTAAAAAACTACGCTGATTATCAAAGATGGAATTTATTTATTTATTTAAATGTATTTTCTTGATCTTATTAGAGTGTACATTATGAAAGCAAAGCCTGAGACCTTTGTGCAAACAAACTTTTGCTTATTTAAAACAGTTTAGTGAAAAACAGAACTAAAGCCTTGAGGTTAGGTCTGTAAAAATGATCAGAGGAGTTGGACACCTGTCCTGTGAGGAAAGGCTGAGAGAGCTGGGGTTCTTCAGCCTGGAGGAGAGAGGGCTCAGAAAAGGATCAGTTGCAATAAGACAGGAAGCATCATTTCTAAAGTAAAAGAGAATAGGTTCAGACTAGAGATAAGGAAGAAATTTTTTACGATGAGGATGATAAAACCCATGAACCTTTTGCCCAGAGAAGTTGTGGATGCTCCATCCCTGGAAGCTTAGGTGGGACTCTGAGTAACTTGAGGCAGTGGAAGATGTCCCTACTTGTGGCAGGGGTTTGGAGCAGACGACCTCTAAAGGGCCTTTTCAATCCAAACTGTTCTATGATTCTATAGTATCCCAGGTAGTTTTTGGTATGAGATGTTTAGGCTTAGCTGATGGCTTCAGCGGCTTCAAGCTGAGGGCTGCGAGCCCAAAGCTGTGTCAGCTACAGCCTGGTAGCAGAAATCAAAAGCTCATCCTAATAAAGTGGATTCATTTTAGTTCCTTCTGTCGCTGCCCCTCTCCCTCCCCCCAACCAGTTAAACTGCAAGAGAAGGCACACCACAACTTTGGGAGTAACTCCACAGAGGAGCTATAGGAAGTAAGGCTGAAAGGGGGGGTCACGAGCATTGGTGGCTGCTGCAGTGAGCAGCAGTCAAGTCATTGCTGGCTGTAATTCCCTGTTCTGTAAAATGGTATCAAGTGCCTAGAATACTTTGCTATTTTAGTGTCTCCCATAATAATAATGTTATGGCATATAACAGATACATTTAAATTGTAGTAAAAATAAATCTGCGAGAGGTTAAAAAAAATAGCTAGTAAGAAATATGCAGTTCTCTGTGGAAGCAGATTTACTTTCTGTGGAAATATCTGGACTGTGTTTCTCTTCCACTGTTTACTACTGTCTTTTCCCACGGGACAAGTTTAGTGGAGACTCCAGATGAAAACTTTCAGCGACTTGCCTTTGGTTTTCAGCAGGCCATTCAAGTGCTGTACCTGTCAGTCTGCACAGCTTTTGAAGCTGTAGGTGCTTGAGAATATTCGAAAGATTGTGAGTGAATGCAATAAAACTTCAAGTTGGGCTGTCCTCCTACAGGACTTATGATATTGTCATAATGCTATGATGGTTCTCTACCAGGGTTTATTATTTTTATTGCTGTCTCAGTCACTGATTAGTTCCTTCTGAAGCAGATGCTGCATGAACACTGAACAAAAAGATGATCCTTGCCTTTGAGTGCTTATGATAAAAGCTGTCAAGCAGACTGTGAATTCATTTAACCAAAGATTCATGTTTTGCTTTTGTTTTTAAACACATCTGAAGGACAAGCCTGAGGAGTTACAGAGTCAAGCACTGGGTGCAGAGCAGAAGAAATGGCTGAGAATAAGGTGTAAGCAGAAAGATAGGGAAGTAATGAGAAAACTGTGGGGAAAGCATGGAAGAATGCCATAAAGTTACCTAACAGAGCACTTCAGAACTGGAGGGCACTTGGCTGAGAAAAGAGATCACAGCCTGCATCCTCTGTGGAAGGGAAGCAGATGATGTCAGTGTGGGGAAGGTCAGAAGCCAGAGGAAATCACAGGAATGAGACAGTAAGAGGTTTGATTGGAGTTGTAACTTTTGGGATAGAAAGCCAAAGGTAGGTTTTCTGACGCACTAGAGAGAAAAATGGCAAGATTGCCTGGGTATGTAGTGAAAGGAAGGAACAGGCAAAGCCTGTGCATGTCACATGCTCAGATTGGGTAAGGCAGCCATAAGAACTATGACAAAGCACAGGAAAAATAGCAAGATTTTCTCTTCTAGATGTCCCTCACCATTGAAGACTGTTATCACACTGCAGTCTTTTAATAGTGGTGCACCAGATGCCTGTCTTGCTGTGAAGCTGTGAAGAGAAGGCATTTCCATATGAAGCGAAGACACAGAGCCAAAATCCTTGCATGTTCTGCTTCATGTTTAATGCCTCTTGTTCACAGAAACATGTCATGGAGAGCCGACCTCCTTGGATCTGACTGCCACTCTGTTTGCAGCAATTTGACTTTTCTGCTCTGCTTTTCTATGCCGAGGCAGAGAGCTCAGGAGTGATGCTAATTGAGTCAGTCTGAAGCATTCAGATAAATTTAGTCCTAAGGAGAAAGTCAGGCGTACCGGGTAAATAGTAATGATCTTGAGAGCTTCGAGGACTTAGATCTAAGGTGTGCGAATCTCCTGTTAACAGCTTGCTCCTATTCAACTCAGTCCTGCTCGAAAGTTAGCTGGACTGTTAAATAGGTCAGCTGTCTCTTACAGATTCCTACTAGTCTGTAATCTGTCTGCTGCTTCAGGTTATTTATCAAATCCCTAATGAGACAGTCTTGAACTATTTGAGCCAGGAGAAAGTTTTTAGTAGTGTCTTGGTTTAAAGCACCTCTGATGCTAAAACTGGAGGGGTAACCCTGTTGGTTGGATGAGTTAAAAATCAATTGAAACTGATCCATGTCGTAATGGGAGTTTGTAAAAATGACACTTCCTAGCATATAAGTCCTTATAATAGGAAAAGATTTTTTTTCCTTTTTTTTTTGAAGCGGATTGTCTTCATCATTGAGCTGTGTGGTAAGGTGTTACTGGCAGCTTCGACCTGGTTGCTGTGATTGGGATTGATTTCAGTGTTTGTTCCAGCTTCAGCACCATAATGGTGTTTCAGCCCGGGGGTCTTATGCTGCTCATTTGTGATGGTTCACACCCTGTGACTGGTAGGTTCTTTCTCAGGTGGACAAAGGGCAAGTTTCTACAGCATCTACCTCCAAAATCAAGAAGTGCTTGACATACAGCAGGGTGAACAATAATTTCTTTGCTTGGCTGAACCATCCTCAACTCCTCTTGGTGTGCAGTGGTAATGGAGTTAACAGTAATTAGAAATAATACACAGAATTAGTATAGCATTTCAGAATGCTTCATTAAGTTTTGCAGTCTTTGTGTAAAATAGGGAAGTCTCATCTACAAAAAGGGGAAAATCAGGCACAAAGGTGTAGTAAGTGTTTTTCTTGAGGTTGTATGGACTTGGTGCCGATGTTCTTGAGAAACTCATGTCCTGGTGGTGGAGCAAACCCTGACAAAGCACTGAATGGCTTCACCTTCCGTTGGCAGGGCATGGGCCAGGAAAAGCACACCAGTCCCTTTTTACTGTAGGATTTTCAAAAGTTCATGCTGAAGTGACAGGTGAAATCAGAGAGATGTGCAAACTCTTGACTCTTCTTAAACCACTTGGTATGGGTGCCTGTATATGGATGCAGGTGACCTGCTTTAGACAGGTTGTACTTTTTGGCCTTAGTCCTGGAAATGAGATTAACACACCTTGCCGATGTCCACACCAACAAGGCAAATGATTTTAAGATTTTTATTACACTTGGCCCTATTTTTAAATATACGTAGGTCAGAGCCACAGCTGGTATAAAAAATGGCCCAATGCCAGTGACAGCAGAGGAGCTACAGTAATTGACACAGGCAGAGATTTTGGCCCATGTTCAGCTGACAGACTTGTGTGGGGATAGAGCCGAAGAAGACTGGTAGCAGAGTAAGGATATTTCCAATTTAATCTGTTAAGACATCCACATGATTTTGTTCATCACTATAGTACCCAAACACTGACAAAAGAAGGCACTTGGGCTCTGGGTCTGTTCTGTTCAACCTTTGGTAAGGTCCCTGTGCCTTTCTGGTAATGAGTGTGCTGCTGTGAGAGTTACATCTATTAAACACTAAATGTAAGAGAGATTTAATGACATGCTATTAAAAAGTTCTACCTACCTAAGAATGCTTTGCTTTCCAGCCCAGGTTTGCTAATATATTCCATATTTCACAGAGATCTCTCCATGAAGAGAATGCTGTCAGGAGCCATTTACAGCTCTGATCCTGCTTTGTTGTTGTTTACAAGTGCCAGGTTCCTTTTTGCTGCAGAGTCAGCCACTCTGCCATAGAATTTATGCTGGGGATGTCTCCCATGAGCATGTTGGGGCACGGGGAGGTACCTCCTGACTGGTTCTGTACAGCCGAGTTTAACAGAGCTATAACCACAGTGTATGATTTCCTTTTCTTAGTCTCATTTTTCCTTGTCCATTTTCCTCTTGGATTGTATCTAGCAAATGTAGAACCTGCGTATTGCTATTCCAAATGTTTGCTTAATGTGGCATTGTCCAGGGCAGAATAAATACCTGTGGTCTTCTGAAGATCAGTGATTGATTGCCCATCCCACCTATGTTTGCCCAGTAATGTTCTCCAAGTAACATGTGAATGAGACACCTGCAGACACTTGTAACTAAGTACTACTCCAAAGAGTAGTTTTCACGCTGACCAACAGAAAGTCACATTGCATCTTCCTTTGGGAATATATAGACGAAGGAAAGTTTCCTCTTTGGAAGTTATCTTTAGGGACAGAAGCTATGGGAGGTATAGGCAGTGATCACCAGTCTGAGACCTGTAGAGATTCGTGTGGGAGCTCTCTTCCCTCTGTAAATGCCTCTGGTGGGTTGACCTTGGCTGGTGTCCGTCAAGCCACTCTGTCACTCTCCTCTTCAGGCCAAAGGGAAGAAAATAAGATGGAAAAAACCCCTCACGGATCAAGATAAAGGCAGCTTGATAAAGAAAAAGCAGAGGTTGGACACAGAAGCAAAGGAAAACCAAATGTTTTAATGTCTACTTCCCATGAGCAGGCAACGTACCACCAATTCCTGGGAAGCAGGGCTTCAGTGTGCATAATGGTTGCTCCAGAAGACAAGAGTCGTAAATGACAAATGACCCCCTTTTTTCCTCCTTTCTCTTAGCTTTTCTTGCTAAGCAGACATGATACAGTACGGAATATCCCTTTGGTTTGTTTGGGTCAGCTGTCCTGGCTATGTCCCTTTTCAAGCCTGCTGGTGAGGGAGGGAGGGAATGTGAGAGAGACACTGTTGGTGCTGCAAACACTGTCCAGCAGTAGCCAAAACACTGGTGTGTTATCAACACCTTTCTAGCTACCAGTGCAAAGCACAGCACTGTGAGGGCTGCCAGGAGCTGGCAGTGTGCCCAGGTAGCCAAGGAGGTCAGTGGCCTCCTGGCTTGTATCAGAAATAGCATGGCCAGCAGGACCAGGGAAGTGATTAATCCCCCCTGTACTTGACACTGGTGAGCCGCCTCTAATCCTGTGTTCAGTTTTGTGCCCCTCATGACAAGTAGCAGCAAACCTGGTTCTGTTTTTTTCTCAATGTCCCCAATCCAAAAGGGCCTCCGATTAGTTGTACTGAATGAGAGAATGGGTGGAGTCTATCACTCCTTTTCCTCCTGTCCTGCTCCTGGGATGTGCAGTGACCTCTGTTTGCACACAGAGTAGCTGAATATCAATTGGTCAAGACAGACTTTATGCAGTTTAAACTGAAAATCTTGAAACTAATAGGATAGCTTGGAGGGCAGACTAAAGGTGCAAGCAGGACTAAAGGTTTGGGGCGTTTTTGTTGTTGTGTTTGTTTGTTTGTGGGGTTTTTTTGTGGTTTGGTTTTTGTTTTGTTTTTTTGGTTTTTTTGTGTGGGTTTCTTTTTTTTTTTTTTTTTTTTTTTTTTGTAAATCTGACATGCAGCTGTGTTAGCTGCAGCTAATGACTTCTGGAGAGATCTCCTCTCCTGGCTCCCTTTTTGCTCTTCCAATCTCTGTCCGTATTTTCCCTGAGAAGCATTCCAGGAACTGCATTTAAACCTCCCTAGACATTACTTTTCCTTTTGGTGTGAGGACACCTTGTAAATGGTGGCTCAGGCAGGAGCCTGAAGCAGTTAGATTCCAGAGGAAACTAACTGTAGCAATCTATTTTTAAAAGGTTATTTTGATGAATTGGATTTTATGACCTGATTTGAACTGGCGTTGAGCACCCATGTGTTACATTGCTGCAGCCTGGACCCACAGGAGTGTCCCTGTGTGCTGCTCTGCCGTTGCAATCCTATCTGCTTTCTGTATCAGACAGTACCAAATTTTTGTCTCCATTCTCAATCCTGCTTGTCCTGTGTGTCAATAGTGGACAGTTGCAGATCTTTTGCTGAGGAAAATAAAGCTTGTTACATTGCTGTTTCTTGGCTGTCCTGTTTCCCTTCGAGCACTGGGAGTCTGGGGTTGGGGCTGTCATCTTTTATGAAACATTATTATGCTTATATTGACTATCTTTTAAAAATTATTTAAAAATCTTTAATGACCAAAGATTTTATGCAAGAGTTAACATAAGGTTCATCCTTAAATTTGTTATAGAGTTACAGATACTGGTACTATATTAAGGCCTTAAAACACCAAACATCCAGACCTCTCAACTACAGTGAATGAAATTTGAACAACCTTGATCCAGAAAGCCAGGGGCTGTTGCAGCATCAGTCCCTGATGCCTTGTCAGGACAGGTCCTTGCACAGCTCCTCTTAACATCCATGGCACAGAAGCTTTACAGTGGAATTTTGGTGGGCACCGGCCTGGGCTTGTACTTCCTTGTCAGAGGCATTCAGCATGTAGGAGTGAATATAAACCTTGTGTTCAGTCTCTTGAAACTGTCTCAGTATTTCTGTTGTATAATTCTACACAATATTTCAATTGTGCTGAAGTAACTTGAGTTGATTCTCAGTCCAGGAACAAATAGGAAAGCTGTAATGGATGGCTTTGGATTAGGTATTGATGCTCAAGAAAGCTGTCTAAGTGACACACTTTTACACATGGATAAGTAAATGAATATGTTAATTTGTAAGTTTAGGACTTGTCGTGGAGGTTTTTATCACACTGAAGTCCTGCTGAGACTCTGCTGACAAATGGGATTTTTAGATGGAAAGCCTCCATGGATGAGTAGGTGCTAATGGCTCTGTTATTGGCACCCATCCATTTGAGCCCCTAAGTGGCACTTAGATATTAGAAGTGCACTTTTTTTGAAGTTAAGGCTTGAGGTTCATGGTTTTGAAGGTGTTGATGCAAATAAGGCCTTCCCTGAGCAATTTTTGGAAAGGAAGGCTGCATTTCTGTTCTTGCCCAGATTCCTCTTAGGGTAGCTATATTCTTCTCTTGCTTTTCCACATTTCTGTTCTGTGGTTATGCTTTGCAGTGCTGGTGTGCTGAATAGTTGCTGAATTTGACTGCATGAATTGTTGCATTTTTGTTTTCAGAGGTGATTCGTACGTGTGACTCTTCCATAGGGCTTCGGTGTGAAGATCATATTCTCAGCACCTCTGCTTGTCTTTGCATAACATCCCTTCCTTTAGTCAAGGTGAAATAAACAGGATTTCTGGCAGCTATGTCAGGAACAGCGCATGCAGACACCATGTCCAGGCACCCCATCCTTCCCGGCTGCTACCAGAGCTGTCCGGGAACACACGGGCTTCCCCTGCGTCACGCCCCAGCCTCTGTGCCTAAAGGAAACCTCCTCGGATCTTCAGCTCTTCCTGTCCAGCTGCTCATGGGTCCAGCACGTCACAGCTCATTGTTTCAAAGTGCGCCGTGGTCTGCAGCAGGAGAGGAGCTGGAAAATGCTATTTTACAACGTTATTGCTATTAAAGAACTCAATAAATGGTTAAGCACCATGTGTTGGTCAGACAGAGCTTCCC
Source organism: Melanocharis versteri (assembly GCA_013397845.1). NCBI lineage: Eukaryota > Metazoa > Chordata > Aves > Passeriformes > Melanocharitidae > Melanocharis > Melanocharis versteri. The sequence continues at coordinate 465,797 of VZTG01006973.1, read as the reverse complement.
TCCTTACGCTGCTTTGTAAGAGGCTTGTGAGAGAAGACCTGCTATGAGAAGAAGGGGAAAGGCAGGCGCTGATTGTCTCCAGCATCCCAAATCAATGGGTGTTTTTTCTGGTGCTGACTGGAGTTGAGTTCCCAATATGTCAGCCCTCTTCTGCTGTTTTGTGTGTCTTGTTCTTATAGGGTTAAATTAAGGTGCAGCAGACGAATTGCAAGCTCTTCTGACAAGAGCTCTTGAGCTTCTGCATCTGTAACTTTCCTGAGGCTCCTTGAGGAAAAGTCTGGCATGCTTTATCTGAGAGACAGCTCAATTGATACTTCTAAGGGCTTACTTTCCTGGTGTCAGGGCATCTGGGTGCAGCCAAAAATGTTAATCCTAAAGTTGTGGGTATCCCCAAGTTCCATTTACAAGAATTCTATTACATTTGCAATAGAAATGCCTCAGCAGTAAGGCAGTAAGTGGACATAAAGCAGTAAGGAGTGCTGCATCCCCGTAAGGCGAGACAGTTGTACATTTTTGGGTGGGAACCATAATTTGGATAGGGGAATTCAGGCTTCTAATTTTATGCATCTCACCTGTTCTGATCTATGCCAGACCAGAAGGTTCCTCAATTATTCTTGTTCATCTTAAATATCAGTTATCCCCTTGCTGTGGAAACAGATCCATTGCAGAACAAGGATTTTTTTGCCTTAGAGTAATCCTAAGAGAAAAGATTGCTGCTGTGAAAAGTAAAGCTCTTGGTGTTCTTGTTCTGTGTTCCTCTTGTCATCATTAAAGCTTCTTGTGTTAGACTGTGAGCAGCCCGCATCATCACCGGCTTTCCCTGCTGCTGGAGCCTGCAGTGAGACAGTAATCCTGCATTTACCATCACAGTGTCTTCACATACAGTGTGATTTTACAAATCTAATATTATGTTTCTCTGCAGGAACAAGAGCAACAGCAAGCCAGCTAAACAGCAGTGTTAGCAGAAGTAAGCAAGTATTGTGCTATCTGACAGTGCTGGACAATCAGCAAGCTAATTTTCGCCTTGTAATACCAAGGTTGTAGATAAGTCTAGAGGATAATATAAGACTCTGAAGATGAAGTCCCTGCTTCTGATCTGGCCTACTGGATGACATTAGGCAATTAGTGTTGCTCTGTGCCTCAGTTTCCCTCTGAGAGCTGGGTAATTGGCTGTGGATAAAAAGCCCTGTAAAATAATAGCACTTAAAGCAGCACATATAACAGTTACAAACACAGAATACTGTCATCATCTCCACTCCATAAATGTGAGGAACTGAGGCAGAAAATGGTTTGCCAAAAGCTATTGATGTAGCTGGGGCAGGAGTCCTCATTAGACCTCTGGAGCTGGCGGCTGCCTGGCCAGCCTGCAGGCTTCGTGCTGCTCATGGCCCTCCTGCCCCTGCCACCGCGCACCGCAGCCTCGGGGGAATGCAGAGGACCTCGGTGTGGGCAACAGATTTGGGCCCATTCCTTTCACTCTTCCTGCTGAGCAAACTGGAAAAGGAATAAACAAAATGTTTTTTATCTAGGAAAAAGCTTTTAGAGCCCCCTGTTTTTACCAGTCTGCTAAATAGTACAAAGTATATGGGACAGCATTGTCCTAATTAGTTTTCTGTCAAAATTAACAGCCCTTGAGTTCAGTAGGAACAGATTTAGGCCAATTTATTGTCTTTGAAAAATTCACAGGACTTTTTGAATATGAGTTTGAAGCTTCAACATCATGGAACCTCCTCTGAGCAGAGCTTTACTCTTCGTATAAAACATTCTCCCTCCTTAAAAGCCTGCGTCTTAGTGTAATTCGAATCCATCTTATTTAGGGTATATATTTAGTATCCAGCTGATTTTTTCCCTCTAAAGTTCTTGGATAGCAAGTCCGCTAGGAAATCTCAGCATTGCCAAACCATTTTAAGACATTTGGAACTTCAATTACCTGCTGAACTCTTAAAAAGTAATTTGGTAATGAAAGCAGTGAATGCATTCTGCAGTGTTTAAGGATTGCTTACAGAGATAAAATGGTTTTGGCTGTAGGTCAGATAAATACTTTTATGATGAAGCATATGTGTAACCAGTTTTTCTCCTTTTTTTTGAATGAATCTGAAGAGTCTAATCCTTCAGAATATCCCCAAACAAATTTTGGATTACTAGACCCTGTGTTCTTAGATGAGGAGAAACATTTAGTATTTTGCACCTAAGGAACATCTTTCATCTTGATGTATTTTACAAAGTCAAATATGTTCAGTTTAACCAAGCTTCTGTGAAACAAGAAAATGTAATTTCCTATTTTAGAGCTATGTTAGCCAGCAGCAGGACATGATCTGCCTCTCTAGTCAGGCTGGTAGCAGAGATTGTTGGAAGATGTTATGGGATGGCATGCCTAGGTAAAAAACTTGGGGAACAGATTCTTGCAGTCTTGCTGTTTTTGACACTGACTCAAATGTGATCCTGGTCACAAGTCTGGTGCCTCTTGTGGGTGAGCAAAAGAAGGGTGCAAAACTGTTTGTCTCGCACTCTGAGTTGCAGATTATGTTTGCATGGATCCTTTGTGCGTTCTGCCCGTGCCTGTGAAGCCAGACAAGGGCTCTGGTGTGTGTAACCACAGCCAGCGTAGAGGAGGAGAAAGATCTGAACTGCCTTTCTACCCTACAGGTAACACAGGGAGTTTTTCTTGTGGGAGAGAAACTTCTCAGCTCTTCTAGTGTGCTTCCATTTTAAAATTCACATTTCTGGAGTTGGGTGGCTGAAATAAATACCCACATAGCTCTGGTTTGAGAGGTGATTGAATTACTGTGGGATGCCTGTCTTGGTGTGTGGCTATATAGTATTAACAAGTTTATCTTACTCACCCTAGAATTAAGAATTTAGTTGAAAAATGAAGACCATTAGTACCAGAATTGGAGGGGGAAGAAGGGGGAGGTTAAATTGTGATAATGGAATCTGAAACTAAGTTTCTGAGTTTCCTGTGAATCATACTCTAACTTTTTACACTTCATAGTTTATCTAGGACACTGAATTTGTGACAGCCTCATTTGCCATTTTTTTTTCCTGAACTACAGCATCTACAGCTGTGGCCAGATGTGCTACTTGGCTTGCAGCTGAGCTGGGTTCAAAGGCTTTGAACCCAAGCCAGGCTTAAAGTGCCTGGGCACTGTCCCCACTGCTGGGGGTTTTGTCTGCAAGCGTAGCTGCACATGTAGTCCTTCTCTAACCTAAATCAGTCAAAATGATCTGGGTTAAAGAAAACCTTCCATGCTTTTAAATAGAAAGTCAACCTGGATCATTTTGACACAACCAGGTTAGGGAGCAACTGCGTACAGATATAGCGACAGATTGGAGGGGCAGAACCCAGCTCTGCTGCAGCTGAACCCTGAGTGGGACCACAGGCCAAGTAACACTGTTGTGTGAGAGTTCAGGAAGCTGCCCTGACTTTTGTCCTAAAAAATAGTCTTGTTTGTAGGAAATCATGAAATGGGCTAAGGGAGAGAAATGCAGCTGGTGTTTCCCAGTTTTAGCCTCTGATGGCCAGTTTGCAGCCTGATGCCATCTATTTATTGTAGATGTATGTTCCTGCCCAAGGGCCTGGTAATGGCTGGATTTTCACCATAGGCAGTTTAGAGCAACTTCAAGGCTGAACTGTGCTTGCTTTCCTGGGCTGTAAGGAAGCCGCTACCCAGGCAGTATTTTCTGTATAACAACAGTAATTTTCAGATATTTATGCATGCGAGAGACACACATGTAATCTTGACATGAGAGATGCTCTGTGGGTTTTCACAGTGTTCTAAGCATGCTGATAAAAGGCAGATACAGCAAGACTTTCTGCAGAAACTGAATGAAAACATTCAAGGTTTTAGTTCACAGAGGATAGCATGAAGATCTCTTGGGCAATTTTGTAAGTGTGTGTGTGTTTGACATTGGACTTGACAGTGATCTCATTGATTTCTGCTGGGCTCAGACTCAATTACTTTGGTTTAACATCAGTGCATTTAAGAGCAGAGTTAGGCCTGCTGAAGTATGGACACTTTTTCTTTCCTCTTGGGGAATCTTTTGGCAGTGGTTATGCAGGTCATGTCCACATGCTGTGACTTGTCTGCACAACAAGCCACCACTCTATCACTTGGCTTTAGATATTTCAGATACCTTCAGCTGTAAAAAAACTCTTTCTCATTCTGTCTTCCCTCCCCAGGAGACACAATGCTGTGGTCCAGTCCCCACCAGGGCATTGTATTCTTGCCATCATGTGACCTGTCTTCTTTCAGTTTCTGGTGGAGGCAACAATAGGAGACTCCTGGTTTTGTGTGTAGACTCATTCAGGAGAGTCGAGCATCTGTATAAACAAACGGAGGGAGCCCTGCTGCAGTGAGGTGTGTGGTACATGGTGGTGAAGAGACATGGCCGGGCCATTGGGTGGGGTGCTCCCCAAACACCAAGGCCCATGTCACTGACTGCAGTAGTCCCATCTGGAGCATGTTGCAGGTGTGCTGATGATGATTTGTGACAGCTTCATGTCCTGTAGCCCTCAGGCTCACAACAACCAGAAAGAAAAGACTTTCCTTCAGCGGTGATTATTTCTAAATGCATTCACAGCACAACGCAGAGCTTCCTCCAGCTGTCTGAGGCAAAGACTTGACCTCTCCTTGTTTCACCTCTCGTGACATTTACTCATAACAAACAGACCTAGATGTTGCAGTATGTTTTTCTGGGTCACTGAATGCATTGTATGCTTGTCCTTCAAAGAAGAAACACAGCATCTTTCATCTCAGCCCATTAGCTTGTTTTTGTTAGTTTTAATTTTGTTGTAGTCTTTTAAATCCGGTCATTTTGGGGCCTTGAGGGGAAGCCGTATGGGGCGTTTGGACAATACTCTTGGGCACATGGTGTGACTCTTGCTGTGCAGGTACAGGAGGTGGACTAGATGATCCTTGTGGGTCCCTTCCATCTGAGTTTACTCTGTGGTTCTGTCAATAGGCATTATTGATATGGGAGAAATGAATTCATTCATGCTGGAGGCACACTTCCTCGTGCACGCATTCCTGCAGGGCTCTAGCATGAGGCAACAGCCATGAGTCCAACCCAGAGGGTCAGCTCCACTGCTGTGCAATCTCTGAGGAGGTGGAATGCAAAATCCCACAGCAGTACTCAGACACCAGTGGGGCTGAGTCCCAAAACAAAGTCTGGCCTCAGGTGGTTGCATCTGGCAAATCTACAGTTTATCCTGTGTTCTGAGCATGTGCCCCCAGCCGAGGCTCTCCTGTCTCCTGCTTGCAGTGTTATATGCAGAAACAAGTCTACACGCAGCCTACAGGCCATCTTCAGCATTTTGGAAACCTCTGTGCTATGGAACATGAGCTTGATTGACGCAAAAGCACAGCAGAAGCTGCATCCCAGATGCTTTTGCTATGATTTGGTTGTGTTTTCTGTGAATACTTTGCATTTATAGCACTGTCTGGTCTCCTTCAAGTCATATACCTGCCTGGAGGCTAGGACTGTGTGAGCTCATGGCTTGAGCTGGAATTGGCTACCTTCAACCTTAAGCACTACTTTTCTACAACAACTGTCTTTTATTTGTAGAATTTCAGTCCAATTTCATGGTATGCAGACTGTTTCACTTACCATTTCTCATGCTTTTTCCATGCCATCTCTGCATCCCAGTAGTGCAATAGTCTCCACATAATCTTGTCCTGAAAATTTTGGTGCTAACAATAAAAATGTCCATGTTTATTGATGATTTCAGGAGAAATCTCTTCAGCTTTTCTTGAAAAATAAAAAAGAGAAAATCAGATTGACATGTTTGGACAAAACCACTAATAACTGAAAAATTTTGTTTGAAAATTACCCAGGATATTAGAAGAGAAATTATTAGCTAGTAAGTACTGTACATTTTCCAACAAAAATATTACATTTTCTTTGAGAACATGGGGCACTTTGATTATTTTTCTGAGTCAAAGACATATTTCACAGTGAAAAGAAAGTTTTGCTGGAAACTTGTTCAGCCCTGCTCTTCAAACTAGTTCCTTAAGCATCTCCTAAAAAACCATTCTGTTTGCAACACCAGTAAACTACCATGTATTAATACTTTTGTTCAAAATGAGGTCTGATAACATATTAACAAACAAACAAGCAGGCAGGCAAACCTGTGACCTGCATGTGCCAGAGTTAATGGAGCTGTCAGCTGTGTTCGTGCCATGGTGATTGATGGGTGCTCTGATGGAGTGGCCTCTTCCCTCTCTTTCTGTCTTGTCTGCATGTTAATGTCTCCACTCACTGAATAATGATGCACTTTAATACAGATTTGTCTTATTTTTGTTTCTGAGTGCTGGCAGGGCCAGAGTTATGTCTATGTTTCTCTGAAGCACCTGTCATGCTTCTGGCCAGGAGGAATTTTACCTGGAGATGAGAATGCCCTTGCTTTATGGGAGCACCAGCCAGTAAAACTGGTTGCCATGTCGTATTTCAGTGAATCTGCAGATTTGGTACCAGGGTAGATGAGGTCCTTATCTTGGAATATATGGGATTGCATGGATGTGCATGGGTAAGTCTGGCTTTTTGGGGTGGTTTCAGTGTGACAGAGGTGTGAGTTTGAAGGCAGGAGGGGCACACAATGGGCTGTTGGTGGGTTTCTTGCAGGAGTTTCCCCAGGCAGCTTGTGGGGACACTCCTGAAAGCAGAGAGCAGACAGACTGATCTATGCCCATCTTGTTCTTGTGTCTGCTCCTGAGCCAACCTGCGAGGACTGGTGTGGACACAACCAGTGCAGCTCTTTGTGATTCCCTTGTGAATGTGCTGGCTGAGTTATACCTTACATGGTGGATTCACTTGACTTTACACTTTATGTACAGGCATCTGAAGCTTGTGTTAACCATCAGAAGCAATGTTTCACTGTGTGGACATGATTCCTTGTGGAAAGTTATCCATAAGGGTGATTTATTTTTATCCATGAACCACATATCTCAAATATATAGATTGCCAGTATTTTATAGAAAGCTTTAAATCCAAGACGTATCAATGAATTTTAAGTCTTGGAGGGTTTCTGTTGATTCTTTGGGAAACAGTTAACAAAGCTTAAACAATCAACCCCCCTCTTTCCCCCAAAACAACCCCTATTCTCTACAGCTTCCTAAAAGGAGGTTGTAGCAAGTTGGGGATCAGTCTCTTCTCCTAAGTAACAAGTGATAGTACAAGGCGGAATAGTCTTAAGTTGCACCAGGGGACATTTAGATTGGATATTAGGGAAAATTTTGTTGCTGAAAGGGTAGTCAAGTGTTGGAACAGGCTGCCCAGGGAAGTTGTGGAGTTATCCTTAGAGGTGTTTAAGATGTGTGGACGGGGCACTTAGGGAGATGGTTTCATGGTGGCCTTGGCAGTGCTGGGTTCATGGTTGGACTCGATTTTCGGGGTATTTTTCAACCCAAATAATTATATGATTTTAGAATTTCAAGAGCTCAGATCTTTTTCTTGTCACAAAGATGGTGACACTTCTCCATTCACTCTTCATTCACTTCTCTGTGGGACGAGGCAGGCTCCCTTCTGCAATGTACCTCCTGTTTGTCCTACTTGATATTCCTGTCTCTGATATAGGCATGTATGGTAGTGCCAGCTCAGCATGTTATTAAACTTGCAAGCCCTTGGTTACATTGTTAGTAAGAATAAATATTTTGAAAGACAAGGGCAATTTAGAGATCCTGGGTTAGGTGTAGCAACTTAGGCAGGAAAAGTCAATTGATACCCTGCATAGCATGTGCCAAGACTAGAGATTTAAAAGTGTGGAAGGAAGGGGGCTTCAGGGACATTTGCCCCCAGTGTATATGGGATCCATTCAAACACTGCAGAAGACCTTAAGATATTTGGATCGACTACTGCTGTGTGATTACAGTGTGTGAGGAGGGTATATGAGAAGTAGGAAAGGCAGGATTCTCACTAAGAAAACATAGTTCCCCACATACTTTTATACTTTTTAAAGAATTTGATTTTGGGAGTCTGGTTGGTCAAAGTGGTCCCAGGGCGGCTGTCTTGTGTAGGATACTCGGAAATCAGTAGACCTTAAGGGTAACTACTTCTTTCAAGATTGCAAATACCCTCTCCCTCCCATTTGCTTCAAAGATAAGTCTTGGAAAAAAAGAAAATTCCCTGTTTCTGTTGACAAATATTTCAGAATACAGCATGAATATATAGTGTATGTGTGGGAAAGCAGCAATTTACTGTGTAGCTGCAGACAATTTTCATGCTATTTGGAAGTCAAAAAGTATCACGGTTCCAGAAGGACAGCGGAGGCTGCAGTTTGCAAGCTCTGCTTCCTCCTGCTCTCGTGCAGTATTTATCCACCAAACTGTGCAGAGGGCTGTTAGCCACCAGGGCGCTTGGGGATTTATCTCCCAGGCTGGCTTTGTTTCACTGAGGGGTATGGAGCTTTCATCCCTTCATCAAGCCACTCTGGAGAGGTTTAGTGTTGTGAATATGCCAGTGCATGGTACAGCTGTCATAGTCCTGCTGCTCGAGCAGAAATTTATGGCAAGAAAAGACAGATACATGTGGTGTTGGGTTATGAGACTGACAGATTTGCTGTCATGTCTCGTAGCAGTTTAGGTGAGATAAAGCTGGTTTTTATTTATTTTATTTTGTCGTGGAGTGCAAAACTTGAGCAGAAATAAGGGATATTTAATAAGTAAAAGGAGCCTAATTTTCCTATTGGGGTAGATGTGGAATTTTCCCACTGATTAGAGATGATTAAAAAAACCATCTCAGCTAAGTGATTCTGACGAAGCAGACAAGGTACAAGGCAGTGACAAGCACAACCTCCAGCATTCTGGGGACAGAGTCCCAACCCTCCCTTGGAACAATGTAAGGGGTGCTCACCTGCAATGGGTTATCACAACGTTATTGAAATTGTTTTCATGTGTGAATTGTTGTCTTCCTTCCAGCAGCTGTCAAAACCCTCCCTTGGGTAACTTCTCAGAGCGGTCTGATCCTGATGCAGGAGGCCGCTCGAGCCTGGGCCCCTTGAGAGGTTGTTGCACACGGCTGTCACACGGGAAGATGTGCTACACCACATGAAAATGAAGCAATTAGGGAAAAACCTGGAAACTGGGTTTTAAGCCAAGATTTTGAATAGTTATTACCAACCTCTTACATTTTCTGGCTGCTGCTGGTAGTTCCTGAAAAGGAGTTTAGAAACTGGGGCTAGTCCATGTTGTAGTGCCTTTTTCAGTGGGTTTTTTTTGTTAGTATTTATGTTTTGAGACCATATATGTGAGTCTTTGTGTCAGAAGCTGTTGCCTTAAGCGAGCCAAGTAGTGAAATAAAGGTCAGGGGGTTTCCTTCTCCTTCTCTGTGTCTTCACAGTGTGTCTGCATGGCCATAACCTGTCCACTGAATGTGATTTAGGATGTCTAAGAGGAAAAGGATATATGTATATATGAGTGTATTTCTGTCTCTGAAGTAAAATGTGAGGAATTAAAAGGAAAAAATCCATTCATTATGTAATTTCCTCCCCAACTTACTGTATTTCCTTTGAAAAATGTAATCCCTGTGACACTTGGATATTCCACTGAATTTGTTTTAAAAATTTTACAGGTGATTCCAAATACTTATTACTTCCTTAGTGGAAAATCAGTTTCTAGAGACTTCTTGGCAAATGTATTTTTTTTTTTCTTTTCTTCCTACATCATGGTCACACTCTTGTCTAATTTATTGTCCAGCTCTTTAGAAAAATAAATGAATCTAGGAAAAATGGGTTTATTTGCTCTGTGCCTGGTTTTGACTTGTCACATGGCCATGACCAGAACTGTAGAGAGACCATTGACCTGTTTGTGACTTAAAGCATCAGAAAATGTGTGTCCTTCAGGCTGCGGTGATTCCTTTGGGATTGCTTAAAAGAGCTGGCAATAGATACAGCCAGGTCTACCCTGGGCATGACTTACATGGGCACGTTGGGGCACCTTGGCATTAGTGCAGGTTCTGCATTTACCACGTTGTCAGGCACCATGTATTGCCATGAGCTGTCTTTTGAAAAACTTATTCTGGAGAACTGCTGCCACATGTTTGGGGGTTTTTTCCCCCTTACATATCTCTCTGTATCCCAACAACTAAGCTGCTCTGTGTACAAATATAAAATACTACTGCTTTTCTGATAGAGATAGTCGTCTGAAAAATAAACCCATTGTCTTGGTCCAAGATAGATGTCCTAAAAAGGAAAAAATATAACCTTCATGATTGCTTTGAAAATCTTGACATTCACTCCATTTTTTAGTGAATGGATTTCTTAATTGCTTTGCCCACAGAGAAACCAGAAATTGAATAACTGCAATACTTGCTGCTTTTCATTATTTGTATATTTTTGGTACTTCACAAAGAAATATTGATATTGAGAAAGAAGCTCAAGATGTTTTTTTTTTTTCTTTTCACCTCTGTATTTATCAAGTTCTTTTGTTTAAAACCTAATAATTAAATTTGTTGAATATCTTCTGGTGCCTTTGGTTCAATCCAGCATCAGCTTATATTGTGCCTTGGGTAAGGTATTTTGTTCTTAGTTTTCTGAAAGTTAATATCTGCTTTACCTGGAGTATTCCCTCAGCTAATGCAGCAATTTATGGTTATCTGTCATTTATCCTTTAGACCAACTGGAGTTGTTAACATCCGAACACCTTTAAGTAAAATATGAAACCTTGTTGCTTCATTCACTAGGCTGCTGAAATGTACAGATGCTGAAAAAAAATCACTATATTGCTGAGCCTTTAGTAATTAATATTCCAAGTATCACCAGTTCTTTAAACAAAACCGCAAGCAAGCAAGCAAAAATCCCCGCCAGCCCTATTGGGTACCCAAAGCAACCCAGTTGTTATACATATCAAATGTGCAATTTGTAAGCAACACAAAAAGGTCTTGTCTTCTCCATCATTGTGAAAATGGGTTTTGATACCAGAGTTTTATGGGATACTTACCCTAAAATTTCAGACTGCAGTTCCTAATACTAGACATAGAAGTACATTTTGGACTTGGATATGAGTTGAAACTGCATTTTGGAAAAGAACAATAACACAGCTCTTTTGAGCATCTGCAGATAAAGTCTCTTGTTCAAGAGTGTGAAATAGGTGTCCAAGATGTTGGCTGTAGCTTTCAGAGTCTCTGAGTTGCAGCACAACTCATACTGGTGTTTACCTGGAGCATCCTTACAGCCACGGTGGGGGCTGGACCTATGAAGAGCAGTCTGTGGTGGTGCTCACGCAGTGCAAATAACGAGGTATTTTTGTCTGTTCTGAACAAGTGAAGAGATAGAAATACTTCTGGTCTGATTCACTAAAAATGGCTTGTTGGAGCTTCCACACCAAATAAGGTTGTGGTAGCAACAAAAGGTCAATTCTTCTGTGTCTTGCTGTGCATAGTTGCTTTTATTGTTTATTTTGGTGATCAGGTGCTGTGATAGAGCGGTTCACTTAATGTCTCAGACATGCAGCCTGGAGCAGAGAAAATCTGAGAAGGAAAAATATGTTTTCTATAAACAGTGTAATTAGGAACTTAGAATGATAAATGCAGCTCTGGCAGTGATGTGTCTCAGACTTTTTTTACCCCTCTGTGCTCTACTTGAGGTGAATGAACAAACAACTAAAATGTCAATGGTGTAAGAAGTTTTCACATTTTAAAGAAGCAAGAAGCAATACCTTTGTAGGTTTTTAAAATGTTAGTTAGAATTCAGGTTCCTGACACCTCTAGTTAGCTATTTTCAGTAATCCTCCTTTCGGTAAAGTCAATGAGAGCTTTGCCACTGCCTTTGGTAAGCTTAGGTGATTCTGCAGCAGAGAGAAACAGAGATTCAGTGATTTGCTGAAAAAGCAGGTCTGCTCCAACCACCAAAAATTCCTTTTTTCTCTAGTCCCTGATCCTTTCTTTCATTGCAGTTCTAGCAGACATTAAAAGCAGTAGCGTAGCAGCAATATTGGAGGCTTGCTTAAATTCACATCTGTCTGCTGATGTAGCAAAGCTCTGTGCCCTGCAATCTGCAAGTTTTCCCCAAATTATAAAGTGTGCACACACAGAGAGGCTTCCCTCTGCCTCTCCCCAGTGCCATCTGGGCTTTGTTTGTCTGTGTGGGAAGTGGGGGGTTTTATGTGGCCTCCCTGTTGCTGTGCTCTCCTGGTGCATGTGGCCTGCGCTGAGTCGCACGTGGGATGAGTTGGGTGCTGCGAGGCACAGCCCCGCAGCTCTGCGGCTTTCGGCAGGAAAGGGAAGGCTCAGCATGTGCCCACAGGGCTCTGCTCCATCCAGGATCAGCACCAGCCTCAGCTGGTGCTGAACTGCCCCCAGACCTGGATGCTGCCAGAGTTTGGGTGCTGTTGGGAAGGCAGCTGGAATTTGTTTGAGCTCTTATTTCATCTTTTGTGCTCCAGTGAGCCTACATCTACTCTGTCCTTCATCCAGTTCTGTCCACTGCAGTTTATTCACAGTTGTGCCCCTACAAAATAGCCTGTGACAGTTAACTTGAGCTGACTAATTGCGCCTTTCTGTAATTTTGTCTTCATACCAAGTCCCACAGTCCTTTTTAAACCAATTGAGGACCAAAAAATAAAACAGAATGTTACAAGAGGCCATTCCCCGTGCATGAAACAAGGGGCTGCTGGTCTGTCCCCCTCATCAGATCTGCAGTGTTGTTCTTACTCCAGAGTGCCAGCGCTGAAAAAGTGTGTTCTTGCTCTGCAGTGCTTCCTCTCTCTGCTGCTCCATGCTGGACTGGGAGGCTGCAGAAGGAAAGTTAGAATTTAAATTTTAAATCGCATTCCTACAAAGTGATGATATGGAAATATGGAAATTGTATTTATTTGGTGGTTGTTCTTTGTTGACTATGGCCTTTTTATGTTTTTTCTGTGGGTTGTTTCTCTTGGGTTTGGTTGGGGTTTTTTGGTTGTTGTTTTTGGTTTTTTTCTTCGTAACAATAAAACCCAATTCTGTTTTTTCCAAATTCTTTAATCTCCAGTCACACTTTCTTTGAAGCAGAGTATGACCCAAACTGGACTGCAAAGGCTGTTCTTGCACAAGCTGCAAGGAGACCACATGTGGTCCCAAACCTGATCTTACTCATGAGATCTCACTTTACCCCACACTATCCTGAACTGCAAGATTTACATTAAAGCTGATAGGAGAAATTTATTTCACTGGATTTCCTGCTTTGAAAGGAACTGCATATTTTGCTTACATGGTTTGACATTGCTGAAATTGCGAGAGAAGTTGGACCTTTCCCAGGGTCCCAGTTGTGGAGCCTGCCGGCTCTGCCAGCCACCGTGGGGTTGGCAGTGCCCTCTTGGGAGGGATGTGGTGCCAGGGCATGCAAAGCGCTGTGAGGCCGAGGATCCTGGCATCACAGGATCTGTGGCTCAGGAGCAGGCTGCCAAGCCACTAGGGCCCCATTTTCCTTTTGGAAGAAAACCAGGTTTTTAAATACTAAAATGCTGCATTAGGCAACAGCCTTTTTCTTCCCAGCTCTAGTTGTTCCTGACCCAGAAGGAAAAGAACCATCCCAAATCCCCTTCTCTCAATGGTTAACTATTCCTTGGATGTTTCACATTTAAGTATTTGTTTAATGCAGTCCTCAGATCCCAACAGAAGGAGATACAGCCCAGACAGCACGAGAGAAGTTCGTTTAGTCTGAAATAAACTTGATGAAAACTTCTTCGGTTATTCCCTGAAATATTTCTGCAAAAACTACCATGACTGCTTTTTCAATTTTTAGGATCTGCTATGGTTATAAAACTGTTGCTGTCTCCCATTTAGGAAACTGAGTGGAATATGTAATATAAACATGCACTTTATGTGTGCAGGCTTATCGGGTACAGCTGAAAGATGAAGGCTCTGGGCTGGCATCGCCTCCCATTACAGAAGTGTTTAATACCAGCCCAACAGGAGACAGAACTGCAATCAGCAGTAGGTAGTGATACAGCAACACTCATTAAAACAGGGTGAAAATTATATATTGATTAAAAGTTTTGTCATACCCAAGAATGCGACAGATGGTTGATTTGTAGGCAGGGAAAGGTTATTGGCTCTCAATTATTTATTTATTTCAGCAATTCAAAGATACTCAGTTGCAAGACCTGGAGAATACATCCGGTAATTAATAAGTTGTCAAAGAAAAGAGGTGATGCTGTGCATGTCCTTTGAGTGCCCATCAGCAGGACTGAAACACCATGGAGCCCTGGCGAGTTAATTCACAGAACAGCTGTGAGATGTGGGGGATTATTAGCGTCTCTGTTTTACAGATGGCACCAAAGCATGGAGAGGTGGATGAAATGGTAGGACTTGATAGTGGTTGAGAGAACAGAAATGGATCCAGTTTTGTCCAGCTTGACTTCAGGACCTCCTTTCTCCCACCACTGCCTCTTGTAAGAAAACTCAGACCCTGTGTCAGGTCCAAGTTTTGCTTGAGGATTTTGTCTGATACTCTCTGAGTTAGTGGTAAAGGAGGACAGGGAAAGGCTTTCACAGAACTGGAGCCTCAGAGGGATGGCTGGCCTGGTAATGGCTTGGATTACAGCCAAGAAACCAGTGAGAAGCTGGTCAACCTGGCTCTCTTAGGCTTCCCACCCCTGTTGCCTCAAGCAAAGAGGAAGCTGCTGGCTGTGTTAGATGAAATAACTCCACTGTCACCTATGGAGTAATCTCAAACAGGCTTGGGGAGAGTACTGGTCAGAAAAGCTCTCTGAGTTGGATATGAGAAATGAAGGGAATATACCTGCCTATTTTGGCACTTACTGCACATTTCCAACAGAAAGATTATAGAATCATACCTGATGTACTGCTGCAGGTCATACCAGCCTGAGCCTGCTTTGTAGGATTTCAAAGAAGAGAGGAGAAACACTACAGTAATAATAGCAGCCCTTATGAGCACCTGCCAGGCAGTCAAGAAAACCAGGTTTTCAGCACCAAACATTCACATTGCATTAATGTCAGTGCACTGCCCATGCTCCTCCAGGAGCTTACTTGCCTCTTTTTCCTCTAAATGAAAGCAGAACTCCTTGAGATCCTCACTGATAGTGAAGTTGTTACGCTTGTGGTTTGATGGCATTGGTCATTCAGGGGGTATGTGACAGTCTACACCAGCAAGTGTTGAGCTCACTAAATGCATGAGGTGGGAGAGGTGAAGGTGAACAGTTCATCAGGATAAGTTGTGCTCTGGGGTTGCAGTTGTCTTTTTTTTTTTTTTTTTAAATTAAAAACCCCAAGCTGTTTGGGTGGTGTCTGTGTTTCCTGAATGCTGGCATCATCAACACGTGGTTCTAAACAATCACCCCTTAGACAGGAGGTAGTGATCTCCAGAGAGCTACGTGCAAGTCTTAAGAAATAAGAACTTAGCTTTTGGGGAAAAATGGAGCACTTGGAGGGTATGACTGAGGTTCTGAAATTCTACGTAAAGCCATTGTTTTTTATCCTTCCCTCAGTTATCTGGGATCATTGATTAGTGGGATCCCTCAGTCCCCAGTGGACTCCCCTAACTTTTCTTTATTTTAATTTGTTGTCTTGTAGTGAGTTTCTCTGTATCCTAGACATCCTTTCTAACACTGACAGTTTTGTAGGGTGATTTTTTAACAGCTGAAGATTACTTACATGCCTAAACAGCTTGTGGATTAAAAGCTCTTCAGAATTTTTTGGAAGGGCGGAAATTCTCCAAGTTTTAGTTCCAGATTTCTCTTTTAGACAGTGATGGATGAGATTTCTCATTCACCACTGCACTGGTGCATGACTCCAAATGCAAGGCAAGAGGAGTACACACTTGGTTGTTTTTCTGTGTATGATAAATTTAATACCCCTGTTTGTCAGCTCCCAGCTTCAACTTTATAATTTGGAGTTAGTCAAAGTACATTTTGTTCAGCATCCTCATTATGTTTTTATGTTCATAACTGCTGATTTAAACAGATTCAGCTTGCAAAGGGCCTCAGAAATCTTCAAAGAGTATTTACTGAAGGTCCAAGACAACACAGTTCTTCTAATTGTATCATAAATTCAGTAGGGACATTACACTGCTGGCTTCATACTAAAAATATTATTTGTATGCAACAAAAGAGACACTTCCATTTGCACATCTATCAGTTCTTGTAGAGCACAGTTGTTTTCTCAGGATATTTCTTACCTGCACACTAATAATTAAACAAACAAACAACTTGTAAAACAGGCTGAGAAATTGAATTTCTCTAAAAATACAGGGAATGCCAGGCCAGCTTGTGTGTGGGCTAGATGGTGATACCAGGTGGTGTAGAGGTCTAAATAGTAGTGTAAAAGATGTTCTAAAATGACATAAAACAAAGCCACTCTTCTGATCATAATTCTGGAGAGATTGTGTTGCCCAGAGAATAAGTTTCATAGCACTTTCTTGGTGCTAGGGAGCTTAAGCTTAAAGTAAGAGTTGAGGACTGGAAGTGAAATTCCAGTATTTTGGTCTAATTTTAGGTGTGGAGACACATTTTGGTGAATTTAGAAAATGGAGATTTCTTGCTGAGTAAACCCAGGCTCTTCAGCACCATATTTTATTCTGTTTCAGCATTGCTCATCTACAGTGAATCCAGTTTTATCAGTAAAGTAGTGAGTGATATATTAGAGCCACATTTACTGCTCTGGGGATTAAAATCCCACAACAGCACAAAGCTGAAAAGAGTGTGCTTTCAATGGATATGTGTATCTAAGTAGGGAAAAGCAGCTTTCTGTCATCCTAGAATTGATACAAACCAGCTTAGTCACATTGAGGCATCACTACAAGAAGTACAAACCCCATTTTGAATGCACATCTCTGCTGTGATGGGAAGTAAAAAGGCCAAGGTAACCCAAGGAGGTCATGAGGTGATACAGAAAAGAGACAGTAGGAGAAAATAATTGAAAACAGGTAACTTGTTCCCATACACTTTGGAAGTGGTAAGAGAGGGATGGAATAATGTCATTAATACACAGTCGAAGTTGCTGAGGCTGAGATCTGTTCATACAGTGTTGTGTTGAAGCACGTGAGTTAAAAACCAAACTAAAACAACACAACCTCCCCCTCACCAACTTTTTAACCAGTTCAGTCAGATTAATTTGTATTGTGTTTGGAAATTACAGGCTTTAGCAACAGAAAGTCCTTTTTGTTCTGACTTTTCCTTATTTTGGTGTTATAATTGAAAATAGATATGCAGCCCAGGAAGGATGTGACAGAGTCCTCTGGCTGATTTGCAGATGTGGAGCTGCTTATCAGGTGTTGCATCTTCTGAGTAAGAAAGTCTTTGTCATGTCCCAGCGAACATTGCGAAGATGTGGTGTTCACCCATGCGTGATTTAAACCAGACAGTGGACATTACAAGGAATTCTCTCAAACCTGAGAATTTCTGCCTGTTTTTCTGGGAAAGCTCGACAAGCTCTTACTGATTCTTAGTGACATTTGAGGGCAACCATCAGAGTGCTACCTGCACTGGGAGGAAAGCAAGGGATGTTACAGGTGGTGGCATCTCAGGGAAAGCAGAGCAGCATCTGAAGTGCATTGCTTGATGATGACTTTGGCACACTGCATAACTGACAGGTCTCAATAGGCATCTTTTGAGAATTGGTCCTTTCAGTAGTTATTTTGTATAAAGGTATAAACAGGGTTTGCTTGTCAGGATTTTACATGTGTTTCTCATAAACTCCATGTGCAGGTATCTAAGGAACAGTTTACAACTTAGCAATATGTGAGAATGGAAAATATTATTTTTGTTGTAAGTATTATTGGCTGGATGACTGAAGTTTCTCATAAAAGATCCAGTGCTTCTGAGGTGCCTCCGTCCCTGAGGAGCCTCCGTGCGTGGAAGTAGATATATCTTGTGGTTCAGGACTGACTGCATCCCACACTCTGTAGGAATTTCAAATTTCCATAGAAACTTAAATGCAGTATGTCATTCAAGCTAGAAAACTTTTGGCCTTTTGAAAGTTTTCAGTGTACACAGCCTGGGTCTGATCCTGCTCTTACTAAGGCTAATGGGAGCTTTGCCATCAACTTAATAGGAGTAGGAAAGAATCTGTCACAAGCTGTGCCTATCCAAGCCATGGATTATTTTGCACAAGTCAACATCTTTGCTTTAGCTGATTTTTTTCTTATTGCTATGTTTTTTATTATTATTTTTATAATATCTTTTCATTATTATTTGACTGAGCTTAAGTATGCTGTGCACTGTACAAACAGGTACCTGGAGAGGAAGCTTGCCCTAAAGAGCTTGTAATGTAAATAGGAAGATAAGGGAAAGCTGGCAGGCGAAGAAAGAGAACTGTGCAGAAGGGACACAGCTTGCTTGGAGTGGCAGGCAAGAATGAGGAGTGCAGCCAAGTCTCTTTGGTCCAGGTTCAGTGCTCCCAAGCACACTCTTCTGTTCTGTGCTGGGCTAATTTTGGATCTATTCTGATGGGATTGAAGGAATTTTCAAATTGGTTTCAGCTGGAGCATTATCTGCCCCTTGCTGTTGAAGGGCAGAAGGAGAAGGGACAGACTTGTGTATTGGGGAATTACAGTGCCTGTTATCATGGGCAATAGAAGCCATGCACAGCATTTCTCTTTGGCTTATCTAGTCCCATGAATAACCATTTGCCTTCTCAGGAAAGTTGTCCTGATGCTGAATGATTAAATGTGCTACATGGTGGAGTGCTAATAAGAGAAACACAATTAATTGATGTTTTTCCTGTTGGTGTTTCAGAAATGCCCAAGATCCTTGTTAAAACAAAAGTGAAGTAGGTCTCCTGAAACTAAAATGCACCCTTACAGTTAGTCTTAGATGTTTTCATTTGCATTTCTTTATTCATCAGCTTCTGTTGGGGAGAAGGAAATGTATATTTTCATTTGGTTCATTATTAGTGGGGGTCCCTTAATTTTATCAACTGCTGTGAAGTTATTAGTTTCATTCCTGTACTTGTGTTTATTGTATCTACAGCTCTATGGTTTACATGTCACAGAATCATAGGATGGTTTGGGTTGGAAGGGACCTTAAAGACATCTCAGTGTTTTTAATCTCATTCCAGCCCCCTTGCCATGGGCAGGGACACCTTCCATTAGATCAGGTTGCTCAAAGACCCATCCAACCTGGCCTTGAACACTTGCAGGGATGGGGCATCCACAGCTTCTCTGGGCAACCTGTTCCCATGCCTCACCACCCTTACAGTGAAGAATTTCTTCCTAATATCTAATCTAAACCTACTCTCCCTTTAAAGCCACTCCTCTTCAGAAAAGGAGATTTCTGTTGTTTCACAGGGGCTGATTTATTCCTTGGAACAGTCCTTCACCTGTTGAAGAAATTAATTAGCAAAGCTTAACAAGTTCTGGATTTATCTCAACTAATTCATCTGGTCTCTTCTGGGCAATATCCCAGGCTTTTTTTGACTACAGGGCAAATATGGTGTCTGTTTAGCACAGGAGAACATGAATTTTACCTGTGAGCAAAGACTACATTGCCCACACAGGTATATTTATTTTAAATATGTTAGTATCAGACTTTATGCCAGCATAAAAATACTCTTCTGTTTTCCAAGGTACATTTTTGTGCTAAATTTTGAGTGAAATTAATTCACTGTTGCAATAAGAAATACTACAACCGTATCTGCTTCCTCCCTGTAGGAAAAGACACCAACATGTACAACATGACAAACTGGCATTTGCTGTTATGAGCTTTCTTCTGTATGTGATGCTATTTGAGAAATGGAATGCTATGGTGTATTGAAGGGCTGTGCTGTAAAAATGCATATGCACGGGGGGTAAAATTAAGGTTGCCTGGGTAACCTTAATTCTGGCATTTCCTGATTTTTGAATGCTATTTTGTGCAACCTTCTCATTGCCTCAGAGTGGTGCTTGCACTGTGTTCTATATATATGCCCACGGTATAAACAAAAATAAATGTTTTGTAATGTTAGTGGTGGATTTCAGCTGGTTATTTGTTCTTGATTTCATGCAGGAGTTGCTTTGTCTTTTGAGTTTGTTTTTGAACATTTTTAACAGTTAATATTCAAAGGAAAATGTTATGGAATTTGTCTTTCCTATACTGAAGTCAGCTCTTTCCAACTGAACCTGGCCATGTAGGGGTGAATCAGAAAAGAATTTTGCTCAAGTGATTTCTATTTCCTTTGGTACTTTTCTCTCTGTTTTGCAGTAGTTCTGGATGCAGCTTTTCAGTGAGCAATATGTTTCTCCTACAGTTTCACTTTACTAGAGAGATCAGGATGGAAAACATAACATCCAATCAAAGTGATGTAATCTCCAAGGGAAAAGTTTCTTCAGCTTGCTATAAGTAGAAATTACGTTTCTTCTTAGCAGGTCTCCTGGATCTAGCTGTTAGGGCTTCAAGAAGGGAGTGACTGCATCCAGATGGATTCTCTCCAAAGTAAAATGTTCTCTTTTTTTTGGCTGTGCTTTTAATAGCAAAAGTTGTTTTAGCTCTCATCAGTTTCTAAAAAGATAGAAGAGTGAAGTTCACTGAATCATCTGAAAATATAGCTGATAAGTAATCATAAAAATCAAACCAAGGAAACAAGGACTGGAGTGTAACTTATGATGTATGGGGACCTTGAGGGAACAAAGATGAATGAAGTGTTTTATTGAAACTGGGAGCAGGAAGGAAGCAGGTGGGTAGAGCCAGCTCTAAATCAGATAGCAGTAAATATGGTCCTGGTTATTTTTAATATTATGTCTCTGTTTCTTCTAATGTTGCCTAATATATTTTGGTTTCCTGAAGTCTGATAATTGAACAGTAAGACAAATGTTCATGTTTGCAGTCAAGACTGATGGTGAAATCAGAGTTGCAAGATAACCAAGGGAAGAACCTGGTCAGTAATTAATTCCTCTTTACCATTAAACCCAGTAAATCTCATTGCCCTTTGGAACATGAGGAATGAGGGCAGGTAAACGCCTTACCAAAGGGGTGGTGGGGTGCAGTGCTGGGGTAACACCTCCATCACTGAGTTAATGGCTTTCAGCAGCCCTGTGTCCAACCCACTAGACGTGATCTCTTTCTAAAAATGTTTGCTTGTACTGTGATGTAAAATTAACATTTCTCCCCAGCACATCATATGATTTTCTAGCAGGGGTAGAGTGAGTAAGAGTGCTCAGGACACTCCCAATATCAGCTGTTTTAATCTAAGTACGAGTAAGGAGTGGTTCGATGTCCTTCAGACCTGCTTTCCAGGCTGGAACATGCTGTTCCTTTTTCCCATCCTGAGCTTTACTATATACTTTGGGCCAAATTGTCTGCTGAAGTAAACACCCAGAGTACGATTTGAGTTTATAGGATCCCAGACAGGTCTTCCTCCCAGTGGGGGCTGGGGGAGGGCAGGGAGTATTTTATCATAACTTCCCCAAATCTGAGCACTGCAATCACAGTGAGTTTGAAGTATAAGAGACACTTAAATTAATCACTGTGATATAATATGAAATGCATAATTAAGTCAATCAATCTTTGTACTAATGCCCTGCAATAATGTTAAATGTGTGGTTAAGGAATGTTAGTGGTTGTGGTCCTAGAATACATGCAAATGGTTATGAGGCACCTTTGAGTTATTTCTTCTTCTTCTTCTGTAAGGCAAAGACAATTCCTGCAAGACAGAGGAATTGAATCCTTGATTCAATTTGCAAAATGAAATTCAACCTGAATATTGATTTGCTCAGAGTACTGTCACAGTGAGATCATGCAATGACTTGCAGCATTTTGTGCCAGCTTCTGTTTCCATCAAGAGCACTGGGAACTTTGTCACCGACTTCCTTGGGAGCAGCTCTGGGCTGTTCACGTGTACTTGTCGTGCCAGCAGTCCCACTTAGCAGGGCCTGAGGATAAACTGGTCTTGGAGGTGATGGTTCATCGCTCAGAAAGCCAGTGGGGAGAGATGTGAATTTTTTGATGTGAGGTTTCCAGTCACTTCCCAGACTATTTGGAGCCTCAGTGCCATGTGGTTGTCACTGCTGAGCTCTTGTATCCATCACAGCTCTTCTGACCAAAGGCCCTTGCACAGATGCACCTCTGCCACAGCAGCTGTGCCCACCCTGCCCTGGAAAAGACTAGCATAAATCTGTCAAGCAATTCTACCTTTTTTACTTAAATATGCTGCATTCACAGCCTCATCAGCACAGTTGTCCTGGTTTAATTGCATTGACATGAAACCCTTGCAACGGGCACAGCTCTGGGAGCTGGACCAAAGACCTCAGCACATCCCTGGTGGACATAGCGTGCAGGCAAAATTATGTGGGTATTTCGACATTTCCTTTGTGCTGCTCTAAGCCTTCCTTATTTCCTTTTCTCCAAGCCATGACATTGCCATTAATCAAGATACAGTTCTTTGTAAAGAAATGACATAGACTGGTCTTGCCCTGGAGATCTGCTCACTGCACATAGTGAAAGGCAGGTCTTGGGAGTTTGCTACTCTGCTCTACAAGTCCAGCCAAAAAACCTGAAAGTTTCCCTTGTTTCTGCACTATCAGAACTACTGTTACCTGCATTTATCTTGCAAAGCCACCTGTATAAACCTATTGTCTTCAAATTATGCTCCCAGTGACACATGTACAACCCCAGAAAGAAAGTAGTGTTGGCCAGATGACACAGGAGATATAATTAATGGGTAATGGATTTACACAGCACTGGACCTGGAAGAACTTGTATCGTTATTGATGATACATGAGCCAGAAAACAAAAAGAATTTGACTTTCAACTTGAGGTGAAGTTTGCAGTGGTGCTTTTTTACTTTTAACCTCAGCGTCATGTTGTAGTGGTTCTTAGCAGCTGTACAAGCCGTGTAGTCCTGTTGTACAGAGTCACAGAGCAGGGCTGACTGACACCACAGAGAGAAGATGGCAATCCTGAACAACAGGAAAGCTCTCCTTAAAGACACAACAGTCCTCTGATGAGGTGAACAAAACCTTTTTCTTTTTTACCCCACCATAGACAGATGTGATGGAATCTGAAAGTCAGGAATTCTTTCCATCTCCTAATTCACAAATTTTAGATCAACATCACAGTATGTCATGTTGGAAAATTAATGGCTTCAAGCTGAGTTTTGTCACAACATCCACAAGTTGGCCTTTACAGCCCAGCAAAAGCACAAACAGTGCTGGTTAAATTGTTCTCCTAGGCAAGTCTTCTGGTTTATTTACTTCAGCAGTGTTTAGTTACTAAATATAATTTTAGGGCCTAAATTTTCGCTGTTAACACTTGGATTTACTCTGTTATAGTTCATTTGAAGCCAGCAATGCCACATTGTCATAAGAATGAAGTAAAAGGGAAATCTCTCGCTTCAATCTAAAGAGTTATCGGGTGCTAACAGTTATGAGGAGAAAGGGCCAATATTTTCAGCACAGCATTCTGAAAAACTTAGACATTTAAATCCATATATGGACGTGTCTTTAACACATGCCTACTTTCAGACACTGAATCTCTGCAGTCCATGTTGGCATAAATGGAAATCAAGATTTTTGTTGCTAGTGCTCGTGTAAGGCTTTGGGTCTGCTTTGCACATGTGCATGCCCAGTTCTGGAGCATCCAGGACTTAGAACCAGATGCTGGGCTCCCAGCTCTCTGGGATGGGTGAATTTGCCATTCTCTCTCTCTTTTTGATGAACTTCCTGTACCAGCTCTCAAAATTTGTGAGCAAATAAACCAGCTTGAAAGCAGAGAAGACTATGACAAGACTTCCTTCAAGTCTCATTGGTGCTTTCCCTTATCATCTAGTTTCTATCTTCCAGACCCCAAGATCAGGGGCAACATGGGCTATTGTTGAACAAGATGAGATGTAGCTTTTTCTGAAAGAAGCAGCTTCTCTTGCCTCTTGAGTCTCCTCAGCCTCAGGAGCAGCAGACAAGGACCATTATTCAAACATGGCTGGGCACAGAGATGCAGTCACTAAGCTTCCAGGCTGGCTACTGGTTGGTTCAGTTGAGCAATTTTAGAGAAGGCTGATGCAATTCTCATTTTTTTTTTTTTTATTTTTTTTTTTCCTTGTACAGGAAGAAAAGATTCCTATTCTTTGGGTTTGATTGGAAGTTAAATGATCCTCACTACAGTATTTCCCAAACTACTGTGTAATCCAAATAAGTCTGGATTTGACTGAACTCCTGTAAGAGGCTTACTGATATCTGAGCCATTGTTTTAAGTTAATGCTGTCTG
This sequence comes from Melanocharis versteri, assembly GCA_013397845.1. Taxonomy (NCBI): domain Eukaryota; kingdom Metazoa; phylum Chordata; class Aves; order Passeriformes; family Melanocharitidae; genus Melanocharis; species Melanocharis versteri. Next base: position 441,696 of record VZTG01006973.1, on the reverse strand, counting down.
GTGGGTTGATTACACCTAGTGTTGTAATGCTCGGAGGTTTGTTTTGCTTGTTAAATTGTGGATAAAGAAAATGAGATTCCTTTCATCTCTTTCAGAAATTAACAAGTCCAGCAATTGCTCATTTAACGATTAACAGTTTGTGGCGTGTCTCACTGCACAGACTTTTCGGGTTGTATTCCCAATTTGCACTTCTGATCAAGGATCTGTATGATTTTGGTGGAGCTGTGTGCACAAGGCACGATGATATTTTGGATGTTTCACTTCTTTATTTTAAGAGCGTCCCTCAATGGAAGGTAAAATTCCTCACTTTCACTGCCGCAAATTTACTGCAAAAACTATCTAGTATAACACATCCATGCTTCCTCTTGTAATGGATGAGATTTACTGGCATAATATTCCTTGTTTGTTCTTGGCTAGCAGTATGATTTGCTGAATGATTACCTGTAGCTGCCAGACCTGTATTACATGCCTGCTTACACCTTGCGAAGATAAAAAACATGACAAAGGACCAGTCAAAATGTCGACTCTGAAGCTATTGTTAGTAAAACATAACTGTCAAAGGGTGTAATATTAATGGCAGAAGAATAACTCTATCATGTAGTAAAGAAACTTTTTCCCAAAACTTTACCATCAACTTTACCATCAATGTTTACCATCAGGAGAATGTTACAAATTGGCATCATTATAACTGCAGTGCCCAAGTCGTGCTCCTACTCAGATGTAAACAACCAGGGCAAATTCAGAGCATAATGATGGAGTTATTAAACACTGAGCCAGATTGTGTCCTAGTTATTATCTTTGTGAATGTGTTCTGATGAAGAGGCAATTTTGGGGGAAGCCACACACCCCTCTGGTCACATGGCAACAAAAGCATGTGCCTAGTGCCCATGCAGGGCTCCCAGCATCAGCCGTGTGTCCTGCTCTATGCCAGGCCTGTCCCTGGGATGCTGGATGGAAAGGAGAGACAGTTTGGCATCATGAGGGCTTGAGAATCACAGGGTGTTTAATTATAACATCATCTGGCCAGGAGAGAGTTGATACCAGTTTGACAATTTAAACTGAAAACCAAAGATGCTCTGGGGAAAGAGCTGGAATTGATTCTCTCTTGTCATACAGGTATCTTGTCTGATATTTCAGTGACATTTACAGTGATTAAATAGAGAGGATCTGTAAACCTATGATTTAAGGTTTTAAAAAAATGATTTTTAAAAAAGTCATTAGGGATTGGGAAGAAAGCTTTTATGATCTCTTTAATCAGTTTATGATCTCTTTAATCAGTTGGGTAAGACTTGGTACTACACCAGCTTATGAGAGTCTGGCCTCATGGCATGTCTTTTCCTGAAGTAATAACTCTTAACTATATCATTTATAATTTGAACTAACAAAAAAAGTATTGCACACTGGGGAATTGCTCTCTCCAGCCTCACTTCTTTCTGTCATTTGTATGAATAATGCTGTGTCATGTGTTAGCATAATATACTCCCTACATCCTTGCCCTATTTTGAAGCATCAGCTTCAGGTTTTTTTCCCCTTCGTTTATAATTTCAGTGCTCTTGCATTCCTGGTGTTTCAGATCCATCCTAAACGAGCTAATGACAGCAGGCAAAGTTATAATTCTGATAATTTTATTTATTTATTATTTGGTGACACCGAAAGCCTCAAAGAGGGTCTGAGGTCTTTCCCAAGTCCTGTACAGGTGCTTTCTGCCTGGCATCCAGATTTGAGAATGTATTTAAGTGCGAAACTTTTTTTTTTTTGCTCTTAGGTCCCTACAGAAATGAGTAAGAATTTAGGGTCTAGATGCATCAGAAAATTAGACTTTTTTTTTGCACTGATTTCAGCAGCCAGAACCTCATAAACAAATACTTACTAGCCAGGCAGTGAATGTGAAGTAGATTGTGTGGATGCAGGCTATGGAGTCAGTGCTGTAGCTTTGTAAGTATTTTGATAACTGTCCATGAGTAAGCCCTTAAATTAATGAGTCACATGTCAAAATGCCATTTGAAATCTGTGCTTTACTGCATTAACTGCTGCAGCTGAGGTGTACAGTCTTCTTGATGTGCCCTGGCATCAGGGGGGACAGCACACCAAGTTGTGCTTATGTACTTCTAGAAGTTGTAGGGTTTTCTTGCCAAAATTATAACCCCTACACCTGGACACTAGTGCTGTTGTAGCTCCAATAAACACATATGGAGCTACTTTTCCTATTGGCAACAGCAGCCTATTTTTATTTGATTGCACTTGAGTCCTAAGTGGGGAACATACTATTAATAATAATTTACTAAAAATATTTTGTAGTGAATTTATCATTAAAGCAAAATATATTTTTCTATTTTTGGAGTAACTTCTCTGATTGCTCATTGCATACTGGTGGATATGGGGGCAATGGCCTATGTAGAAACTTGGAACTCATGATGACAATTTTTTCACTGATGACTTTGAAGCTGTTACATTGGAAACTTAATGCTGGTTTACCTTCCCCTGGCTTTTTTGGAAACTTCAGCCTGACTCCATCCTGAGCTGGGAGAGGAACTGTGGCCTGCACAAAAAACTGATGTTTCATATTGACAAGGAGGGCTGAGCTGCAAATGGAGTTTAGAAACCTTAGCAAATCTCTATTGATGTTTTTCAGTCCTAATAAACACTTGAATACAATTTCTCAGAGTGCTGCTGGGAGGAACTGAGATGGAGCTAGCATACAGCCTTACACCTTTGAAGGGAAATGATAACTAAGTGTGCTCAGTGAACCAGGCTGACACCCAGATGCAGTCAGTTCGGTGGTTAAGGAGGGCAGTTTATTTACATACTGAATCTCTTCTGTGTCTGAGGTGTAAATTCACCTGCAGCAGTTCTCAGATAGGTTCCTGTGCCATCAGATACCTCTCAAAGCCTAGTGGTAGTTTCGGTGCTGTCACAGCAGGGCTGTGGTAGCCACACCAGTGGGGGACTCCTGGGGCAGCCTCTTCAAACACAGCCTCAAATGTGCAGCCCAGTCGTGTTGGCAGGAGAAACAGACTTGTAAGGTCCTGCACCACTCCTGTGTGCACTAAATTTAGAGGGTCCCTTTGTCATTTCGAAGAGATTTTTTATTTGTAGGCAAAGGAGATCATTCTGGAGACCTGTCATTTCCACAGATGTTGTTTTTTCATTAATATCTAAAAGATTATTTGTGCTTCTCAACTGAACATGGGGCTAAAATGATAACTGCTCTTATGCTTACAAAATGCTTCAACCAGAAAGAGGAAATGTCTGAATTTGTATAGTCCAGTTTTGAAAAAACATTGGCTTTCCTTTTGTAAGAAGAAAGATTTTGTATTGAAGGAGAAATGAAAAACATTCCCAGGCATTGGTAAGTCTCTTACATAAGCCGTCCTTTCTTTTCAGATGCCCAGCAGTAAATGATGCAAATGAAAAAGATACAGTGTGGGGAGTACTATTTCAGTGTAATCTTCTACCTTCTAACTGATGCCTGAATGATTTTATTATAAGAACAACATGGTTTAGGGCACAGTGTCAGAAAGTCAGCTCTTGCCTGGAGCACACATTAGAACGTCAGTAACCCCTCCATTGCCAATTGTGCAGAGAAACCCCTCTCCTTTATATTGTAAAACTTTTTCTGTTCTGAATACTACCACTGAATTTCAAACACAAACCCACTGAAAAGGCAGAGGCTCTCATGTGGACTGGCTTTTCAGTGCCATTACTGAACAGGCTGTAACATGTGGATTGCTTCCTGTTAGTGTAAATCAGTGTTAGGATGCAGTGTTTGTAGTGTGACTAGATCTTACCAGTTTGTCACCAAAAGGCTCCACCACTGTCACTTGCTTCAGGAAAAGCCTCCAGATGCTCTTTGGGAGGGTGCTGTGATAAGGAGAAGCATGCAGGGTGGGCTATAGCAGTGGTTTATAGCATTGCAGGTGTGAGGAGGGGAAAAGGTACTGCCCAAGTGACTTGGGTTTCAGCTTTCCCCCAGGAAGAGATTTTACTTCATAGAAAAGTGTTTTGTGTCGGTAATGTGGGAACAATTTGCCTGCATCAGGGAGAAAATACAATCCCTGAGAGCGTGTGGAGAGATAAATGAGCATCAGTGAGATTTGCTTATGTAGACACACCCTAGGCAAACTGTCATTGCTTTGTAGTATGTGCTCTCCTGCAGGGTCTGCACCAAGCCTGTCTATTTTGGGAGAAGGACTTCCTGTCTTGACCCGTGAGTGCCAGTCATATTTAGGGATATAATTAATGTTTACTGTGTGGTCAGTCCATAATATATCTTACTTCCAGGCCAGTGCAGAATTGCTGTGCTGAATTACAGCCTCCCCCAGGGAGTGCCAAATGAGGGTAACTTGTGGAAATAATAACCTTTCTAGGACAACACGGGGCCCGCTCACCTGCAGCAGCTTGGGCAGCCTGCCTGGGACGTGGAGATACTGACCTGAATTCTCCCAGCCATTGCTCATCATTTTATTTCAGATGTTGAGCTGTCTAGAGTGGATGTTGTCTTTACTGTGTGTTTGGTGGCCAGCTCGAATATGGTTGAAAGCTCCAGCTGCTGCAAACAAGAGTAAAAAGGCAAAGAGCTGCTGCTGGGAGGAGCACAGCCTGTCTCACTGGCCCGGAGCAGCAGGGATGGGAAAGCTGCTCTTCCATCTGTATGGATTGTGTGGACCCTCAGGAGGAGAGTAGCCTTCCTCACCCAACACCATAGCACTGGCCCTTGTTTTTTGAAAATCAAATAAGCCCCAAGGTGCCTGGGATGAGAGAAGCAGCAGCAGGAGCATGACAGGGAGCAGGAGGGGTTCAGCTAGTGTATGAGGAAGGGAGACAGGGTTTACCTTGCCATCAACAGCGTGTGAGTTCAGCTGCAGTGGAGCAGCTACTGCAAAGCCGAGGGCTTTGGGTGCTGAGGAGCTGGGGAGTTCAATGATGATTCAGTGGCTGTTTTCTGATACGTAGCCCTGCTCACCTGGCTGTGCTAGCTAACAAAAAACTTGATGTTTTCTCGGGTGTAAGCATGTTTCCTACAAAACCATGTTTTCTGTCTGTTTCCATCCTCCATCTCTCTCTAGTGCACAGCTCCAGGCAGCAATTGATTCCCAGGGCCTTGGAGATGAACCTCCCTGCACTTTTCAGCTTCTGCACTTTTGGACCTCACATTAAAACCTTTACTCTTGGCTGACTATGTAGAGTGCAGCACATTTCCCAAGTCTGAGGGCATGTTGCATGACAGGGAAGCATTTAAGTGAAGGAAATAGTTTTCCTGCCCAACACATAATTAAACGAGAGAATTCATTGTCACAGGAGGTTGAAGGGTTCAAAATTATAAATGGATTCACAGAGGAATTAAAAGAACTCCAGCAAAAAAAGTTTGCAAAACAATTTAATTAGGATTTGTTTCAGAGAAAACTGAAAAAGGTTTGCTGGAAGAGCATCCTGTAGAAGCATCACTTGTCAGGTGCCTGGGTCTTATATCCCCTTCTGTGAGGTTCCTCTGGTTATATCAATCTTTCCTGAGGTCAGGCCGAGAGCTGAACAAGTATAGCACTCCAGCACAGATGTTTTCCAGAATGCTGCTTTCTTAATGACTTATTTTTTTTTTTTTTTCTGCGGTAAGTTTGAGAATAAAAATCAAATAGTCAGTAGGATAAAAAAAGGTGAGACATGGGCATGTATATTCTCACTGGTCTCTAGAGACCAGCACAGCAAGTTCTATCTTGCAAAACAAGTAACTTCCTGGGATCCGTGAGCACAAGTGCCGGGGATGTGCACGCTGTGTTCCTACTCATGGCTCTTGGTGTGTCCTGTGCAAACTGAGCTCTAAAGATGGCATAGAAGCATTTTTTTTCTGCCTTGACTCACTGTATGAGTATTTCTTGGCTTAGAATTAAGCAGTAACACATTTGAGAAAATCTGCAAAGTTTTGTCTGAGTTATCTGTAAACAAAATTAGACACTTAATTTGGCAGGTGAATTCTGAAGCTTTTGCTGGTCTCCGATTTTGGGCCAGGTAGGTTTATTTTTGTAGTTGATATTGCCTATGTACCAATTTAAGTGTCACCGTGCCTTATTGAACCCTAAATGTGTCACCTACAGTAATGTGTACAGAGTCAGCGTGTTTTGGTTTTTTATCAAACATGGGAAAACACTGATGTATAAACATATTGCAATCTCGATTTCTTTTACAACTTCTTTAAGCACTTAACAACTGCAAAGCCCCAACTTCAAACACTTCCTGCAACTACTTAGGGATTCATTTGAATTAAGATAATTCAAATGTTGGCATGTAACTACGAGTTGTGCTTTAAAAAAAAATCTTTGCAAAATGAAAGGATTTAATTTTTTTTCCTAATAAAAACAAACAGCTGGGTCTCCCATATGGTATTCTCTTGTAAAATATTTACATTTGAAAGGCGCCCAGACTCCTTGCAGTAGAATACAATTTAAACAATGAGCCCAAGTGAAAAAAATTCTATTGTTGCTGGTTCTGATTGCAAAGGTTTTAGCATGCACCTTCCTCCTTCTGACCCTTCTGTGCTCAGCATTAGGCTGTCATCTTAGTGTTGGAAGATTTGCCTTGTTGAGTTACTCAAGTGTTTCCCTTTCTGAAGAAATAATAATTTTCATCAGAGCTCAACCTGATACATGTCAAGGGGTGTGTGAGAAGCAGGATATTGTGAAGGGATTGAGGGGAAAAATTATAGAAGGGAATGAACTTTATTAGTACATGAAGTTCTTAATGGCTCACTACTCTGAACTGCAGAAAAGTTGGCGGTAGGAGAGTGTCCCTGGAAGCACCGTCTCTCCCTGGTTAGTGGAAGCAGTTTCCTTGGCTGCGTGGCTGCCAGAGTCTGTCTTTTTTACCCTACTGCAAGTATAAAGTTAACTTTCCAGCTGGAATTGCTCTGTTTGCTTTCACAGTGAAAACAGAACTAACCATTCTGGTAATGTTATTAAAAAATATTTGTCATGTCAAAAAGTCTTGCTGCCTGTAATTATGTTTAAACATCCCGAACTGAATAGCAACATTCAAACTCAGCTGAAGTATTTGATTAGACTCAGTTAATAGTTACTAATGGCTGTGCAGCTTGTATGTAGGACTCGAGGGACAGAATGGGGGAATTAATGGCAAACTTATTTGGAAAGCAGTGAATGACTGAAGAGCTATGAGGTCTTGAACCTTGTCCTGTCCATGGTGCGGGGCAGGGAAGGCTTGTGCCAGGCCTGTTTCATGAAGCAAAAGACTTGATTTTACCAGATTAAGGCAAGATCTTAATAGAAAACAAAACAGTTTTTATGTCTGATGAATGCAAGGTTGATGGGAGTTTCTTTTTTCTTGCCCTTTTCCTTTAATTCAGAAAAGTTTCTGTTTTGTCTCAAGCCCACAGCAACCTTTGCTGGCTGTGTTTGTTGCTGATGTTATGCTCTGCAGAGCAACAGGGACCTCAGTGTGTGGCGTTTCAGCAGCAAACTCTGATTACAGCTCGTTGGTGGTGCAGAACACATCACTGAGTTCACCAGACACCCACAGTAGTTTTCTAAGGCCATCTCTCTTGGGGAGCTCTATCACTCGTAACACCACCAGTGCTACTAATGCAATCCGTTGCTCCCTAATGTAGCTGCAGATTGGATAGTTAAAGGTGCTTTTCCCGGAAAAGGCTGATCCTCAGGGGAAATTCTGCCTGCGTGGACAGAGGTGAGCACTGCAATCATCCCGTGATGCCACAGCAGGGATAACTCTGAGAGGCTGCATTTATAACTATTGGTATAAAATCCCATCCCTGACCAGCAGTGGAGGAAAACTGAGTACAGACCTGGCTTTGGTTATTTGAGAAATCCATGCAGTTTTACTTTTCATTTTATGTCGCTCAAGTTTACCAATGCCCATTGTTGCAAGCTTCCGTGCTGTCCATGAGGATGTAAATTGTGTTATGAAGGAAGCTGTTTTACCCTGTCAGTGCCATCATGACATCGTGAGAATTAGTTTCCAGCACAACTTTGTCCTTTCTCCTGGCTTTTTTCCTGTACTTCCCATTCTGAGTGCATGCTCTCCTAGTTGTAGGAAAAGAGTATTTTCCTATTGAATTGTTTATCAGCTCCATCCAGTGCATGTTGTTTCTCAAGAATAAATATGAACTCCTAACAGGAAGATAGTTTTATGCTTTCTGGCAGTAGCCACAAGATGGTCAAAAAAAGCTGCATCTTTTTATTATATGCAATGCTTGGACTTTGGGAATATGTTATATTCAGAAATAATGTGTTACCAGGACCTCAAGAAAGCCATAAGATTAAAGAATGCTTGTTCTTGTTACTTAAAAAAGGTTGTAAAGATAATGTTTATGACACATCTGATGTTTGAGATAAACTTCTTATTGGGGTGCGAAGCATTATGCTGGTCTGCTCTTTGCTGTTTTGAATGGAGGAATTCAAAGTTTTGGATTGCCAAACGCATTTTTTTTTCCTTAATTTGAAAAAGAGAATCTCAGTAAGTCAGAATACAAGTGCAGATAATCTCAGTGCAAAACTGATGGTGTCTTTGAGTAAGTCTGGATGATGCATTTCTGACACAAGTGCTAGAAACTAATGACCATTTTAAAAGCAACACAGGAAAGGCACAGCTATTTCATACTGGAAAGGAAAGCACCTGGCATGGTTACATTGAATTCAGGACCTACATCACCCGCCCATGTTTTTGGACAGGTCTGGAGGAGCTGGCAGGAAGATAATAGCAAGTTCAAGAGGTTCTGCTTACAGCAAAAAAACCCAAAGCAAGGTTTTAACCCCTTGCTGGCTGCTGCTTTTCTCCTGGGCCATGTGTTGCCCTGGAACAGCTGTCGGCAGCTCTGAGCGCACCAGGCTCAGCGCACACAAAAGCTCAGCGACACGGAGGTTATGACCTAATGTTAATGGTGCTGCCATTTATTGTGTGGCTGCCATGGGACTTCCCCTGCTTTGTCTAGGGTCCTGCCTAACCTAATATTCTCTTTAAAAGGCTGCCTTGCACAAGGAGGAATTATGAAATCAAACTTTCTCTTTTATTGTAGCAGCTTGTGTTTACTCTTGATGTGCTTGTTCAGAAAAGCTATTTTTGTCACCGCTGGGGAGAAGAGAGTAGGTTCCTGTGTGTCCCGTTTAATCAGAGTTTTAAATGATTGTTTTCCAGGGGACAAAAAAAAAATCAGGTCAGCAGTCAAGGGATCTTTTTATGTTGATGGTGACAGTTTTTATTCTGCGGGAGTTATAATCTAGATGAGAGAGGCAAAAGTACTTGAGGACAGATATCTGGCTCTGTAGAGTAAAAATGTTAAGTGTTGCTGCAAGGCTGAATGTAAGTCTTTTTCACTCGAGTGCTTTACTGTAGCGGTGCAATTTTGCACCATAGATTTTCCCTTGTAAAGTCTGTGCACATCTGCTTTAAAACTCGCTGTAGTTTGTTGCTCCCTACCAATCGGATGGTGGGAGGCATTTATTTATTACATACTTGGAGAATGTCTGTGGTATTCCCCCAACAATAATGTGAATAAATACAGCAAATCAACTGTAATTAATGATGATGATAGTAATCGTTAAAAATATCAGTCCTTAGATAAATTTCTTTCTTTCTTTCTTTCTTTCTATCTATCTATCTATCTATCTATCTATCTATCTATCTATCTAGATAGAAGATCTCTTATCTGCAACAGGAGATAAGTCTAATTTCAAAAGGGCAGCAAGGATGGAGCATTGTTCTCCAGTTCCAAGAGCACAAGCCCTCTGCTAGCAGCATCTGTTCAAATTTGTCTGTGGTTATTAACTTATAGCTGACCCGTAGCACACGTTTGGGCAGTCCTTTTTGGGACAGGGAAGGGCAGCAGTGCTCACACATGCTGGCCAATTCATTTTAATTACTTTTGCAAACTGGGAAGTCTAGAAGAGCAAAGGTTGATTAAGCACAGGATAATCAGAGCTGCAAAATTCAGTAAAATACTATTTGTTTCTAACTGTGCCCAGGGGATACCTAGGGGAAAAGCAGATTATAGATACATCATGGTAGAGACAGTGCTATACAGTCCTGTCCAGAATTATTCCTGATGTTTTTATTCAAGTATGCAGTTAAACCTGCCCTTTGGTTAGTCAGATTTAATTTGAGATTCAAGTGCCAGAGTGAGTAATGTATATTTCAGGTTCTTGTATCTGTTGTTTCTATCTGGTGCCTAAAACGGAGATACCTGAAATAACTATGTGCTTGTTAAAATCTTTGTTAGGTTTTCATTCACAAAAATGATAAATGGATGGGCAGGAACAGGAAACATTTAAATTCTTTGAACATAAAAGCCTCATGTGGCAGTAGAAACAGAATAGAGGCCTTTTGCCAAATGCCTGGGACAGACGCAGGGCCCTGAGCACCCCCACGTACTTGTGATGCCAGCGCTCAGCCACATGGTGAAATTCTAGCTCGCCAACTTTGTTTCATTACTTGGAGAATCTGTTTCAAATTTACTTACATAAAAACCCCACAACCTATTAAATATGGCTCATTACCAAGTTTAAAGGATAGCTGTAATGGAAATTTCTCAAACTTGCAGGTAATGGAGGGTACCCTTTGGAGGGTTACCTAAAATGACCCTTTGCATGTTTAAACCATTTGCTACCACCACTGCAAAAAGAATTATAAGGATATTTTAAAGGAAATGCGTATTGATTAAGAGACTCCTGGGATCCTTTACTTGTGGTTCAGATTTGTCACAAGGATGACGCTGTCGAGTGTCTGATATTTCACAGCTGGATGTTGCATAGGGGGACCTCCATGTTTTATCTCACCAGAGGCACGTGAGAGCCCGGTGCTTCAGACAGGCAACACTGGTGTGGCCTGTTGTTCATCATCAACATAGCACCTTTTGAAATGCTGCTTGCCAAAGCTGGGGGCATGTTGTGTGCAAACCAAATCACAGAAAATATGGACCTCAAGAGATTGCCCTTGCCCAATCTATGCCCTACTTCATGGTGGGGACAGTGACTCTGGTGTTTTACCTGGCAGATCCAGCAAGGAGATGGCCATAGCCCTCGCAGTAGCATCTGTTCCAGCACTTTACTAATGCACTGCTTGCAAATGTTTTTTCCTAAAACTTTATCTCATTTGCAGAAATTTAAACAGGAATCTGCAAGTTTGAAGCTACCCTTTCATGAATTTGTTCAAAAACCCTTTGTGTGTCTTTCCATAGTCCTCTCTGATGAAATAACCCCAGCTCCTTCAGTCTTTCCCAGGAGTTTGTGTGCTCTGGACTCTGCACATTTGTATCTCTGGGTCTCTGGGGAGCGTTTTTTTTTTTTTTTTTCTTTTTTTTTTTTTTTCTTTCTTTTTTTTTTTTTTTGGCTAGTGGTAACATTACAGGGTGTTAGCGAACATTTAATTGGGTAAAATGGAAGGCAAAACCAAAGAATTAACATTTCATTGTTCAACTAATTCAACTTGTTCCAGGTGACCCAGTGCCGATTTAATGAATTTCTTGTCATTCTGATGCAAGTGATTGGGATGGTTTCATTTCCTGAATGTTGTAATTCATTTATTGTCTCTTATTCTCTTCTGCTTCATTCTATAGTATTTACTTGCTGCTAGTTTTCAGGTGGAATTTTTGGGTAACTGAGAACAAAACTAAGAGATCCAGCACAAGAAGGTGGAAATTTACTGACTGCTCTGTTCCATCCCAGCCGCACACTGATTTATCTCTTTCTTCATCTGCAAGCCAGCTGCCGTCTCTACTTTCTGACTCTGATTCAGGCCTCCTTGCTGTTGTTGCAGTAGTCTGGGACGTAGGAAAACTTCTCTTGTTTCCCTGCTATCCTAAGACTGTTCAAATTGTATCTTTGTGTTCAAAAACAAAAAATTCAGACAGAGAAATAACCTGAACTTAATTTTTCTATGTTTCGTGAATGTAAATCTTGACTGGCTGTTTGCTGACACCAGCCATCCTCATGGCTGTAAATGAGAACAGAATATGGTCCTGCTTGTTTATAGAAAAAAAGAAAACCCACATAGTTTGGACTTTCAGTGATATTATCTTTTGGTTGCTGTTCTGTCCAGTGGTTTTCAAATTATTATTTCTAAAAAGTTACTCATAAGGCATCTGCTGAAGGATTTTTGGCCTAAGCAGTTTGGCAAAGTGCTGGTTTTATGGGATCTGTATCAGGGTTCTTGACTGTTAGTGCTTCTACTGACTTATCGTTTCCATGCTGATTTGCAGCTTGAGTTGTGGTTACCTGCAGTAATAACTTTGGCCCTTTCCACTGAACAAATGGCCCAGATTCAGCACTGGAGTTGCAGAGAGGTTGCAAATCAGGGCCACATGTATAGACTTAATATTTGCAGGAATACGGATTGAAGGCGTATTTCAGTCAGGGGAAGCAGCCAAACAGGATGGAGTCCCATGGAAGCCAAAAGTTGGGGTTGTGCAGTGAAAATGCTTGAGTTGCAGTCATGCTGAGGTGGCTTGGAAGAACAGCTCTTACCTAAGCTGGTAACAAGATTATGAAAAAAATATCTCAAAAAGCGCAGCCCCTTAGGAGGGAGGCAGCAACCATAGCAGTTGTTCAAGCCTCTGAATGAAACAACCTCCTGTGATGGCTGCATGTCTTTTTCAAGTATTCTTGGGTTTGTAGCAAAATGTGAGAGAATTTTCATTAATCTGATACTGTAAAATAAATTTTTGCCATATTTATGTGCAGAAAAAAAAAAAAAGAAAGAATAAAAAGCACTGAGCTTTCCCAAACTCAGAGCAGTGTCTCAGGATGATGAAATGGATGATGGAGACCTGTGCATGACTGTCCCCTCTTTTGCAAGTTTAGTAGCCACAGGGTGCAATGTGGTGACAACAGGCATTTCCTGGCTGGGCCTATAATTCTTAGAGCAGAATGTTTTTGCATGCCTCAAGTACGTTAAGATCTGAATATCCTCTTTTTATAGCTGAAGGAAACCATCTCTCTGACCAATCTTTTTGTTCACTTACTAGCTGTGCTCAGCACTTTCCAATCCACAGTCATCCAAGTGACAGAGAATAGTTTAGCTTGGACTTCCAGTCTAGAAAAATACGTCTTGTGGAAGGGATAGCATGCTGTTCCTGCATTTGGAGCTCAGGACACTCAGAAATGCCAAGGAATCCCCAGCTGGTACATGCTGCTACATATACAGTAGTAAATGATACGTAAGAGGGACTGAATCTGCACCTGAGAGATGGTTGGTGTGAAGGAGCTGATGTTTGTACAGTGTGTATTTCAACTGTTGCACTCTGGACCGGCCCCATGGATGCCCAGAGCACACATTTGTGGGGTGCATGTGTCAGTCGTTTGAGCATCATCCAGAAAGATGCTCTTTGGCTGTCCGTAAATCCCCTTGGCAGCACAAATCAAAGCAGCTGGGAGATTTCTTCAAAAGTGCATTCTGGACCTGTGCTGTGGTGCTGAGGTAGCTGCACCTGCTCTTACCCTTGTGAAGTGATTTGAGTCTCTGTGGCCAGCTTTTCACTTCTTTTCCTCTCATCAGTGATAATTACTACGGTGGCTGTGAAGGATGAATGCACATCCAAGACTCTCCTTCCTCTGTGTGGCACATTTGTCTCTGGCACCATCTGTAAAGCTCCTGTAAAGCAAGGGCAGTGCAGCCCCTACCGCTGTCCGTGGGGGCTGTGCTGTGCCCCTCAGCCAGGCGAAGAGCAGGCACCCAGCTTCCCTGCCTGGCCCCTCCACCTCCCTCTCCCCAGGGAGTTGTGTGCACAGATCAGCACTGCTCCCACTCAAGTGGTTGCTATTTTGGAAAAGAGCAGAGAGGATATCAGCCCCTGTATGGAGCACTTACTGGAAGTGCCTCACTGACTCACAGCAATTACTGGGGTATCTGAGGTTAAGGGAGTGATGAGTAATTGAGGTCTTTTTCACTTCAGGGATGCCAGATCCTGTCTCCTTGTGCACCCAATGGAGAGAAGTAATTTGCAAGCCTTCAGTAAAAAATTTATAATAGACCGAGTGGTTTTTTTTTTTACCTCAACAATACTAGCAGTGTCTCTGAAACATCCCTTTGCGTTGATTGGAGGTGTCAGCAAGGGCAGAGAGTGTTGCACACTGCATCCTCTATGAGAAGGGTGCAGGGCTTTACTCTCTACCAGACCTGCAGAAATTGTTCTGAGACCTGACCTTTTCCTGCATAGCCCCTCTGAAATTTGTCGTATCACAGAGAGCTCAGGGTTGTGCCTAAATAAGATTCTTGCTGATAATTTTCCAAGAGCGCTCTGTGCCTCTTCTTTATCAACTGGTGAGCCACATCCCTGGCAGACTAACGATTGATGCCTGATAGCAGACATTCCTGGGAATACAAATCCCCACGCTGCTGTGTTATGCATTCATAAGGCAATTATCAAAATGGAGGTGATCTTCCTGAGCATATAATTTAGATGCTGAATAATCTCTACTCAAATGTAGTGTCAGTGCTGAGTGAAGGAAGTGTTTTTTGGGCCTGAACATGTAAATCTTCGAGCAGAGAATACAGCCCAACAACTTTGGTAGCTAAAGCTTGTCAGGACTGTGCACCCACAGTCCGAGTCCATTTACTGCAGTTGCCTCACTTTCCTGAAGCAGGTTCTGTTGCAGAAATGCTTAGCAATTATCTGACACTATATGTTCCTATGGATTATTGCAATTCCATCAGATGTACCAGATGGTTGCTCCTCCTTTTCTTTTTAGACTCGGTGTAGTTTTCCTTGGGCTTTTCCATGTGTCCGTAAAATTCAGAGAAGTTTAGCTGTTGTTAGTCTCTTGCCTGCCTTCCATCACCAACTTTGCTTTCCTTTGTCATGATGCCTGCTGTGCCATCTCCTCCTGGAGGATGCCTGCCACAAGGGACTGGAGCTGCAGCCCATACGCATTTAATTCTTGAACTAAAAATACAGAGATGTCATTCCAGTCATTTCTACCCTGAGGCCAGACAGGCTTGCGGGATTTTTTATCATGTAATGAAATGCTTCCAGTGACACTGTCTAAATGAAGAATAATAACTTATGCATCTTGTGGAAATGAATTCAAAACTGAAATATAATTAAAATTGCTTTTAAAGAAGAACAAATCATACTGAATTAAAAATAAGGAAAATTTCTTTTTAAACATTCACTTTTCTGAAGAATGCTGAGTTTTAGTCTGATTCATTGAAGTAATGAGAGCTTCCAGAGATCAATGTTTGTCTAAAAAATATTGGCTTCCAGTTATGTAGACTGTATGCAACTGGAATGGATGAGACCTTTCAGGGGAGAACAAGTCTTGGTATCCCTATTTAAAAGCAAGTCAAGAAAAGAAAGCTTTATTTGAATAAAACACTTAATCCTAAACTCTGGACAGAGTAGATGTGGGACTGAAGAATGGCTTGTAGGGGTCACAGGTTCACCCTCTCTTCTCCACAGGATAAAGGCAAAGTGACCTGTGGCAGCTTCTGGGTTTTGTTGCTTTTCAGGGCTGTGTAAAGTGTGGGTTCACAAGGCAAACCTCCTCTGGCATTACACTTCCCAAAACTTCCAGAACATGGAGAGTGTCTTCTATCACATTCATAAAGCTTCAGATCTAAACCCAGAAATAAGCCAAATCAAAGCATCTTTTCCTTGGTGGTTCCTGGCTATGCAGGGTGGATTTCTGACCCTGTGTTTTTGGGATCATGGCCCTTGGGTTTTCCTCAACCCAAGTGGGGCACCAGGGCACTGACCCTGGGAACACCCAGTTTTCTGCACCAGTGCCCGTTCAGCCAAAGCCTGGTAATTGTGCAGCCAATTAGTCTTTGTTGGGAGCATCTGTGACAAAATACACTTTGTTTTAATAACAATCATTATTTGAAAAGCCACTAAAAATTAAAACAGATGCAGCCATTATGTAGCTGCTTGCATTTGTGTGGCTCTACCGGCTTTCTTCAGTCATGAGTGAAATTGTAGCTTGTTCAGGGAATATGACAGTCCCCTAAATATGGAGATCAGGCAAAATATTTTCACCCGGCTGCATTCACACAGAGGAGCTCACACACGCCTGTGCTCCCAGCGGCTCAGGGTGAGACAGCGAGCTGACACATTTCTGAATTCGAAATAAATTCAAGTCAGCCTCAAAGGCAGGGATGGGAGGGAAGCCTGTGTTGCTCTCTCTGCCCCTCTTCACTTGTGTGAATGTTACGTCTTGGTAAAGCTCCAAATTAAAACATAATTTGCAGGTTTTGTGAGCATTTTCGTGCTTTTGAAAAATATTATTCCAGGAACTCAATAAAAAACATATCTTTCCTCTACCTTTGGAGGAAGGTGGTTGGAATGCATTTTCTGGTGATTACAGTACCAGCAGCTCCTTGTCCTTACACTGTTCAGAGACCCTGCAATATTCATCAAGGTAAAAATCCATAAGAAAAAAAATGCATCAGCTGAATGGTACAGGAAATACTGTTTGAAAATGTCTATGTTTTGGCTAAGACAGCATTGTCTTGTCACAAAGCCTGGGATGATATTCTTCCATTTTCTTAACATGCTTATTACCAGGTAACAGTGCAGTGGTCAGGTATCATTATATCTGCTACAAGAAGTACTGGGGGCTTGTTGAAAGTTTTCAGTATATCATTGCCTGAAGAATATGAGAGACTAGGAAAGGAGTTAAGTGAGAGATATGTCTTAGTTTAGTACATGCCACACTTGCTTTTTTTCATCTTGGCCCCTATTTGCCCAAGGTTCCCTGCCTTTTGCTGCACAGTCCATGCCATGAGCTCATATGAACAGCGAGGTCTCTGTTCCTCATTTGCTAAAGGGTAAAACAATGAGATTCTCTTATTTTTCTAAACTTCATCCCTCACATCAGAGCCTCCTCCAGAAACTGCTCTTCCTCATCTGTTCCTACTGCCTCCCTTTTTCTGACTGTTCCATGAAGTTACAGCTCTCGGTGACAGCTGCTAGTTATGGACATCATGCATCAAGGGGAGCACCAGGATAGCTAAAACCAGAAAAACTCTTATTGTGATCTTTAGCTTCCCTTCATTTTTCTTTCTTGGTATTTCCTGCTGTGCCGTGCATCCAGTTGTGGCCAGTTAAGTCATTACCTGAGAATAGCCATTAAAATCAGAGGGATGAGCAGTGTCAGCAAGAACTACTCACCTGGGGAAGAGCTAAAGCATAACACTGGAATTGCAAGTCAGATCTCCTTAGGAGCCTATTGGCTTTATTCCCACTTTCTTATTTTTGTAAGGCTTAATAGAAGTTGGTGATATCCGGGAGATTAAGTGAGGAGATCACACTCCCAGGCAAAAGTGAGTGCTGAATTTGCGGCGTACAGCAGCAGAGCACAGAGCTGATGTGATGGGGTTGGTACCAGGTGTGTGCCAAGGTCTGCCTGAAAGGGCTCCTGGCAGTGCTGCCCAGTTCAGGGACTCATCAACCTTTTGTGCCGGATCTTTGCAGTGGGAAAGCAGCTTCTCAATTGCTGTCAGTGCTTAAATAATGACATTTATTAATTAAAAACCCCCAAATCCAACAGATGAAGAGAAACGCAGGGTGCATAACTTTGGGAAGTTGATTAGAGGCAGTAGAAAATGTGTTATATTAGAAGACCTTAAAAGTGAATCACCCAGACTTTTAAATAAATAATTGATCCTAACCATAGTTTTGTAGAGGAAGTTGCTGAGTAGAAACATTTTTCCCCATTTTTCAAGTGATAGTCTGGGATGCAGTCATGTTAGTGGACTCGTCCAAAACGCAGACAGACGGTTTCAGAAGGAGATTAAGAGAGCAGGAATTCCTGGCTGTTGGCCCTGTGTTCGGACCATTTGCCCTAACAGAGAAGAGGAAACCACAACACACCAGGCACTTGGTTGGAGTACATGCCATTAAAGAGAATGCGAGACTTTTAAATTCAGCTCTGTTTCAGCAAGGTGCTTTCAGAGTGCACTTAATGTTGTGTGATTTATGCAATGACTTCACATGTTTTCCATGGGGTTACTCATGCTTAATGTTATTTGTTTGCTGAATCAGGGCCTAAATCAGATCTTCTTTTAAAACTTCCTAGTTAATTAGTGATCTCATATTATCTTGTGCCCAGAGCAGTTTCCAAACTGGCATTTTAGAACCTGTGGGTACAGTTAGCTTAAAGTAATCAAGATAAATGTTAGATTTGGAATGCTAGTCCTATTCAAATTGCATGTTAACTAAAAATACTGTTTGCATAAGCACTATTGAATGTGAATAATATTAAAAAACTGAACCAGCCCATGTGCGCAACTTAAGAGATGCTGGAGATCAGGAGGAAGAGGGAGTAAACGAGAAAGCTATTGGCATATTAAAGAACAAGTCACTGATTTCTGTCAGATTTGTGACACAAGGTTTTGTAGTAGCTAGGGACCAGTATATTTCTCCATCTGTTGTAACTTGGCTTAAACTTACAGTCAATTTTTCAGCTGAAGTAGAGGCATAACATGATGGAGGAAGAGTGGTAATGTGTTTATAGTACGTGACAGAAAGTCTGTGATCAGTTCTTGTCCTTGCTATAAATGTCCTGTTGGACCGTGAGCAAATCTCTATAAAGTTTTGTGGGCCTCAGGTTTTCTGCTTCATGTTTCATTTACCCGTTGGTTGCATATCCAGAGTTTGGACTTTCCAGAACAGAGTCCAGTGTCAAAAAGCTGAAAAAGTTTCAATCCTGCTTCTAGTATTTTTATATCCCAAGATCTAAACACATATTTTCCATCTAAACAAGCTTATTTTAGATATAAAGAACCATGGCAATGGATAACCATGAGACCTATGAACAAATCTTCCCTAAGGGCAGAACTTTTAAAAATGTAAAGATGTTGTACAATGTGTACACAACAGAAAAATCATGTTTTACAACTCCACACATGATACTAATTACTTTTACCATGTAATATTCACTTTAAATAATAATGACATTTCATGCTTTAAAAGCATTTTGAACAAGACAAAAGGGCATATTGATCACACTTAAAACCTCTGAAGGAACATACACAGTTTGAGCTGGGATCTCGATGAGGCCCTCGGTGAGGTACAGCCGTGGAGCACCGTGTCCAGTATTGCAGCCCTGAGCAGTGCAGGTCATCAGAGTGGCACCAGGAGAAGCTGGGAGAACGTCAGCATCTCCTAGGGAAACAGCATCCCTTCTTGTAGGACAACATTAGCACAAACGGAAGGAAGCCAGCAGAGTAATTTTTATATTTTCCAAAAGAATAAAAATGACATAACATGGTAGTTCACATCATTTTATGATTTGATTATTGTAAATTGCAGGTTGTTTTTTGTGTTTCAGAAGCACCTACATATATTAACAAGATGTCAGACCCAGTGTGCTAAAATTGTGTAGTTCTGTGGGACATCTGACTTGCATATCTTCTTCCTTGGTCCCTGTGCAGCAGGATTGAACCAATGTACTGTTGTTTGGTCTTACCTTGAAATGTAAAGAAAAATGGGCCCTTGTCATTTGTAAGATTGCCCATCTCCATTTTCTTTAATTTTGTTTGACGGAGACCTAGCCTATGAAAGAATATTGGCTTACCAAACACACCTTAGAAGCACCACAGAGTAAATTCAAAGGAAATGGTTAAAGAATGAAAGCCATCTTGTCATAGTTTTAATATTTTTTGATATAATTACAAAATGATATTTATTTGGTTGCTGTTGGTGCTGATATAATACTGTTGTGCATTAACGCAGAAAGCAGGAGGTTGTGTTTAGAGTTCATCTTTATAACGCAGCTTTTCAATTTCAGTGTGATGTAGCTTCCAAATCAATCAAGAATTATGGAAAAATTTACTCACTGGGTAGAATTCATCAATTAATTTGAACTACAGTAGAAGTCTGTGTAGATGATTTTAATCTCTATACTATCAGTAGTTCTCTGTGGTGGAGTAAGATGACATTTTATGATTGGCCAAAGTTATTTGCATTTTTGACACAGATAAATGGCATTACTAAGGTTAAGTGAAGAGAACCAGAGAGAATTAAATATGAAAGATTATTTAAGGTGGAGAAAAAATGTTCTTAATTAATGTAAAATTACAGCCACCCATCACTTATAGTCAGAATGGACTTTTTTGTTTGAGTCCTTGCAAAATAGTCCTGGAACTCCCAGAAGTCTCTTTATTGAAAGAATCAAAATGTGTTGTAAATCTTGCTTCACTTTTCAACCTTAAACATTGCTAAGGTATAGAGAAGGAATTTCCAAATATCCTTATTGTCAGCTTACCTCAGCCTTTTTGGTTGTTGAAGCTTTACAAGTGATATCTGAAGGAAAGCCTGACCAACAAAGAGCTCTGAATGCTTCCTTTTTTTCTTATCCAGCCAACCTGTAGATGATCCCAGTGCTACCAGATCATGAATATACATTCAACCCTGGGAATAAACACCAAAAAACCATTGCATAATGCATAAGGCATCACTGAAACTCTTGAATGCCAGTGAATCACAAGATTTTTTTTTTTTACTAGTACATGAATAGCCATTTCCAGGGGTTGCAATACTGGGGCTGTAGTTATTTGGCCAGCAGTTCTCACTGCTGCAGAACTGCACCTCACTGTTGCAGAACCTAAAGTGTGATTTGCAGCTAGAACTGGAAAAATTAGTCTCTGGCTTTTATACCTGTATATTAATATGCACATGCAGATCCCTCATTTGTAAGTTCATTCAAATACAAAACCAGCTAAATGATGTCTTCAGAAGAAGCTGAGAGTGTAAAAAGGTGCATAATAATATTCCCCAAAAATATAGGAATAAACCAGGTGCCTGGCTAATGCAGCTTGAAATTGTAGGTCTTCAGGCTTTGCCTGAAAGTCTGTTGAAGTTGATGGAGGGATTCTCCTTGCATTAGCTAGGGCTTGCTTTTTTGCTTTTTTGCAAGTGTATACCGGTATTTCAGAAGCATAAAATATGAATAATTGTCAAAGCAGCCCATGAAAATACAGCAAGCAGTCTAAAAAGCTGACGAACAGGTTAATTAAGGAGATCCTCCACAGATTCTCAATGTTGTGTTACAGTGCTGGGAGTTTGGAGATAATAGTAGGTGAGGTATAATTAAAGGGCTTTTCAGTTTAATGCACCAGAGTTTGAGGTCTGCATGGTACCTTATCAATCACTTAGCCCGGATTTTATTACGTGCCCTGTGCAGCTCAACAGCTTCTGAAGAATACTAATTTAAATGCTCTGCAAATGAAGAATACAGTGTTGATTTGATGTGTATCCTGTTCGATTTGAAAACAGAGAGCAACATTAGCCTTTGGTCTTTCTCCTGGGTTCCTGTAGCCAATACATGGTCCTGGCTGTGAAGCAGTCATTGAAATCAACAGTTTCATGAGCAGAACAAGCACGAGGTCCACGGTGCTGCATCCCAAGGTTCTTCCTGTCTTTCAGGAGATCAGTACTCCATTCTGCTGGCATTACCATTGGGGAAAAAATCCCATTCCCAGTTAAACATATGTAAAGCAATTGACATCAGTCAGGCTAAAGGGGATTTAACTGCATGGTGGGATTTAACTGCAGGCAGAACTTGGCAAAGATGTGAAAATTATGTAAGAAATTACAAGTTTTCAGCTTGGGAATAACTGATCAGGTCTTGTCAGCATTTGATGGATAATTTTCATTCATCAGTCCCCTTTTTCTCCCTTATAAAATTGGTTATGATGACTTGTAGATTTTTTTTTTTTGGCACAAAAAAAATTCTTCCTGCAATTGGTTTGGACAATACTTTGCTGAACTGTTTGTACCAGGGATGCTCCCTCACACAGGTAATGTTCAGATGCCAGTGCAATTGAACAGTGAAAAATGTGTCTGTGTTATAGGAGTGGCTCCAACCAGATATTCTTTTATAACTCACGTACAGATCTTTCTCTTGCATTTAAATATTGTAAGGTTTCACTAAGGAAATGCAAAAAGTTATTGCCTGTAATTATAAAAGGTCTTCTTCTGTTTCATCATGAGCTGTTCTGACCAACAGAGTGGGATTTTCAGCACTTCCGTTAGTGAAGAAGGGGTTTGGGAACCTGTAGGTCTTTGCAGGCAATGTTTGCTGCTGCCTTGCAGTGTGCATAGGAGCACTTGAAACAGACTATAGCAAGTCAAAAGGCTTAGTGTGAAATTTAGTGTGATTTACATGCAATAAGATGCAGGAGGTCTCTAGCAAAGAGTCAGTGTTGAATAACTTAACAGTCTGTGGGAAATGCAGCCAAACAGCTTTAAGGTGCTTTAGGGGAACTAAGGAGGTTGTCAGTAATTGAAAGAGTTGGGAGGTTTTAATCACTGAGAGATGTGGGTGGGACTGTCTTCACCAGTCGCTGCTGACCATAAAAGCTCCTTCCTGCAGCCCTTAGGCAAGGCTTTCCTTGCCTGAAGTAGCTGTATAATCACACCTAAAACATCCCATCAGTGTTAATGTCTGGCAGGTCATTTCACAAAGCAGCTGTTGGTTATAACTACGTAAGCATATTTGCACTCCCAAAAACTCAGCATTATTATTGGCTGGTGGTTAGGAGCTTATATCTTGTGTTGCCCAGAAGAGACCAAATGTATTTACATTTCAGCACAGAGAAAAATTATATTGGGATGGTTTGGTAAGCATTTATAGACAGGCTAACAGCTCCCATCAAGAACCACATGAAAAGGCTGTTTCTTGGCATGGCCCACAGAGTTATGTTTGATGAACCTGAAAATGTTTTGTACAGAGAGACCTTGTAATGTTTTGTCTAATTGTCACAAAATACTAATGATATATCCAAGTTGCTGTTGTTTTCGAGAATACAGTGGTAATAATGAACAAGGAATAAAATCTTCCCAGCAGAATGATGTAATATGTTTAAATATGTAAACTGTGTAAGTGGCTCTCCAAATGACTTGAAGGAAGCCTATAAAAAGGAACCGAACGTTACCTTTGCTTTCCATGCAGCAAAGGTCCTTCAGTGTGCTCGGAGTGGTCACCAGTGCCTGTGGGACGGCCTGGCTGGTGCATAGGTGCAGAGCTGGTGCATAATCTCCATTTCTCTGAGGCAGAGACCATGGCAGCTGATGGCTCTGGAGTGTCTGTCAAGTCACAGCCTGGCTGAGCGGGTGATGGATGTTCCTAAACAGCAGTTTAGTGCTGGAGACAGCCCCGAGGCTGAAGTCATTTATTTATGCACAGAGCATCCTGCACACAGCAGCGCAGCCTGGCCCCGCGTGGGGAAGCACCCAAGGCTGCCTGCATGGGACCAGCTGTCCTGGGCATCCTGGGGACTTCGGACATGATGTGTGCCTGGAGAAACTGTCCAAAGGCCACTGAGATTCCTCCCATCCACCCGTGGGGCCTGGGTCAAACTGGGAGGAATCTTGCTGGTGGTCCCTGCGGTTGGGTCACTCATGCAGCCCCGAGCTACAGCCATGCTTCGAGCTGCCCAAGCACCTGAAAGGGTGGCTCCCAAAATGCAGTTTTCCGTATCAGTAGTGGCTGGAGTGGGCAGGTAAGTGAATGACATGGGAGGTGTCTTCCAAATGAGAGCAAAAAGTAATGGTATTTGGGAAAGTCTGGGAAACATGGGTGCTATAGTACAACCTTAAGGCAGCACAGGGATTTTTACTTCCAGGAGACATTGGATAGACTTGAACTGGTGACATGGAAGTGACTGAACATGGGTTCCCATGCCTGGATTTGTCCACTCCAGCTCAGAGATTGCTGTAATATATATTATGTTTGTCGTAGCTGTTCCAGTTTCCTCAGCAAAGAGTTTCCTAAGGCAGGGACAGACTGACAGAGCAGTTAATTTATGGATTGTTTTTTTTTCTTTGTCCAGTCCATATTCTAGTTCTCTGGAAAGAAAGATGTTTACAATTGGGCTGGATTACCAAACTGATGCTATAAGGAGTGATGATTTAGGATTTATTTATACCCACCCAATAGGAAGTGATGGACAATGACGTTTCTGGCAATCCTCACCCACCAGCTCTTAAAGGAGCCAGTCACAATTTCACGTGATCAGGATTTCTTGTTGTTGTCTCAGAAAGCAATCAGAACTTTAATTAAAATCAGCACTGTCTTTATTGGCTACAACTGTAAATATCCTAAAATGATCAGACATGTGTCTGCAGCCTTTGGAATTGTGAATAGTGAACAGTTGCCAAAGGTTGAAATGAAGGAAAGTGTTGGCATGCATTTAAAACCCATATAAATGCTAAATTAAATCTTTTAGATTGGATAATAATCTCCATATTTATTTAGAACTATTTTAAGTATATCTGTCTCAAAATAAAGCAAGAGGCAAAGGGAACGACATATACTTTAGACAGAACAACATTACTCATCAGACTTTTAACTTCAATGATCGCAAGGCTTTTAAAAGACTCTCTGTGCAATACTGTAATGTAGAACATATTTTCAGCTGAATATTTAGGACAAATAGAGTCAGTTGCTACAAGTCAGAATTAAACCTCCAAGAATGAGCTTTTTAGAGGCACTGCGACAGCACCATGGTGGGGAAAAGCTGATGACTTCTTGTATAATTCTCTTCTCCTCCCCATTACTGGAGTCCAGACTTAAAGCTCAGTAGATTACAAAGTTTTTTCAGTTTTTAAGACTGTAATAGATCTTTGTTGAATTCGTATTTCTTCTATTTTAATTTATGTCCTTAATTTAAGAAGGTTTTGGCATATGTTATTGGCAAAGAGTCTTGTTCAGGAGAAACACTGGTTTGAGGAGGGAGCTCTACCAGCATGGCCTGGATCTAAGTAAGTGCAGTTGTACATATTTAAATGAATGTGAATATGTTAGAAAACCTCCCCTATTTTGCTCATTAAAGGTTAAATCACAGGCTCAGTAGCCAACTTCTTGAAGGTGTAGAGTCAAGGGATGTCTGCATTCATGAGGTGTCAGGCTGTCAGCAAAATGGGGGAAAGAATCATAGATAATATAAAAAAAAGAATTTTATTTTAATGTCCCTTCTCAAAGGATGTTTTAGATCCTTGAGTGTAGCAGTCTTACCAGGCCTGCAGGAGAGGAGTGTCCTTCACTTTCTAATGGAATCTCAGTGTTACACAATGGATATTACCCAGGATGTTGTAAAAGCCCTTATACTCTATGTCCTGGTATATCAAGCTGCAGGATGCTAAGTGTTTGCCTTGTTTGTTATGGGTTGGTTTTTTTCATGCAAAAAGGAAACCTCAGAAATGTGCATAACTACTAATACTAAACAGTCACTGTGCAGTAAAAAATAACATTAGATCTTGGTGTAGTTGTAGCCGCAGGGCTGCACTTGCTGGTAACAGCCACACGCGCGGCTGCTCCACCAGGTTATGTCTGCCAAGAGTCCATCTGACTATTCTGCAGTCTTTATGTACATAGAGACTGTTGCTGTGGACTGAGGTGTTATTAAAAAGGCACAGAAATGATGTTTTCTGGTTTTTCCGTCCCACTCGGAAAATGCCCTCACAGTGCCCATTGCAGAAGTTGGGTGAGAAGTCAGAGGTGCAGTGAGGAAAGATTTTCCATTTTCTTTTCTGTACATGGGTGCCCCGCTCGGGGCTAGTGGTTGATTGCAGTACAAGAGTTCTGTTTTCTCCATGTTAGAAAGTAATTCTTTGCATTAAATGTGTGCCTTGATAACACGTGACTAAAGTGCAGATATCCTTCTGTCACTGAGATGGGCATTCTTCAACTGTAGCCATTCTTCTGGCCTGCTTTTGTAAATCCTTGTCATAAAAAGTCCTAAATAGGCCAAAACCCTCATCTCTCAGAAATGGGAAAATAGCAATGGTTCCTTTGGTCAGTGATATGTAGGAGGAAACAGCACATCAGGAAGTTAATTCCCAGAGAAGTGTTGCAAGTGGGCTTCAGGCAGTAAGTTTGGTTAAGCATTAACTTGATAAGCGTCAACAATGTCCTGGTAAAAACAGTAGTAGTAGCAGAATAAGATGCCCAATAACGGAAAACTTCAAAATAATCTTAAGTGCTCTGTACTTATAGTTGTGAATGTACCTGAACTGAACCTCTGTTTCTCATCTTCCTCTCAGCAAAAAGATATCACAAGGCACAAGGCTGTTTAGGGGTGCAAGGTTTCTCCTTCCTTTCTGGCATATGATAGAGATAATTTGATCAACTTAGTCAGCTGGAAGCCTTAGGCAATATTGTGAACCTGAGGCTTTCAAAAACTGTGGGTTGGGTTCACCAATGCCTTCAAAATGAGATTTGCAAGAAGTATATCTTTGCTAGCTTTTTGTATATGTATCCTAGACTTTAGGCTTCTAGGATCCGTCATTTTAAAGTTTACATTGATAACTAAGTTTCAAGGGATGCTTCAGGAGGTTTGTGGTAAAATCAGGACCAATCCAGTCTCTGTTTTACAGTATGTTAAGTCCGGTAGGAATAGTAGTGGAGAACTGAAGTTTTATATCATATTCTCTTATGTGTAATATATGTACTTCCACATGTGAAACAAATGGGACTTGTTGATATTCATCCAACACAATGCACTGATCATATGCAGTAATATTTCACAGATTTTACAGAGATAAAATTTTGGAGTTTGGAAACAAATTAGTCTGGCTTATGTGAACACATCTAAATAGACACTCTGGGAACCTGCAGATCTCTGGGTGTTTTCCATTTCTTGTAAGATCTCCAAAGCTAAATTAGAGCAAAAGGCATCATTAAAAGGCCACACAACTGCCACAATTGCATCTCATCAACCTGTAATTACAAATAGTTCCCACCGATTTGCCTCACTGACCTCCAATGAAGGCAAATGAGCATTTATTTGGCACTGTGTTGCAAACTGTCCTGTGTGTTTCTTGATGTACGTTGACTTTTTTATTCTTTCTGCTTTGCGCCTTTTTTGGGGGAATCACCAGTTGGTAGTATTTTCCTAAAAGTTACAAAAATAGGAGAGACAAAACTTTAAAAGTGAATAGGGAATGTGTTGGCAGAAAAAATCCATTTGAAGCCACTGGAGAATTCCCACTGTCACTTGAAATGGCTGTTGTGGGGGAAGATAATATAAAGGCCTGGATTTTTAAATGTGATTAAGATAAACAAGCAGCGTTTCTTATCCTTGAGCTGGTTACAATCTAATCCAAGCAGCTCAGTGTAAAAGTGCATTTTTGGCCTTAATTGATATTTTTAATAATGTCAGTGCACAGTCTGGAACGCTCACATTTTGCTTTGACAGCATAAAGCATTGTGTAAGTTTTCATCCGTACCACTGAACTATAAACATTGCCTGAGCCAGCCCAGCAGAGCTTGAACGTTTGAACTGGAGCTGGCCTGCCTCGAGCTCGGGAAGGAGCCACTTCTCTTGCCGGGAGCAGGGTTGTCAATGGTGGTTTGGGGAGACACCAGCAGGGGCCACTTGCAAGAATTTTAGATTACATGGGTCTGATTCTGTAAACTGCCTGGCCCTGAGCTCTCAGGGAGCAGAAGAAGCTGTGTGTATGTACATGTGTGTGAGGGAGAGCCAGGTAGGACTTGACCCGGAGATAGTTTCAGGTTAGCTGCATGTTTGTGGTGCAATTTCAGTATTAACGGCGAAGAGAGAAATTCCTTAAGTATCTTTGGATGCTAAAGCCCCTGCACAATGACCATCACGATATATCCTCCCTAGTTATTTGCTTTAAGGGTGTTAAGTCCATCTTAGTCCTTTGTAAGCCTGAGACCGAAGTTTTTGTTGGAATCCCTATCTGGGAGTAGTGTCTCCACCAGTGGTGGGTTATCCCTTCTGGCCCTGGAGAGTGCTCACCTCCAGCCAAACAGGACTTCTGTCAGAGGATGCTTCCCTCTTACCCAGAGACACATTGCCCTGTGCTTAGAGGGACAGCAACAAGCAGACAAAGCCTTGATTTGCGCCATGGATATAATAAATAAGGATTCGTGTTTTCTTTGAGATCTTTTCTTTTGTTGCTCCCAGGGTGTGGGGAGCAGGGCATGGTTGGGGAAGCTGCTTTGGGTGCTGGGAGCCATCCAGACTTCTCTGTTTTTAGATGGTCTTGAAAAACTTTGGGTAGCAGAGCACTGCCCCCAAAGAGTGGACCTCTCTGCTCTGGAGCTGGCTAAAATCATGCTGCCATAGGTTATAATATAATGTATTACAGAGACATTTGTAGGCTTTCTGCAATGATTGCCATCACTTGAATTCAACTCTTCCATTTGTCACCTCAGCTTCTGCCCTGTCCCTAAACCCAGGAGCAGAGAGGGTGAAAACCTACAGAAGGGAAAACTACAGCTTTTCCAAGCAGCTGTTACGGTTTGATTTAGGGATGAGTGGAAAAAAAGATCACTTTGAAACAATGACAAAAGCAAAAGAAACCAAAGCAGAATGCAACAACATAAAAAAAAATTCCAACAAACAAAACAGGAAGGGAAGATAAAGATAAAGTAACTTTCTGTTTGCTTTTGAATTTAGAAAAAAAACCCCAATTCATTATGCTATAAACCCATATCAGTTTTATCTTACTCCACCCATTTTATTTAGTTGTAGCAGGAAAAGTTTGTCTTTGTAGTCACTCAGTCTAACTTACTTTATATTTTGATGTTCGTAGTGTTGAAGGAGTACGGGATAATGTTGGTTAGAGCCAAACACCACATGGAGACACTGCAGGGTCCCCACATCAGCATTCAGTGAGGGCCAGACTCTGAGCCACATAGGACATTTATAGCTCCCACTGAAGTCATTTAAAGTTCTGCCGTCCAGTACCTTCCACCTCTATTGCTTTTCCCTTTAAATCTGTTTGCAGCCTATCTGTCTTGATCCTTTTAAAATAAATTTCTCAAAACTCCTCTTTGTTTTCAGAAGCATGAGATCATTGTTTTTGATGGTTAAGGGTTTCAAAAGAGAAAGAACACACTCATTTTCTTCATGTAGTTTGTTTACAGAAATGAGCAATGGCATTCTTTTTGTTGTTTCTACTTCATCTGAAATCTGTATCTTTCCTTTATTGTCTTTAGTGGGCTAAAATTATAAATAAAATTTTAAAGTTAGTTTGTCTGTGGGAAAATAAAACAGGAGAAGTTGGCTGTGCAATTTACAGGCCAAATCAACAGCACTGAATGACAGAGCTGAGAGCAAGTGTTGGTGAGCAGAAGGAACACAAATGAGGCACTGCTGAGGATGGAAAACCAAAATGGGTTAAGTGTCAAAGCTGCTGCTCATGAGAGTAACTGGGAAATAAGATATGGAAATGCCAAACCTCTGTGTTTTCATCTTGACCCAAAGAGGCGACACTGACACGACAGGACACATCCACATGCACCCAAGGATGGTCTGTGCAGGAGAGAGCATTCGGCTCTTACCAGCTTTTACCCTTGCAACCTTTTCTGACTCTGTGAGAGGAAAGGAGCTGGGTCATGGTTGGCCCCATCATGAGAAGACTTGTAGCTCTGAATGCTGAGTGAGCTGGGACTTTAAGCAAATGAAGAGTTTAGATATATGTGTTTGCATTCAGGGACTGCTACTGTCCATGTCCTCTTTTCACCTCTGCCCAATGCTGTAAAGCAATGGGATGCTCTGAGTTTTGTCTTGGTTCATCATTCCCAGTGTTCAAGTGCTTCACTTAATTCAAAATGTAAAGCCAGGAATCTCTCTGGACCAATTTCTCCTTGCTCAGCTGTGTATAGAGTAAGACAAAGAAAAATTGTTACTATCATGTGAAACACGGTGTCTGTGCTGACTCTGCATCACCAGCCAGCTGGCTCCTCAGAAAGAATTTCAGTCCCCTCTGAAACCTGTGAAACACTTCACAAGTTCACACAACCTCAGTAGCCAGATCTTGCCAAGGTTGGCTGGGATCCACACCACCCTGCATGTGGGTAGTTGAACATGCCAGGCTCCTGAACAGTGTATTTGGAGCTGGTTGGTGATTTTGTGTTTATCAAATAAACCTTGTCTAATTATATTAATTCACATCCTCTTTGTGTATCACTGTCAAAAAACAGATTAACCTCTCCTTAGTGTCCATGACACACATCTGCTCTGGGATGAGGAGCATGGACACCTGTACACAATCATACAGTGTGGTGTCCAGCTAAAACCTGTCTCCTCATGTGATATTCCTATGTCCATCTTGTTATCTTCCATGCTAATGAAGAACTCAGTAGGGTAAAGTTGGCGCTGATGCAGAGATCAGTGGCAACATGACTGAGATGTTGACTGCACAAGACTTAATCCATTGCACCAGATGCTGGTTTGTTTCTTGCAATTTCCCTCCATCCATTTCTTGCAATTTCCCTCCATCCATTTATTGCAATTTCTCTCAATCCTTTTATGCACCCTCCGTCTCACCAAACACATGTTGAGTGGCTGTTTTGGAAGAAGGAGCTCACATAAATATTCAAGGCATCCTCACCAGCAGCAGAAAGGGCTCAGTTATGAGCACTTACCTGGCAAGGTAGGAAAGGATTTCAGTTTGGCTCACTGACATCTTCTGTCTCTATCCAAAGCACGGAGCCAAGGCGTTTTGAGCCTGCCAGTGGAGAAGTCAGGCCTCCCAACAAGATCACCAGAAGTTCTGTTTTAGAAATGGTCTGGTTTTGCTTCCTGCAAAGATAAGAGTTTAAAATATTCAATAAAGAAACGTGCGTCTTCCAGGGCCCATAACTCAGTCTTGATGGGACTTCTGAGACAAATTTTGCAACTGTCGTCATTCTTTCCATTCCTCTTAGAGGTGAATGGGAGAGCTACAAAGCTTTAACAGCAGGGCTCCTTTCCAGTCCTTTTTATACATATATCACACAGAGACCTCACAGCTCTCTATCAAAAGTGATCTCAGAATTCCATCCAAAGTGGCCAATATATCCATCAATATTCTTTCAAGAACTTAAACATGGAAAAGCTGAGTTTAGAGGACATTTGGGTACAGTGGATTTTATACAGACATACATTTTTGATCCACTCCTTGGCTTTTCCACCTGCTGCAAAAATAATAATTTAAAAAATCATATCTATGTCAGCATGAGGTAATCTTAGCCCAACTTAACTTGCATTTTGGAGACATCCTTTTCACAAGACAGCTTTTGGCACATGTAGAGCTCTGCATAGGCTGTTCAGAGGAGTAGCACTTCCCAGGATGAGTGCCTGGTGCTCCCAGGATGCTCATGAGTGCAAAGCCCATGGTCTGTCTGGAGTGGGTTTTTCATACCTCAGTGTCCTCTTTTGATGACAGCTGCAAAGAAATTGAGACAAGAACTGTTAGAAGTTAAAATACATCTTTGTGATGTTTCAAATTAACACTTGGTTATGAATTTTGGGGGTTGAGGTGTTTCGTTGTTTTTTTTTTTTTTTTTCCTCAAGAAATCTATCAGAGGAGCATGCTTGTTTAATACCTTTCAACTATAATCTGTGATAAAAATGAAGATTGTGTTCTTGGCTCAGAATCAGCTATGGTAAACTTCAAAAATGTGTGTGTACATGCATGAGAAAAAAAAGGAAATTTTAAGAGAATGACTTAGAGTAGAGAACTAGAAGCTGTTTTGGTTACAGCACAGTAACCCTTCTGCTTCAGGCAGAATTGTTGGAGGCTGGTAAATGGTAGTTGATTGTAGACAGTGACACTGAAGTTACTGAAGACATCCAGCAAGTGGGTAACTTTTTTGTTCATGGTGATGCACTTCCCTAAATCAGTTTGCTTAGAGCGAGTTGTCTGATAAGAGCTCTATTCGCTGTTTGAATGAGAAGTGGGTGTATTTAATTTGTGTCATCAGAGGTTAGATAATGCTAAGTCAAGGCAACTGTGCTGACAGATGGGAATGATTAGTCACAACCAGCTCCCGGAGCCTGTAAGATCTAAGATTTATAAGGACCAGTACATTTGTTTTCTTACAAGTGATAAGGGAACAAGAGACCCTCTATAGAAACATTGATTAAGGCTTATTTTCTCTCCTAATGCCCTAAAGTTATCTGATCCTTCATGAGAACTTGTGCCTACTTATCCTATTTAATTTATTGAAATACTTTAAGCCTTTCAAGTTATCCACAGGTAATAAAGAAAAACTGATGGAAGTGTCTACTTCAGCAGCAAAACTTTCTTATTTTACTGAAGCTTAGAGGAGAAATAGATGCTGACACCAAGAGAAAACCCCGCTAGTATGGAGGATGCATTCATGGCAATTAGTCGAGGAGCTATCAGCAGGAATCCTTACATTTCTGTTGTCTGTGACATCTTGAGATTATCCTTTCCCAAAGTACAATAAACTTCAGGAGGCAAAGAATGCTACAAGAAAATTCCAGCTATGAAACAGTGTTTCTTCGGCATTGCAGTGAGGAGAACATAGGGACTTGTAAGAGCATGGAGACTAATAAAGATCTGACCAATAATCCCTAGAAGTGCAAATTTCTGTACTTTTAAGTTTTTTTTATTATTTTGCTTTTTTAGATGTCTTTTTATTTATTACCTCTCTGCTTATTGAGATGAAAATGCATATGAAATATGTTACAAAAGCAGTGGTGCTATTTTATTTCAGGGTGTTACATTTGTCCCCTTATTTTCAGTCTGTTGGGTGGAACAATTTCATAGCACGCTTTGTTTGAGGCAGATATTGAGAAGTGGATGTTTCTATCAGCTTTTATGTCAACTTCTTTTCCTTAATGATTGCAATGCTGTCCATTGAAATTCATTGTAAAACTAACTTGATCTTAATGGAAATAGAATTTCACCTAATGTGTTGCAGAAAGGTCTAATCATGTACCCTGGTAAAACCCACAATGAATACCTTGACACAAGGATAGGATTCATAAGGACAGTCTCATAGAGGCATTGTCAGTTGGGGTCAGAATTTGAACAATTTGAACTTTTTTGAACTGAAATCTTCCCTTCCCAAAGCCACAGGAAAGTTTCAAGGCCAAATGATTTGTCATGAAAAACTGAATCTGGCTCAGGGACTGGAGTCTGGGCTTCACTGAGTCAGGGTTGCTTAGGGGTCATGAGAGCAAAGAGAAAATATCGTCCATTGGTGGACATTTTCAGGGGAGCAGGAGTGGAAGGGAATTTGTCTCTGGGGAGGGAGAATTTGCTGAGGAGAGGAGGCAAGCATCCGAAGGAATTGCAGGAGGAAGAAGGGGTTTATCTATGGGCTTTGTGGTCTCCTTTGATGATGCATGTAGGGGTTCACCACTGAAAAAGCTGTGAAGGGTTGGTGGGTACCTGAGTGTCCCTTGGCATGTGCACAGGCTGGGGTGGAGCACTGTTTCCCAGAGCAAAGAACTTGTCCTTTGTTACTGTCCTCTGAAGACTTCGCTGCCGACCAAAATGGTATTTGGGTTCATTCCTCAGCTTACTCTTTTGCAACCTCAATTAAGAAAAAGTTCAAGCAAGAGCTGTGTACTCAACTCCATGAAAAAGCCACTGTGGCCTTGGATCTTTCCTCCCTCTTCAGATGTTGCTGGGGATGCATTCTTTCAAATGCTGATATTGTGTTGCTTCCAGACTGAGCCATTTTAGGATTGTGGTTAAATATCATATTGTTGAAATTACTGCTGTTGATATTAAATTGGCTGGATGGTGACTCTTGCTTGGGGTTACCACAAGAATAAATTCTTTCTCTAATGACTGCTTTCAGGTTCAGCGCCACTAACATTGTGCAGCAAATCTGTTCTGAATGTGCTTAACTAAACTTCTTGGCATTAACAGATGTGTTGCTTCCACTGGCGTACACAAAACAGATCTTGCAGAATTTCTTTGTTTTGGGAAATCTGGATTCTTGAAATCAAAGGGGTGAACTGAATGTTTAGAATAGATTTATATATGTTTTAGTTCTTGCCCTGTGAAAATATTGGACTGTCTCTTAGATGAGATACCTTTAGATTTATATCCAGTATTGTTGACAAGATGTCTCTTAGAATTTGACATTTGACTACAGTCCCACATACTATTTTAAAGTGGAGTATTTTTCCCTCATTTTATATTCCTTTAAAACCTGCTAGTGCCAGCAAAGAACCCCTAAAAAGTAGTAATTTTCTGTGGAAAATAAGCTTGGAGACACACAGTGGATAGAGCATGAGAAATGCAATGCTCTGCTTTACTATAGCTCATTTGCTTGCTAGAAGCAACATTTCCATCTTGGTTCTTCTGTTTGTGTTCCCTCATGTATGTGGATGTGCTGTGTATTTGTTAAGCACTCATAATATTCTCAACACTGTATGAGATGCAAATACTACAGTAGTCCCTTTCTCAGGTATTTCACAACTTAGAAAATACAAAAATAAAACATGCACTTGAGTTGGGACACCGAGAAGTCACCCAGCCTAAAGTGAGGGGAAAGAGCAGCCCTATAAAAAATGCTAAAGTGAAATGGGTGTTCTAATTTTGGAAAAAAATAAGGTTTTTGGACAGGTCACTGTAAATGGGGAACATCTCTGTGCCCTTGTCTGGGTGATGAGGGAACTGTTGGATTTTTCTTTGACAGCAGCTGCAGAGCATGAGGCAGGGAGGCAGGTGGAGAAGTAGAAGTGGGACCTGTAAAAGCTGCAGTTTCTCAAGCACTTGAAGTGAAAGCCAAGGTGGTAGGTGGGCAACTTGCAGTGGGCTGGTGGGAAACCTTCTGGAGATGCCCGAGGTTGGGTGTCCTTGAGGTGGTGGGTGGTGGGGAGGCCGTGGCTCAGCTCCAGGACGGGGTGGCTGTGACCAGCAGGGTGTCTGCCTCGGGCAGTTCTTTGCATTTAGCTCAGGGTCCTCTGAGGGGATTTGCAGCCTTGCACCTTCCAGCGAGAGGCCCTCTCCTCTGAACAGAGAAAGGCTGGGATAGAGAGATTACAAAGCTGAAAGTGGTTTATTTTTATGATGACTTTATGACTGTTGTTTATATGGCTGATACATAAACTCTCTCCTATCTCTCTCCTCGCTTTTGTGCCATCTCCTGCAGTCTGCAGCATCTAAGTGGCACTAGTTATGTTTATTTAAAGAAATTTTTATGTTCCGTCCCTCATACAGCTTACTTAAAATCTCTCCTTTTTTACTTGAACCATTTCTTGTCTAACTCCAAAGGGAAAATAATCTTTAGAATTACTCCTGGTGCCTACAGGGAAAATGTGGGAGTCACTATCTTTCTTAATAGATCCTTCTAGAGACTAACAAAAAGCAGTTGCCTAACCAGGGGGAATTCAACATGTACTCTATGCACATAGAGCAATTTTAGGGTGTTCTCTTAGTAGGGGAGATTTCGTCATGACAAAGGCTCTTCCAGAGGAGTTCACTGTGCATTGAAAAATGTCAGATTTTTATTTATAATTTGAAACTGAGTAGTTTTCTCCCTTCATTAACCTGTAAAAGTGCAATTGCCAGAGGTCTAAAAAAATCAACAGAGCTGAGGCGTCTCTGATAATGACAATCAGTTTCTAGCTTTAACTTAGGAAAAAGAAACACGATAGTATTATGTGCAAAGCCAGTATTAACTGCGTAAGTCTTTGTAATTAATTTTCTGCTTTCTCTAAACAGTCTTTTTGCCTTGGTCATTTGCATTATAAATCTCTCCTGCAATGCCATGGGTTTAAATTTTTAAAATTGAATGTAATTAATGTATAAATAAGTTCATTTGTGTTGTAAACAATGCTAGGAATTCTGAGTGAATAACTAAACAGATCTTTTAATGCTTCTGTTGTTACTAGACTACCAAACACTGTCAAGAACCATCATCCCTAGTGATGAATCTGGTATCAATTGCTAGACAGAGATCTTCCTAAAGTTTAAGTTTTCAGTTGTTTATATAGTCCTAGTTAGCTAATCACAACGCATAATCAGCTCAGCTAAGCCTCTGGCATGTTTAGAAATACCTGGGATGGGATGTGCAAACTGGGATATCTGTACAGAGCAGAAGATGTAGAAAAGGCTTGGCAAAACATTTTGATAAGCAACTGAACAAATTCAGCTTGTTCCTGAGCCCAGTTTCTTAAAGACCACAACCATTGTGGT
This sequence comes from Melanocharis versteri, assembly GCA_013397845.1. Taxonomy (NCBI): domain Eukaryota; kingdom Metazoa; phylum Chordata; class Aves; order Passeriformes; family Melanocharitidae; genus Melanocharis; species Melanocharis versteri. The sequence goes on along the minus strand of VZTG01006973.1, from coordinate 405,818 downwards.
GATTGAGATATACTGACAGTTCTCTGGGTAATTTCTGAGCCCAATGGGAAAAGATTGAGTATGAATTGAGTTATATCATTATTAGACTGTAGAGAAGTCTTGTTGTAAGGGGTGGTTCTTAAAAGCTGAGCCCAGAGAAGGCCTTGGATCAAAATGTGTCTCACACCCCAGGGAACTCTTCCACAAGACAGAAACTCCTAAGAAATGGGCATTGTTAATGCCGGTGTTGATTGTACTTCATTAGAGCATGAGGCTGGGAAACAGTAAATCTGTCATTTGGTTGGGGTTTTTTTTCCTGACTCTGACCATGACTTGCTTTAGCTGTTTGGGTAAATTTTTTTTACCATCTTGGATAATCTTTAAAAGGATTAAAATGTTTTGCCTGCTCTTCTACTCAGGGTGGTAAAACTGCTTTTCCTAGAGAAATGGCATTTAACCCTTGTGTCATCCAGACTCACTTCTCAGTACACTGTGATATTCTCATTATTGGGGATGTTCCTGGAAACTCTTATTCAGCCACAGGAGCAGGGCAGTGTTACTGAACTTGGATACCTACAAATTATTTCACCCTTCAAGAAGCTTGATCTAGCATTAGCATAAGGCTGTTTCAGAGATTGGAGGGGCCAAAAAATGCTCTTTTGTGACACCATATTATTTCTAGGGAAGCACAAACGGTGTTAAGGTTAGGATGAAATCATTCCAAGTCAAAACAGTGGAAGCTCTGCCAGTTGCTTTGGAAAACCCAAGCCTTTTAACAAAATGATTAATTAATGAGAAAAAATCCTCACCAGGAAACTCCAGAAGCACACTTTCTACCTTGAAAGTTCAAACTCAGTTTACACTTTGATGAAAACAAGAGAATGTTAAAGAGTATGGAGTTAACTAGAAATCAACAAAGCATAAGCCTCTCCCTGGCTGTGCTTTTCATCCCCACTTCAGGCTGTTAACCTGATAGGAACTCATTGATAAGAGCATTAAAAACTTATTGATAAATTGTTGAGAGAAGCCATGCAAACAGATGGGTCTGGGAAGACTCCCTTCCCAGCTGCATATCAGTTTGCAGATACCTTCCAGCCTTCTGAGCAGCCAATCTGAAAAGCTATTTACTTTCAGACATATCAGGTTGGAGTTCTAGCAGCTGGAGCTGAGTGAATAATTACTTCAATTAAAATACATTCAGCAAGAGGTCAGTGAATATTTTGTGTAACAACATACCTAGTACTTAGCAGCTTAAATGTGTGCAGATTTTTCAGCTGTGCATATATACAGAGTGTCACTTTGGGCCGGTTGTGAGAAGCTCAGGAGAGCAGCCCAGGGTCTGGTTTTTACTGCCCTGCTGTCTGGTGGTTGTGCTGGGCTGTGGGGCTGGAGGTGTGATGGGGGGCAGCAGCCACAGGGGCCGTGCTGCCCTGCCTGGGTCAGGACTCACAGAAAACCTCTGCTGGGCTTGGGCTTGGAGTGCAGACTTACTGACACCCGAGACATTATATATGAACACTGAGCATGCAGATGGGCTGTCCTCTGTTATTATTATGCAATAACGGCACAAAAATGCTATTAAGCTAAACATGAAATTAATTGAACATAATATGGAACAGACCCAGGGACTGACTCCATGGTCTGTCTGAGACGCCATGCTCTGGTATCCACAAATACAGATTTATTTCTAGGTCGTATAACCCATTTTGGTTGTGACAGGTAGTTAAGGCACCTGACAGGGTGTTCAGAGAATAGCATGTCCTAACTCCTTGATGACCTGCTTGTCCTATTTGTGACAAGTGGAGATATTAATTCTACCCATCAAAAGACCATGGAAAATATTCTTAATTTAGAAGCATTTTCCATTCCTCTTTTTTTAGCCTTTCCATGTGTATATCTGTATCTGAAAAATCTTTACTCCTTTCCCTCTTTTTGTCTTTCAGTTGAATGGTTCAAATTCACTGAGCCTTCACCAGCTGAAGGGCAGGCAGGTGCTGCCCAGGTCAGGGGCCCAGGCCTAAACTGCAGAAGTGCACCAAGTTCCCAGTAAGACATCAGGGTATCTGCTGTGTGACAGAGTGGATCACACCACTGAGCTTTGCTGCTGTGTGCTGGGTGAGGTAGGGGACTGTAGGTCAGGGTTGACTGTCATGCTGAGTGCACAACTTTTTAAAGGAGAATATTCTACTCAGCCACCCAAGGCTTAGCAATTGAGTTAATTTGGCTTTTTTTCTGGTGTTTTGTTTTTGGGTTTTTTTGTTTGTTTGTGGTTTTTTGTTTTTTGGGTTTTTGTTTGTTTTTTTTGAACAAAATCCTGTTTGATACAAAGATAGTGACAACTGGAGAACTGACATAGGTCTTCCTAGAATCAAACCTATGGTTAGTCATGCTCTTTATATAGGCTTTCTCATCTGATTTTTTTTCTAAAACTGGCAGTAGTTAGACCCTGTGATGCAGTCAGATGCTTTATTGCTGGTAAACTATGTAAATTAAGCTTTTAAAAATCTCATTTTAGATTTTGTTTTCTATACTTGGATTTTTTTATGACAGTTTTTGCATCACTTTCAAAATTTCAATCTCACTGTAGCAATACTGATTATAAGTTACAGTAGTTTTCCAGTTCTTCTTCCAGTTCTTCTCCTTTACCAGTCCTCTGTTTGCAGATCCCTTTTGTAACATCACTGAATAAAGAACTTGGGTTCAGCTGCTGTAGCTCATTAACCTAAATTCCTTCAGACTTGCTGCCTTCCAGAGACAAGTTCCACTTTCCTGTGCCCTTTGTTTCTTGGATCATTTTTCACCTTGCTTTGCAAAAATACACGGTTTTGGAATGGATTCCCAAGCAACCCAGATTGCTGCTGTACTAGACTGTCCTGCCTTCATCACTCTTTGCTGCTTTACCAGGCCTTGTATCTATCAGGGATTACCGTAGTAGCAAAGTTACTTTTACCTCCTGAACACTGATGAAAATGTTCTGTGGCTTCAAGCATAATAATAATATTAATTCCTGAAGAAACCTCTGCAAACACCCATCTCTCATGTGCAGTTCGAGACCTCACTTAGCCAGGTCTGAGTTAATTTAATGCACTCTTCATTGGTAAACTATCATGCTAATTTTTAATATGGGTGTTGCACCATACTAATTAAAAAAATTTATAAATAGGTAAGTGCACTCTGCCAATACAACCAGACTTAAGCAGCCACGTTTTGCTGGCTCATTAAAGAATCACGTCAGGTTTGTTTGACAAGACTTTTCAGTGATTGAAATATGCACTGAGGTATTGACTATATTCATCTTTATCAACTGCATTTTGTATTAACTTTTATATTCATCTCCCTGTGGTTGATGTCAGGCTCTGTAGTTTATAGTTGTCTTAACTCTGTGCTTGTACTTTTTCAATGTTGGCACAGCATTAATTCTCTGCTAAAGATTTTTCCCTGGCTTGATTTGCAGGCCAAACTTCTTAGCTCGCTTTAAGACCTTTGGGGTTTGCTGCTTTTTTGTTCTGCTTTTCTTTTCCATAGATTCTGCCTGAAAATGTTTTCAGGTTTTGATTACCTGGAGAGGAGTTCATCATCTTTGCATGATGGGAGTTCATTGCCCCATTTCTCTCAGGGCACAGTGCTTTTTTCCCAGGTAACAATTCAACTTCTGGCATCTAACAAAAAGGCTCTACATGACTGCTAGGATTATAATTGCTGTGATTTCTTTTTCTATAGAAGTTTATATAAAAATCTAAAGTGTACAGAAATATAGCTGAGGAAGAATAATTTACTGTAGGAAGTAGATGAGCACTCTGCTCTTACAGAATGCTCAGATCTGAAATGAAAGTTCAGCTTGGCTTCTGGAGCAGCATGCTGTGTAGTTTTCCCTTTAAAGACTTTTCCTCCTTTTGCAGTGAAACCTTTTCATATAGGGCTTTTCTTCCTTGAGAAGATCTCATGCTGGTTAATGTCAGTAGGTACACCCACGGCTACTCAGGAGGGAGATGTCAGAAATGTGTCCTGCTGGCTTTGGATTCCCAAGGCAGGCCAGGTGCCCTGCTCAAGGAAGGGAAAGAAGCTGAATGCTGCCTCATGCAGCAGTCAGTAATTTTCCCTGGTTAAAATGAAGCTTTAAATACAAAGCCCTGTACTCCCTCCCCCACAAGCCTAATCAAAATACTTATTTCTTTTGTTTAAAAAGCATAAATCACTATCATTTCATGTACTTGTGCATGGCATAAACTGAAACTATCTACTTTTTCATTATAAAGACCTCTGTTATTGTGACCTGTATTATACTTTCTTTTTGCTATTTGAACTTTTAGTCTTTGATGTTATTGTGATCTGTAACNTTCTTTTCTTTTCTTTTCTTTTCTTTTCTTTTCTTTTCTTTTCTTTTCTTTTCTTTTCTTTCTTTTTCCTTTCCCTTTTTCCTTTCCCTTTTTCCTTTCCCTTTTTCCTTTCCCTTTTTCCTTTCCCTTTTTCCTTTCCTTTCCTTCATTAGTGTACTGTGCTCATCATATCCAGAGCTGACTGTCCTCCAGTGGTGCATTAGGCAATCTGAAGATCTGAAACACATGGCAGCATCACCACAGCTGAAATAATTACTGTGCTTTAATGGCTAACTGACAACTACAAACACACAGTACTTCCACACTCAATGTAAGATGATATTAATGAAATATGTACAGAAGCCTGGACTTCTCTATTAAAGAAAGGTGCCAATAAAGGCTACTGGGATGATAAAAAAAATAGAAAATATATGTATGGGTACTTGTTGAAAAAAATACTCAATACGTGGATTTTTGTTTCTCTAGAATAATGAAGACTGAGGGGAGATAAGGTTTGTTTTCCTGTAGATACAGGAGGGGATAATCTATTATACTACCACTAAAAGAGATTGAACTCCATGTTATTGTCTAATATGGAATGTCCCAGAATTTCAAGTCAAGTTAGACTGGGTTAGCAGCTGAAAATTTTCTATGAGTTTTCTAGGAATCAGGAAGTTTAAACTTGGTCATCATTTGTGAGATTGTTACGAGCTTCTTCTAAGGTCCAGATAGATCCTTTCAAATCATGACCATCGTCTGGTGGACTGGATCAGATGTCTTGGGGTAACTTACTTTCCTGTGCCTTGCAAGCATCATGTGAATACTTTCACTGGAAGGCAAAAGGAGAAGATGGAGGGTCCTGTGACCAGCTAAGGTCACATATGCACCAGGTATGGCACTGCATGGCTGGAATGGTGTTCACACCATTGTTGCCATCAGCCTGCACAGGAAAGTGGGAGACTCTGGAAACCATGGCTAGCTATTACCTAAGGGAAAGGCAAGTCCTGGGTTTTGGCCAGTCCTTATGGACTGGTCCTCCTGCTCCTACGCTGCTGGACCCTGGATCCAGAAGCTCAATCTTCAGAGAGTGTGACTGATGTTGCTCAGCAAAGGCTGCGGTTATGGCAAGTCCTCTTGTACTTCTTCAATCCCTACAGCTCCTATTGCCTCTGGGAACACAGAAAAAACAGACACAAAAATTCCAGTGACAGCAGCTTTACAGCACATTTAATTGTCATACAGTTGATCATCTCCCTTCCCCCCAGTGTTTTCTGACTGATCAGTAATTTGATAGATTCAGGATGATCCTGAAAATATGTGTGGAAGACTTTTTGTCTTTTATTTTATTTTGTTCAAAGAGAAATAATTAATTCCCTTCCTGCTGAACTCAATTCTGTTGCAACTTAGTTTTTATGCCTCATCTTACCACTTGACAGACAAAATATGTTTGTGTAAGAGCTGGCTTATTAAAGTGGGATAGGCAAATAAACCAGAAGTAAACCCATTGAATCCCAGTAATATCCTTGCCTAACAAAAAACCAAATCCCATGCAAGTGTCCTTGTTTATTGTTCCAGATTACATAAAAGTTGTGCCAGCCAGTGATGGGAAATAAATTCTTATTTTTCTTTTTACATTTGAGTTTGCGGGTAAAAGAAAAGAGGAAATATTCAGCTCTTTGAAAAGAAATGCCATCTAACCTCAGCCCATGAGGAGGTACAGGCCGGATGTCTGGATGCTATCTGTGTACCTATCCTGGAGGTCTGTGGGAGGGTAATTTCAGGGCAGAGATGATCCAAATTGTTGGGTGCCAGATAGCTGGATACTGACCACAAATACTCAGTCACATTTGGATGGCTGATGTTTGTGTTATTCTGAGGGTAGGTGTTTCTTTTTGGTTTTTTCTGCTGCTAGGACTTTGCCTTTTTATGAACATCTTAGGGGAGGGGGAGGAAAAGTTGTTGAGTGCAGCAGGTCAGCAGCAATTCCATCACTTGGAGTAGTCTCAAGCTGTTCAGAGAGAATAACCTTCCTTTCTCCTTATTAAATGCTAATAGCACATTGGCTTTTGAAAATCTTTCTTTGCTCAGGTACTTGGCTGGTATCTGTGAATCGTGGTATTTCATGGAGGTGGGCTGAATATTTCAGTAGCTGCAGAGTACTGTGTTCCCATAGCAATGGAGAAATCTTAGTGCCTTGCACGGGCACTTGCATGATTCACAGCTAAGAAAGGCAATCAAGGGAGAATGGTGGTAAAGCCTACACAGTCGTAGTTCTTTGGGACAGTCTGTTGTGTCTGCTCCTTGCTGAGGAGGAAATGCTGACGTGGCAGTACTGGATGAGTTGATCAAATCACACTGGAAAGGAAGACATCTGGTATGATTTCACATATTGGGGTGACAGTGTTCACCTGGATATGTGTTGAGTGTTGTGGCTGCCCTGTCCACAGCTGACAACAGGCAGGGTTGTCATGTGGTTGTCCTATTCATCTGCCCACCACACCTTTCCTGAGGAGAAGGAATTTGAGACCAGCATTTTCCTGGTAGTGCCATTCTTCACTCAACCTTCCTTTTAACCAATGCAGAGTAAAGAATCTGTGCATTGCGAATACTGAGGCACTGAGCTGTTGAGCAAACAGCTGCATGATAGTTTTGCCAGCTTTCAGGAGTAGCCAAATTTGGGAGAGGGCCTGACAGAATGAATATAGAGCAATATCTGAATATATTTTCTGTAAAATAATCTTCTATTATCTTTGTAGTTTCTTTGCTTGATAAATCACAGAACCAGAGAAGTAAGGAAAAAGAGAATCTGGATTGTATAGCCAGATTGTCTTCTTCTGAACCATGGATCTTAACAGACACTCTTGTGCAGGCTGGAGAGTCACTCAAACTTCTCCCTTAACAGGCTCTGTCTCTTTGGGATCAGAGGTTACAGCCTATCAGCTGGGTTTGGTGGTGGAAGGGTTTACTTGGAAAAGGACATTGGGGACTGGATGCCATCCAGTGCTTGGATGCAGGTTAGGGTGATTGTGCCCTATCAGCACTGCAATGGGGCTGTGCCAGGATACATTCCTTGGGCCAGCCAGGAAAAAGCAACCATGGGTTTGCCTTTACCAATGTGCAAGGAGGAGCTTCAACTGCTTCTAGACAGCACACCCTTGAGAGGGCTGTTTTAGTGACCTTCCAGACCTGATGTGAAAACAAGGCTCAGGAATGCCCCTTGGATATTCGGAGGAAGGCTTATCATATTAAACAGTTGTTTAATTAGCAGGAAGAGGCGTTCTGAGATCCTCTCTCTGGAAGCTGTAGTCAGCTGAACTGAAACAGGAAAGATGGGTGACACTTGAGCCATCAGGGTTATGGCATCTGCAGCATCTTACCAGCGGATGTTGGAAGTTCTTAATTACCTGCAATATTTCAATAAAGATTAATAGCTTTCTGAAGTAAATGATCTAATGTGACCACAGCATGTAGCTTTGTTTCCAAGAACTGTTAAGGAATTATCTGCATCTTGTCTGAAGTGGTGGATCTAAATTCCTGTGGTTGTGATAGTCTCTACTTGCTTCAGAACGCAGGTACTCATGCTTTGATTATTTCTGCATATACCTAAGTAGTGAAATTAAAAGGTTTGATAAGGCAATGGATTAACACCAATTTTTGGCTTTGTACTTTTAAGCTTAAAGAATTCTCAGGATGAGTTTCAAAACACTTTTTGTCTCAGCCTTATTTATTATATATGTCTTAACTAATGAAAAAAAAGCATGCTGAAGTAAAGTGCCTTGATTAAGGTCACACAGAAGGGCAGTGACATTACTGAGACTGGAAACATACCATGATTTTTTTTTAATATAATTTTTTTCTAGGACTGAGGAGAGCCCATAGCATCTGTACTGGTATATTCTCTCCAGTTAAATTAGCTCAGTTATACTGATACTTGGTCTGGTGATCTGGAGAATTAGAGTTCTCTGTCCATTGCTAAAAAATAATGGGGGGAAAAAAGCAAGACAAGCCTCATTCATTTTGCATCCCATTCCTGAGCTGAAAGAAGGGTTTAGCTCGTGAATTTAAATAACTGTTAGCAGATACTCTTAGCTAGCTGGCTGGCTGAAAGGACCTTGACAGAAGTTATAGTAAAAGCAGATGAGAGATATTGAATATTTTTCACTACATATAACTTTTGACCATCTATGCAGGTCTGCTGACAGATTCTGGCAAAGACAGTCCAACAGAATAATAATGTGCTTGCCATTTTTGTACTTAATGATGTGATATTCCCTCTATCAAATCAGCAGAGGTGAAGTTTGAAGCTCTTTCGCAGGCTTCCCATTATGTTTCTAAACAAAGAAAAACGCACAATTGTGCCTTTTACTACATTAATTAATAAACAGCAACACAATGGTAATATAGTGCCTTTTATGTCTCAACTTCATAACACTTAACAGGTAAATAACCTTTTCAGTTCTTTCAGAGGAAGAAGAATAAAGGTGAGGACCATGTAACTCAGTGAATCAAACAGTGCTAGAGCTGACAACAAAGTTCAAGTTCAGCTCCATGTACAAGCAGCTGTCAGCTACCAAAAATGAATGCTTTCAATCATGACTTGTGGCTTCTGTTTTATGATATGACTAATGACAGTGACATACATAACTGGAGCTCATTTTTAGAGTCTGAGCCATAAACAGTTTTAAGAGCAAGTCTTATTAAACGCCTCTCAACATCACCTGCTAGTTTTAAACATTCAGATCTGTTTTCATGTAAATGTTGCTGATCTCTTTGTCTTCTCAAGAAAATAACATGTACTTTTAGGCTGATTTCTGAGAAAAGCTGTCATAATCATTCCCTCTAGCAGAAAGAATATGTTGTTGTCTGAACTATCAGAGGGGTGAAGTTTAGCTTTTTGAAGAATTTGATCTAAATCTTGAAATGTATCAAAGATCATGGTGATTTAGCAGAGCTTACCTGAACCTTATGAAAGTTCTCCTTTAATGTTCTCTCTACTGAACTTCTGCTTCTGAAGGTATTTGAGATGTCTGAGAACTTGAATTCTCTTTAACAGAAACATCTCTTGATTCAGCCCATGAGTAACAGCTGTGAAGATCAATAGCCTACTGGTGAAAGGGATAAATTATATTGGCAGGATTTTTTATCAAGAAAGGAAAAAAATGGTTTTCGAATAAAACTAGAAGGTTGATAATGCATTTCTGCTGTATTTATAATATTTCCTATGAGCTTATGCATAGCTTTGTATAGACAGATTGGTGTAATTCTTAACCCAAGTGAATATTAGAATAAATATTTAATCAAACCACTTACAATGTGAATCATAGAGTGAAACATAAATCTCATGTACAAACTTTCTATTTCTTGCTCTGAATTTTGATGCAATATTTATTGACTAGGTCAAGTTGAATAATTTAGACTAGCATGACTGGATTTCCCAGAGTTTTATGTACTTTGCCTGTCGTTTACCCAGCAATCCTCCCATGGACATACATTATTTGCCATCTTTCCTCCAGGAACAACTGAAATTATAAATGTCCCAGTATTTTTGATTTCTGCATCCTGAATTTACAAGGAGTAAAACTAAAAGCAGAGGTGGTGTCAATAGGCTGCTCAGTAACAAAAGGGAAGAAAGCAAACACAGCTGTAATCCATTGACATATTTTTTGTTTCAAGTGTCTCTTCAGCAGGTTGGTTCTGTTTTTATAGGCTGGCTGTGCAATGAGCAGCATCAGTGATATAAACCAATGCATACTTGCAATGTTATTAGACCAGAGAGGCTTTCAAAATGAGTATTTCAGGAGACTGAGCTGCCCCCAAGCCACCTGTTAGAGAAAGTAGGACAGTTTGAGGATCTGATGTGTGCTGGAGCAGAGGTTCCTCTGCAGCCCATGATGTGGACTGTGGTGAGGTAGTTGTGCCCCTGGGACACACTGCAGAGGGGGGATGCCAAAGGAGGCTGAGACCCTGTGGGAAGCCGGTGCTGGAGCAGACTCCTGGCAGGGCCTGTGGACAGAGGAGGCCATGCTGGAGCAGCTTTGCTGGCAGGACTTGGAAACCTGCAGGTGACCCACGCTGGAGCAGTCAGTCCCTGAAGGACTGCACCCCGTGGAAGAGACTCACGCTGGGGCAGTTCATAGGAGACTGCCATGGGAGAGACCCCATGCCAGAGCAGGGGAGGAGTGTGAGGAGTCCTCCCACTGAGGAGGAAGGAGCAGCAGAGATGTGTGATGATCTGACCACAGCCCCCATTCCCCATCCCCCTGCACTGCTGAGGGGAGGAAGGAAACATATTAGGAGTGAACCCAGGAAAAAAGGAGGGATGAGAAGAAAGTGTTTTAAAGTTTGGGGTTATTTCTCATTATTCTGTTCTAATCTGATTGATAATAAAAATTGTACTCATTTCCCCAAGTCAAATCCTTTTTGCCTGTGATGGTAATTGGTGAGTGACTTCTCAGTGTCCTTATCTTGACCCATGAGTTGTTAATGATATTTTCTGTCCCCTGTGTAGTTGAGGAGGGGAGTAATAGAGTGGCTTTGTTGGGCACACGGTGTCCAGTCAGGGTCAGCCCACCACAGGATCTCAGATACCAGATTTTGATTGATAAAGTAAATCTGTGCTTTATGCAGCACAAACATACAGAACAGCAGTGACCAAAGAACAATGAAATCTGTCTCTTGTCATTGAATTAAAAATAATACCTAACATATGCATGTAATTATGACCAGGATTACATACACACAGAGAGCCACGTGAGAGCTGTAACATACTTAAAGAACCACCAAGATCTTTCCAGTCCTGAAGGGATTATGTGACAGCATGTTCATTTTATAAATATGCTTGTGGTACTAATGCGCCAATTTCTGCTCCTGTTAAGTTACTGTTGTCTTACCTCTCGTCTTGGCGGCTGTTTAACCTGGAGATCTTTAGTTACATTGTCTTGGGGACCTGGGAAGACTCAGGATGAAGGGCTAACCTTCAAGGGCAGGCTGTCATCAGATGCCGTGCATCTACATATCCCACTGAACAAAATACTGACTGTGGCAAGGGTTGGGCAAGTGAAAAAATGGGAGAGAAAAAAAACTTGCTGAGAATGTAACAAAAATGGTAGCAGATCCGTGGTTTTACAAGTGGTTTCTTCACTTACGACCAACTACCATGTAGTTTACTGCTCCTAAATTTGCAACACCTGTACCAATCTCACTGCAATAAGTGTCAGACACACTGGAGAAAATCCAATGGCCCAACAGAGAGACAGGGAATGTGTCTTATTTGATATCACCTGAGCTGCTTATTACAACTATTATTGCTGGTACTGATCCCTTACACCACAGATATCTCACTTGTTCAAGCAAAAGGGAAAGTACATTAGTTTTCTCTTCTGGCTTTTGGAATAGAATTCAGTTAGTGTTTAGTTGTTTTTAGAGAGAACAACTTGAAACTCTTCTGTTTAGAAAGGTCTCTCCCTACTTCGTGAGTCCAGACACATCCTGCTGAGAAGTATCTTGCTCTCTCTGACATCCTGCATGTCTTGCCTATGCCCCCAGTGTGAGCTGCTGGCCAAGGAACAAAAGCTGCACAAGAAACATGAGAAAGAGTGGAGTCTCCTACTCCTATTGATTTGGAAAACGGATCAGGTCCTTGCATGCTTTAACTCTGAGTACTTCTGCACCAAACCCACTAATGTTTGCAGTAGCAATTCTAGAAAATCAGTTATTTGTTTGCATTTTTGGTCATGATCATTCAAAACAGAAAAAAATAATGATTACCTTAGATTTCCTACCAGGATAAGGCAGACAATTTTTTCCTGCAGCTTAGTTGTAGCTCTTTAGGGACTAATAAAAATTATAATACCGTATCTTGTTTAAATCATTAAGTAACTTTATCCAGTTCTGTAGAAGAAAATATTGTCAGATTATCTGCTTGCTTTGATGTAGAAACTTTTCCTTGGGTAAAGCTTTTTCCATTGAAGTCTTATTCATGTCGTTTTTATTATTTTATTGTTTTCACACGTGGACCCTATTATCAGCTTAGGGATGAAATGGTGCTTCTATATTCTTTAAATAGAGAGTTCAATGAAAATATTATTAATCTTTCTGGAGTATTTATTCAGCATTACGAGTAGCATATCTGTGGCGTCAGTGTTAATGATTTTATGCAGGAAGGAATGACATCTCTCTGTTGACCCTAAAGCACTGTGGGTTTGCCAAGTATTATTTTGTAGCACAGACATCTACTACTGGTTACTGTGGTTCCATGGAAGTGTATTAGCTGCAGCATTGATTTTTCTTGTGCTCTTACATAGACAGGAAAAAAATGTGTTTGCTGCAATTCATTTGCAGGGGAATTGAGCAAGGTTTTTCATTCCTCTAGCCTCAGCTCACAGGGAAGTTTGGGTCCTGCCTTTGTGGGTGAGACTAAGGTGGTAGCACAAAAAAGGGTAGGTTTTTTAAAAACCATGGGGTAATGAGCTACAAGTGAAACTTATTGAGCCTGTGCTCAATATGTGCTTTATTCTACTGGAAACCGGGGTGGAAAAGAGAATAAAAGTTGACCTTTCGCAGGAAAAAGTAAAAGTTGCTCTCTGAAATGGAGAGTTGTCACTGATGCAGTACCCTGGCCAGGACCTGATCACTGCCTGTAGTGGAGGATGCCAGAGAAATACTTGTATTTGTGTCCTCTGAGTGGATCAATTCCGTAGCTGTATGAGGCATGTCAGCTCCCCAGTGCTGCACTTTAACTCTTGTCACACCGTTAGACCTGGATCTGTCTCCCTAGTTTATTTTTAGAAGTGATTTGGCGGAGAGAGAAGTGCCGAGACTTGCCCTTTCCCTGTGGAGGGGAGCCCTGATTATTCCTTTAGCTGCTGCATTCTTGTTTGTCTGTCTCTAATCTATTCTACCTCTGGAGGCATTTCTCCTGCTCTCATTACTGTGGTATGTGAGCACTTTGTGCAGTCAGCTGAAGAGCAGAGTCAAATACAAAACCCCCCGGCAGGATCCTGCACCATGTTCTGCTTCTCTCTTTTCAGAGAGGTGCTGGGGGTGGGGAAACTGTTGAGTTTGCCATCCCATTTCTGTACCTTCTGTATCTGGCCCCGGCGTGGTTATTACTTGCTGTGGTTCCTGTCCCACCACCGTGTGCTGGAGGACTTTCTGTATGGAGGTTTCCACTGGGACCTGGGAGTCCAATATAACAAAATGACATCAGCTGTGATGGGGCTACTACCGTTCTGCCCACATAGTACCCTTGAGTTGCAAACCAGGATATCCCACATCAGCATCAGCATGTCCTCCTTTGGACCATTTCAGAGTGATGTGATTTTTATAGTCATGTTTGTTTGAGAGTCATTTGTGCTCTGGACTACTCTTTTTCCAGCTTGGACAGCAACCTGTGAACCATGACACTTCCTCCACAAGCAGGTCTTTATCTTTTCCCTCTCATGAGCTGATATGATCCTTTAATTGCAGTGCCATCTGCCCATGCCAGGGTTTAGTCTCAAGACCTGAGTGTGTGTGTCATACATGTAATACCTGGAGGAGAGTGGGTTTGTCCTGTTCCTTGGTGCTGCCGGATATGCAGAGGGGCAATGAGCCATGCACAGAAAAGTAGAAGCACAACCAGCTCACACACTTTCCCACACTTTGGTGGCAACATGGCCTTTCTGGAGCCTTCCCCCTCTTGTATCCATAGTGTTAGGGGAAAAAAAAAAGGCTGAAAAGTGCCTGGATCTCTAGAAGATGCAATTCCCTGTGCTGACAACCCACTGTTTGTGGTGCTGCTGAGGTGCCTGTCTCGTTCCCAGCTACAATCCCTGTGCTGCATTGCAAAGAAACATACTTGTCTGTGATGGTTCAAACATTCTGGTAACTGCTGAGGTGTTTCGGTTTTTCCTCTTTTTGGCAATGGCTCCCTGCGAGGTGGAATACTTCTGTTTTCAGCAGTGATGGAGAGAATAAGAGGTACTCGTTCTCCATCTGCTGAGCACTTAAATTGTTATTCCTTCATGCTTTCCCCGCCCTTCAAACATAAAATTGGCAGAAACAAATGAAGCTGTAAAATAACAGCTCTGAATTAAAGCTTCATTGTGCCAAGTGCTGTTAAAAAGAGCATTGCCCTCAGTACGCTCTTAACACTTCAGCTGTTGTGGCTGCTGGGAGGAGAGAAAAGTTGTTCATTTTCACCTGCCTGGATACTGTGGGGTTAATAGACCCCACTCTAGGACAGTCAGTGTTAAAATCATTGTCTGGAGCAAGTGGAAATCCGACTACAAATGCAGTTGAGCAGCACCAGTTAATAGCCTGGCTGTTAATAGCTGGATGTACGGGATTGCCAGTGAAAATACCCAGAAATGGGCAGGGCACTGCTTAGAAGGAAAACCTAGCAGGAGCGTGCACAGTGCTGCTGGGAAGGGGGTGGGATTTTTACAAGAGTCATCAAAGACTGATGTGGGTGTCACGTCTCTTGGACGAGACTCAATGAGCAGTGTAATGCTGATCTATCGTAAACATTTGTTTAAAGTCTTCCAGGAGACTCACCCAGCCCAGGCAGGGGGCCCGGTGCATTAGCTGGCTGTCAAGCAAAGCTACTTTGTATTCATAGGCAGGTAGCAGCCTGTCTGAAAATCTGCCAGACTTTCTATTTAATTATCAATGAGGGACATGTCACCATTAGGGCTGTTTCCTATTTTGCATTCTTTGAGGGAATACAAGAACAGGCTCCCTCTGCCAATGACAGGGAAATTCAAGGATGCCTGAGAAGAGTGGCTTTGCTGGGGCTGCAGCTCTGCTAGGGCTGGTCATAAAAATTGGGCAGAGGCCGCACTCTGTGCATTGAAGCTGAAATGTTTTGTGGTAACTGGTCTCAGGGATGTTTTCTAAAGGGATGATTTGGGAACCAATGTAGACTGTAATTACTTCTGAAAATAAGGAGAAATGTGTCCATCAGACCTCTCACCTCTTCTACCTTGAAACAGATATTTTGAGTGTACTGGTTTTCCTGTAAAATTTGAAAAGATTTTTCAGTCGAATGATGAACTCAAACAAAAGAAAAGAAATTATCCTTTGTTTAATTTTAGGTTATGTCAGGGCAAGGAGATTCACAGGCCAGCACATCCAAGAACCTAAAAGGCCACCTTACATTTTTAGTAAGTAGGAGGATGCACGCTCTGTGTACTGCAGGTTGAAAAATCTCTTTTAAGATCCATGTGATTTCCTCTAAGGTTGAGGTTGTTTTTTACTTTTCCTTTGATTATTTTTTGTCGGTTTTCTCTGCAGTGAGGAAAACTAGTTGCTCAGAGCAATAATCTCAAGCCTGTGCATGTCAGAGGATGTGTGATTAATTGGCTGGAGTGAGAAGGGTGTCTCATTTGGATGATTAGTTCGGTGATGGTGGCGTGGGGTTACAGGCGAGCCAGCTGACCAGCTAAACACAGCCACCTGATGATCCCATAGTGAGACTGGGTTGCTTATAGGTAACAGCAGGTCTGGAGCTGCCCTGAATCTTTATTGGCGTGTCAGGTCTGTGCACTAAACATGGTTTGTTTGGAACTTGATGGAAATATTAGACAATAGAATAATATGAACAGATCTAGTTATATACATTCTGAATTATTTAGAAACTCAAATTAAAGGGCTAAGATTGGGGTGCTGCCAAGAAGCAGTAAAATCCACGGGATTCAATCAAGAAGAGCAGAGCTCATATTGCAGCTCCACTGCTTACACAGTGGGCAGTGCTGGGAAAACAGTTTTTCTTGCCTTTTTTCAAAGGTGTCTCTTTTCTTTGGGTGCAGAAGCTAATGTGCTGCGTTCTTGGTTTTCAATGCCAGAGCCAGGGACTGGTGCAAGTGCTTAGGGATCACCACTGCTGAGAATTTGTCATGGCCATCCTCATATTTGACGAGAGGACATTAAAGAACTCAGAGTCATGGATGTCTTTTGGAGACTCTGGCGATGGGTGTGTGTAGAACTGGAATGGCAGCCAAGGCTTCAGCATCTTTCAATATCTCGTACAAGTACTGAGGAAAATGGCAAATTAAATGGAGAAAATGGCCCCAAGGATTTGGTGCACTGAAGCAAGTAGAAACATGAAATCTCCAGAATTTACAGTGGTACAGCCTCGAATGCCTTTGGAAATGAATGGGAAATACAAGATTTAGTTAGTTATTAAGGCAATCCAGGTTCCTGGTGTACCCTTTCCTTCAGAAAGGAGTGTTAGCAAGCAATCCTTGGTTCAAGAAATGTATCTTCAGAATGAATTTTTTAAGTCAGAAAGGAAAAAATAGAGAAGCTTTATGGACATTCAGGGAAACTTAGGCTGAGAGCAGGTCAAGATACAAAACAACCACTATTCTACCCTTTCCCTGCAGCTTCATATTGATATTATTGGAAAAATGCATTAGCAGATGTGCACTTTTCTGAGGAGATTGCAAGTTTCCATAATTAAGAGAGGGATGATGTATTATTTAAGAGTAATTTGCAATTAGTGTTCCTAAGTGCTCTGCTATATTATTGGTTTCTTCTCTCCGTCTTGATCAAATGGAGTTGGATAATCTGTAAATTAAAATTGATGGAAAAATCACTGTGAGTACAGCTCTGGCTCCCTGGACTGAAAAGAGCTGGAAGAGGAATTGGCAGTTGCTACTCTGGTTGCAGAGGGCGGGTGGCAGAGCGCTGGTGGTGGGAGCCTGTGGCACTCTGGGTGTGGGAGGTTTGGGAGTAAGCTTAGGTCTGGGACTTTCCAGCCAGTCCTAGGCTGGTCCGGGAGGGAGAGTATTTGCATCTTCCCATGGCACCACATTTCTGTAAATAGTTCTCTCCTTGGGATAGGATCGATGCACAGTAAGAAAAGCAGAACTTTTCCGTCAGACCTCCTGGATGTTTGCTGGAGGAGGAACCCACCTCTCCCCAAGTCTCAGTCCTGCCTTTGGGGGATGGACCTGCTCCAGACTTTACCTTTGTGCATTCACTGGAAAAGGTCGTAATTATGCTTTACATGCCCAGTGATAATTGGGCAAATGCTGATAGTTTAATTATTTCTCAGAAAGTGTTGAAAAATGAATGTCTCATCCAGTGTCCATGCTTCTCCATGGACACTGGATGAGAAGTTTACATGCTTTGAGACCAAGGAAAAGTTCTTTACTCTGTTAGAAGCTCTTTCTCTACATAGGCATGAGGCAGCACACGTTGCCACTGTCACATAATGCCAAATGAACAAGTTTCTCAAGCTCTTTTTCACCTTCTTGCATTGTCACATTTTCCCTTCCCTTGGCAGATTTATCCTTGCAGTGGCTATGGCAGAGAATGATCAAATATAATTTATTATTTCAGACATTTCCCAACTGTTCATGGCTTTAGTAATGTGGTAGCAATATAAAAGTCTTCAACCTGTAATGTCAGTGCAAAGAATTAAATATTTATCATATGTATAGTATTCCAGGGAGTGATTTGAGATTGATTAACATGTAGATTTGCATACAGGAGCATTAGGAAACCCCACAAAATGGATCATTCTTTTCTGAAAATACATGCAGAAACATGTTCTGTTTTCAAATTTTCAGATATATGTGTTTAAAAGAAACCTAAACAACTGTGATTGACATGATCCTGTAACTCTGCTGTCTTCAATGTCTGATTATGCTATGTATCCCATAGGGCAGCTGTCTCAAAGGCTTTTTGTCTATCTATGACTGTCAATCTCTACTGTTTATGAATCAGCAGCAGTTTTAATTTGAGCTGGTGTCACTGTGAGCACCCAATCTTTCAGTTAAGAGAGTAATGGTTAATTTGCATGGTTGGAAGCAGTCACGTAGCTGTGGCTTCACAAATTCTAGTTTATCAGACAAAACATGCTAATCTACTGTTAGTGTGCTCTTAGATTGGTGGGTTAATACCGCCGTGAAACAGCTGCAGATATCCCTGATGCACGTTTTCAGCAAATGTATTTTATTTCAGTACTGAAGTAGGCTTCAAGTGCTCACATACTTATTCCAACTCAGAGGATGGGCAGTAAATTGCTGAGCTGTAATAGCTCAATCATTTTTGGTTATGGGAATATACCTATGCTTTCTGGTTTTATTAAGAGTTTGATTTTTTTGTTGCAGGCCAAACTTGAGTTGGCAGTGGCAAGCTGGAAATGCTTTTGAGTCTTTTTCAAAATCAAGCAGAAGAACTTCAATATTTTAAAGTGGTTTATTTTTGTTGTCACTAGTGCTACCTGGCCATTTAAGCAGAGCCATCTAGGAGCTCATTTCTTCCATCTGGGCAAATGAAATTGCTTACCCAAACTAGAAAACCAGGAGGATTTTAAACCTCTTTTCACTGAGAGGTTATTTCAATCTGTCCTGTGGTTAGGGTGGCAGTTTGTGAGATACCCACACAGGAGTTAGAAGTCTGTTGGTTTTTGTTGTTGTTGTTGTTGTTGTTGTTGTTGGTTTGTTTTTTTTTTTTTCCTAAACTGAGTCTTTTAAGGTGTTTGATGCTGGTCTGGCTTGTAAAGCTTGTGCTGAATCCTGCTATGAACCTGGCAGTTCTCTTGCAGAGATCATGTCCCACCATCCTGTTGGAGATTATAACCCATGGAAGATGTGTTTGTTCTGTAGCTCTCAAATATTTTTCCCTCTCCAGAAAAATAGGAAAAGCTGTCTTTGATTCCACAAAGCTCTCCTGATGTTAGAGGAAAATATAGAATGGAACTGAGCTAACTTGCAGATATGGCAATATCTACCTTGCCATCAAATTTAACAGAAAACTGTGGCTTTCAAAAAGCCTCTTGCATTTAATGGAAGTAAAGAATTTCAATTGGAGTCTCTCCATCATAGCTGTACTCCTGATAATAACAGTTTCCAATATATTTGCAGCAGTCAGCATGGCTCCAGGTATTTAAGAATCCTAGCCAGTCACGATTGCCCAAATCTTTTTTACTTGATATTCTCTTGCAGTTTCTTGTCTCCTGGGAGAGGAGTGGGTACCAGAGTAGGTGCCCAGAAGACTCGGTGACCCTAAGCCCACTGAAGCACCTTACATGATCTTGTTTCCTGTCTTACCAACAATATTGGTTCTAAGTGGTGACATTTTTCTTTTTAAAAACTCATTTCAACCAGAGTTGTGAGGTTTATTTGTGCAAGTGTAAATGTCTGATACATAAATATTTCTGGTTTCTTTGGTCTTTTAAGTGTACAGAGCACCAATGTGATAGGATGCTGGGAATTTGTTTATTAACAATAGAGATAGTGATGGTATTCTGAGGATTAAATTAGATTCAAGGTACAGCCCACAATGCTCATTCAGTTTCTGACTTTCTTAGAGAATTCAGACTAATGAGGGACAAACCTGAAAGAGAATTATCATTTGTATGAACTATCATGATGCATGATAGGGTAGCACATTGTTGAATCAGCTGGTTTTAGAGGGCAGGTACCAATCCTGTGGTGTTGGTGAAATTCCATTAAAAGGAAAAATGAAAGAAATGGGAAAGAATAAAACATGACCAAGAGTTGAAATATTTTATGAAACACATGCTAAATCTCCCTTGCTTTAGGACTGGTGGCCTACAATGGAGCAGAGCACTGGGCCAAAAAGAATAAATCTTTCTCTAAATCAGTGAGACAATTTTATGCACAGCATGAATTTAGAAAGGGGAGGAAAGGAGGAGGCCATAAGACAAAGCTTAGCAGGAATAAAAAGAGGTAGAATATGTCTGCGAGAGAATGCAATCGTAAAAAGAAAAGAAAATTGACACAATATGAACAAAATATGATGAACTCACTTTTTTGTTCTATGGCACTTTGTCTTCTCTGTCAAAGCCTATTCTACTATTACCTCACTTATTTGCTGAGTACTAACCTGTGCTTGCCTGGGTCATCTGTTGTTCCCAAGAACTTCACTACCCATTCAGATCACCTTGAGGCTTGATTTTGCATTACGTCAGTGACACCGGGTTTAGTCCTGATTTATTCTGTTCTAATCATATAAAAATCACACACCTCATTGGTAACACTCAGCATTTCTTTAGGGTTTATCATTCATTGATCTCAGAGCACTCTGTGGCAGTAAATAATGATCACTTCCAGCACACGGCAGATGATTAAAAAAAACAAGAGAAGCAGAGAGCACTTGCATGTTTTGCCAGTGATCACATGGTATGGCAGGGAACACAACCCAGATCTCCTGATGCCTTGCCTATGAGATCATGCTGCCTCCCTAAATAAAATTAAAATGGAGTTCTGCTGTAAAAAAGGAATGACTCTGCTCTGATACCAGTCTTAGTGAGATCAGCAGTGGGCCTCCACTTAATAACACTGTGTTACTGCCGGCTTCGCTGGGAACACTATTAGACTCTCTCAATAACTGGAGAAGAAAGTGCCCAAGCTTTGGTTTCAATCTGTACACAAAATGCTGTAGAATACTCAGCAGGAGTGCTCCAGCAGGTGAAAAAAACAGTCATTCACCTTACAGTTTACAGAGCAAACCAAGTATTAGCTATATCCACCCAATCTGTAACTGAAAAAAACCACTTTTCTTTTCCCTGAGTGGCAACGTCCCCGGTTTATCTATGATTTTCTGAGACTCATGTGTCTTCCGTGGGATGCATGTGTATCCCACTACCCCGCTCCCTCTCTTTCTACTCCATTCTGGTTGGGAAATGTGTTTTTAATATTGTGAATCAGAGATTGTGTTTCCACGCTACCAGCACCACAGGAAATTCAGCTCTTACTAATAATAAAAAAAGACTTAGTGATTTCAATTGGAAGGGAGTTCAGGACAAGTGCAGTGTGCAGTGTTCCACCATAGGGATGTGAAGATGTGAGAGCTGGGCAGCAATGGCCATTGGGAAGAGCTGTGACGGTGTGGAAAATACACTGCAGCAGGGAGAATACAAAGCAGTCCCAGTGTATGAAGCAGTTGGGATGAAGCTTAGGCCTGTCCTGGTTGGTCTGCTCAGTTGCCTCTATGGCAGTGCTTCATGGAGACATGGAGGTGCCAGGGTCATATGGCTGAAGGACACTGACCCGGCAAGCGCCCCTGTCAAAATTATAAATCTGGGACTCTGTACTCCAAGGTGAATGATGTATCCAAATGATGTATCCTGTAGACAAAATAATTTATGCCTTTGTTTCCCCGTATGAAAAAAATGTAGAGGAAAAAAGTTACTGTTTCACTATTTGCAGGTGTACCATTTATCTGGTTTTCCCTTAAAGTATACACTTTTTCCTGTTGGATTTTTTCTCCCCCTCTTAAGAAATGTTTTGTATCAGAAGGTCTGGATGCATGGTCATAGCAGATGTTTAGGCCACCTTGGTGCACATGTGTTTATTTGTGTTGGATCAGTTGGGCTCTGTGTGGTGTGTGGCCCACAGATCCTGAACACCTGAGGCAAAAAAGTTTTCCTTGCAGAGAACAGGGGGTCTCTGCTCCATGGTGCAGACAGGACCCCAGTTCTGCTCACCTTTTCCTTGTGTGTAGCCTTGGCTGATTGTGGAGGCATGAGAGGGATTGAGGGTTTTTATCAGGCAGCCTGACCCCAAGGTATCTGCTGATGGTTTCTGCAGTAAAGCTCTCTGATGTCAACGCAAATCTGTGAGTGCCCTGAATTAAAATGGAATTTTCTGGGAAATAATAAACTTAGGGGCAGTGGAGCCTTAGATACATGAACATAAAGTAGTCTGTGATAAATGACAGGGCAAAGGTATAATGCTACGTCAGTGAAATGGAGCCTGGGTTTATACCTTTCAAAAATATGGCTGTGATACATCTTCATGGGTCAAGGTTTGTTTGTGATCCAGTAGAGGAATGTGTAGGAATCTGACCATGAAGTATCTTAATATTGCACAATTGACCTGTAATGCTGAATTCTTGTGGTGGCATGAAGTGACCTATTGTACTTTCTTGTGCTTCTTCACAGGTGTGCATGGTCAGGGCATCCCTTGAAATACTTCTGTCATGATAACGTGTTGAATGTGTGGCAAGTCGTCTCTGTAGTGGTGCTCTGCAATGCCTGACCATTTTCTTTCAAAAGGTTTTAAAGGACATATTTAATATGAATGCTTGATGGCATTAAAATATTTTGATTGCTTTAAAACAACACAATAGAAACAAAAAGCAACTTTGAAGTCGATGTGGAGTTCTGGCCTTCCTTTGCTTCGGTACTTCAAGTTTATACAGAAAAGAAATACTGGGTTGCCATGGTAACTGCTTTTTCACAGGTTCACCCTGTGTAACACGCTATAAATCTTTCTTATGTGCTAGATGGACAGAGATAAGGAGGTAAAATCTAGGCTCAGAGTTTGATGTATGGAAAGGAAAGTATAAAGTGTGCTCATGTGGAAGTAATTCAAGCAGTGCAAAGCACACAAATGTGCCAGTCTATCAGTGCATCTCTCTCTATTTTAATTAGTATTCCTCTCTTGGGAATACCTACTTCATCAAGTTCCCTGTATTTACAGGCCATCCAGTAGAACTGAAATTGTAATGTTATAGCTCTGTCATGTGGCTCATGGTTTTCTTAATAAACATTGCACCCACCTATTTCTTAATGGGATTTGCTCAAAGCAGACTGACAAACAGAATTTGTGATGACCTCTATGGAAAATCATTATTGCCTCACTAGGCAGTTAGTGTCCCATAAATCAGTAAGATTGTAATTTTTGCACTCCCCACAAAACACAGCTCTTGCCTCCTCCGTTGCCCTGCTGGGCTCACACATTTGTGCTGAGGATAATGCCTGTGCTGGGCTAATCTCCCATTGCACCAGCAGATTTTCTAAGTGTTTCAGTCCTGTTCAGCATGTAGTTTGTAGTCAGTGCCTAAATCTGAATAAGGAAAAGCTTTAAATTGCAGAGAAACGGGTGTCAAAACTGCAAACATCTCTTGGTCATTTTTGGTATTGAGAATGCAGCACAATTCTGGCATAAGCAGTTTCTGCCTTGAAAAACTTTCAGACCAAACAGAGACAACAAACAGAAGTCTTAAGACAGAGATACAGGGGTGTCAGAACTTCCCAAAGAGCACACAGAGGTGCAGCACTGTAGTGGGGAGCAGAGGGGAGCTGAGGACTGGGTCTGTCTGGCTGTGAGGCATCACCACGTTTGTCCTCAGTGCAGGATTTTGTACATGTTCATGATTCTGAATGAGACAGAAAACTGAACTTCTCAATGTCTCCTGGTGATTGTAACCTTGATGAGTGTTGCAGGGTGAAGCAGGATGAAAACTCTGGAGTGAGACTCTTTTGAGTGAAAAGATATGGAATGGTTTATTAGCATTTGTACCAGATTTCAGTGACATCCTGGGTGTGTACAGAGAAACATGCAAAAAAAAGCAGTCCCAGGCCACACAGTGTTGTGGTGCTACTCTTACAGGTACTTAAGGACTTGATATTCTTGAATTTCTCAAGCCCACCTCATCTTTTCACCCTTTTTCCTTTGTGGGGAATGTGTTCATGGTGAAACACAACATGTGAGACAGTACATTAAAACATGAATAATTGGGAACATACTCTAGCTCTCTGCAGCAGGTAGATCAAAACAACCCAGAATTTCCAACAAAAACCTGGCTTGCCGCCCCATTTCTATTTTTACTAGTGGAATGAAAGCCTAAGGAGAACCTTGATAGCAATCAAGTGCATGTAGCTGTTTGTCTTCATCTCTTTCTTAACAGATACTGAAAGGCAGTCTTGCTAGAACTCTGAATTCTTGATCTGTGCTTCACCGGGTTGGCATAAAGTGAGATCTGACACCTGAAATACTGGTTTCAAGAGCTGTCCCATGTTCCTCTGATGGTCTGCAGCACTACAGCACCACACTGGTTTTCACCAGTGATACTCTTTTTGCCAGGCAATAAACTTAGTTGAGGAAATTGCCCACATGTCATAATTATGTTAGAAGTGTTGTGGCTAATTATAAATATCCATATTGTGCTTAGTTAGCCTGGAACTCAGGAGCAGCTCAGACAAAAGCCTAAGATTCAGATTCTATTTACCGAAGGAAAAACGTTGGACAGCGTCTGATTTTGTTTGCATTGATTGCTTTATCCATTAAGCTTACATACAGGGAAGCTTTTGTGAGTAGTGTCAGGCTTTAGGTAAGCAGCATAAAGAGCTGCTGGCGGGATGCTTTGCTTATTACCAGCCACGCTATGGATGGGGGCATCAATTGCCAGGAAAGTATCGAACGGTGAGACAACAGGCTGACCTTGTAATGGGCAGCGTTAGGGGCTTGTTATGGACCATTTCCTGGACGAGCCAGGCACTTTGGCACCAGCCTCATCTCCTGTCCACACAAGAAACAAAAGTGCCTGAGAACCAGAGCCTGCCTTGGCCATCGGCACAGGGCAGAAACTCTTACTGAGATCTCTCGGGAGCTTCTGTGTGTAAAAAGAAGGAGCTGCAGCCCTCACCAGACCCCAGAAGTCTGATCCTTAAATAAGGGTCACAGGTAACAACAACAACAACAATAACAATAATGTGTCTTTTAGGGGATAAGGTTGCAAAATGACAGAGCAAAGGCAGTTTGGTCATTAAAGACCTTTATAAGCTTCCTGGGTGCCAAGTGTTCTCAACTTTCCATGAATCAGGAGTCCCAAATGATTTAATTGGCTCCAAAGCACAGAAGGCTGTGCTAAGTCCCAGTCATTCAATGTGTTAAAGCATAACTGGGGTTTCCTGAATTACCTCGGTTTTCTTCCATTGAACACGGGACCTGGAGAGGAGACAGTGGGACTTAGCACTTTACCTGATGTTAAGTTGGGACATGGCCAGAGTATACATCCAGAGGAGTGGGAAAAATTTCCCAGACATGATGGTTTAGATGTGCCCATGTAAACACCGTCTGTTTTTCCTGATTTATTTGACGATGTCACCTGGATAAACTTCTACAATGCTAAGCAGTACCTTTGAAACTCCATCTCCCGCAGGGAACACTCACATCCCACTTTTATGCATTTGATCCGTGTACTTCAATCACCAGCTTAGGTGATCTGTATGAACTCACTGGAGTCTCCAGTGGCAATTCAGAGCCTCTAAGCATCGAATTAGAAGCCACTTCTAAAGGGAGGAATTTTTACATGTCTTTTTCTAAAACTGAAACAATCCAATAATGCTCCTTAAGTGCATTGTAGGAGTCTTATAAGAACTCATTCAGTGACTGTTTTGAGAGACCTGGAACAAAAAGATAAAAAACATCTTCAGTCTTACTGTGGCTGACCCTATTGCATCCAGATGGACGATAATTCTGGTTAACTCAGCAAGAAGAGTGGTGGTTAGATGTTAAAGGGGGTAAAGCACGAGGTGAAATTAGCATCAGAGATGATGAGGATGTTGACTTTAAACATGTGCAACAGAATAGAGATGATACTAATTTTGTAATACTTGCATAAAGATGTGTTAGGAAGTGGAAGCAAGGCTTTTTGTCTACTTGGGGTCACTCAGTTTCTGTACTGAGAGTTGAAATCTTACACAGCTTCTGACCAGCTTGAAAAGTTTATTGAAGCGTTGAATATCTTTTCAGTGTGGTTTTCATACAGGGCATGATGCAGTGAAACTCTTCTCTGGAAGGGGATCTTGTGTTGTCACTGTGCATGTAATACATGTGCTTCTTGGCTAAAATGTTTCCTTTTGATTGAACTTCTTGAAGAAGTTCCAGATGCATCCATGTTTTTATTATTAAGATTACTAAGTCCAGTTTACAAACAGAAGGCAGCCTCTCCTGTTCTGGTTCTTTTAATGCATCAATTAAAAAATTGATTTTTTTTCTAGAGAACATGTTTTTCATGCACTGAAGTTCACTCATACTGTCATTTCTTCAAAACGGAAAAACAAGTTTGTTTGGTTTTCCATGGTGCAATCATCTAATCATTAACATAAAAAAGGGTAAAACAGAAATGAAATTGGAATAATTTAATGAATCAGATTTAAAGATTTATCGTATATCTGCCTTATTACTGTTTGTCTGCCTTTTTCTTTTCTAACTGAAATCTATGGCAGATTACAAAAACTGGGAAGCTTTTCTTCTTTCTCCACCTTTTAGAAAGCTGTATGTTAGGCAAAACATACAGGCAGATGGACAAACTGATAATGAATTAGCATCTTAATTGATTTTAAAGATCCCACGAGGAGACAAACCTGAAATAGTAAATTATGAAATTGTGCCTTTATATGCAAATTACCTACCAGATTCCCTCAAAAGAAGGTTTAGTTCCAATGAAAATTATATGCCCATATCCTTGTATATCCAAAGCACGTAACATAACCTTTCCTTTAAACTCTTGTAGTGATTAAGTGTAAGCTCATTGTATTTTTTGATGTATCCATAATTGACTGAGATTATAGAAGTGTGACAGTAATTCCTCTTTTAGGAAAGTTGCTTTGCATTAATCATACTTGGTTGTGCGGAGAAGTGTGGGTGTGACTTTTCAAATCAAGCAGCCACAGAGAAAAACACTTAGTGATTTTCTTCAAGTAAGTTAATATTTTGAAAATTATTTTCATTTGAAAGCAAACAATCTTGAGATCTGGGTTGGAGAAGGAGGAGCAATCTTTTATTTTTATTCTCGTTTAATGTTCCACTCTCTTCCTTGGCATTTTTCTTGCACTAAAAAAATTAATTAACTTAATTGAGTTCATTTGGAAATACTAACAAAAGGATGACAGACGCATTTGTTGACCCTTTCCCTAATGAGGGAGCATTGTGTCATTCAGTAGCTGCCCAGTGCTGTACGTGCATGGAAGGAGTACAGCAGTGGTCCCACTCCCTCTGCCTCTTAATGAGCAGCAAATGTCCCCCCACTTCATTACCAGTCTGTCATAAAAGCTGCAAAGATGGTCCTGGTGGTCCCCTGCTGAGGGTAGCAAGGCCATCTCTCTGGTGTCCATTCGGAGCCTTCCTTGTCTGTGTCCAGATTGGAGAACTTTTAGTAGGACAAAATTCTTTGGAAAAAACAACCAAGATAGAAAATGAAGATGTTTCCATCTGGAGACAGGAGGAGGATGCCCCGTTCCTCAGTGCTCCTGCCATCTCTGAGCAGCCAGCATTGGCATTGCTGCTGTGGCCCCTCCAGTCCTGTCCTTCTCTGGCTGGGAGTGTTTACAGTTGCCAGCTCTCCCTCAGGCTTTTCTGTGTGTTTGCACGCCAGTGTGTGTGCTGGCTCCTGATTTTTGTCTGGACTTCCAGGTGCAACTGCTCTGTGAAAAGTAGTTCTGTGCACATGAGTAACAAACATCATATGGGACAGGAAGTTCACTCAGAGGGATCCAGCCAGTGTGAAGCTT
Source organism: Melanocharis versteri (assembly GCA_013397845.1). Taxonomy (NCBI): domain Eukaryota; kingdom Metazoa; phylum Chordata; class Aves; order Passeriformes; family Melanocharitidae; genus Melanocharis; species Melanocharis versteri. The sequence continues at coordinate 378,266 of VZTG01006973.1, read as the reverse complement.
TTCCTTTATGCTGGGATCATGCAGGGAAAGCTGACTACACAGAAGCCTTAAATAATCTCTCAGGAATTTACTCTTTTTACTTACATGGATCATCCTTTTTAAAAAAACAATGAATTTTTCACTTATTTCTAAAGCTGAAACTGAGGTCACTGTTTTTGGGAGGTTTTTTTTGGTTTTTCTTTTGCTTTCCCTATCTAATCAGACATCCAAGGAGACAGCCCAGAAGTCAAGAATGGGTGCAAGGGAGTTGGAGGCTTATCCTTTTGTGGCACCTCCCCTTCCCCTTCAGGTTCAGCCTTCCTCTCCCCCCAGCTGCAGATGAGCAGCTCCGCTGGCGGCGTTGGGGCAGCAGTGCAGGCTCGGGTGAAGACAGCTCCTCTCCCACATCAAGCCTCCCACGAAGCTCCAGAGGTCCAAATTTGTCTCATCATTTATGGTTTCAGCCTGGATGTTGAAAACATCTGCTAACCTGTCCACAGGCATGAGAAAAAAAGGGGATTTATGTATTGTAGTCAATTTGATTTAAAGGGGTAAGAGTTATTGCAAGACAAGGAGGTATCGGCTGTTGCTCCTCGCAGAGCGAGAACCACCACATGGCTGCAGTAGACTGTTTTTGGCAAGCACAGCTGAAGCGTGCTGATGTGCGTGTTTCCTGTGAAACACAAGGGATGAGCCATGAAAAATGCCAAGCAGCTCTCCAGGAGCAAGGCACGCTTGGCTCTCCTCATGGCTGAGCCCCGTTCCCCCGGGGTGCTTCGGCTCCTGAGACACTGGTTTACCACACCTCCCCTGTGCAGCAAAACACAGACACACAAAGTTAAACCTACTCCTAAGACTTACATAACTCATTAAATACAAGCATATGCGTTTAAATGCTCTCCTGAGTGACACCCTCACAGCACATGCCAGCAAACACGTATTTAATTTCATGCATTTGGTGAAATGTTGGTTTTGTTTTATTTATTTTTGTGCCTGGTGAGAAGGAAAAGTTCTTTTTATTTTTCTGCAACTTTCTGTATAGAGAGTGTTGAAAACCTGAACTCCACACCATCAGTGGGAAGCTTTGCTACCTACTAAATCTAATTACTTCCCCCTGTGGTTTTAAAAAATCAATGGTGATTTCTAAATGAGTGTGCTATATAATAAATTAAATTATTTTAACAACGGTTTGTATCTTTAATATCTGGCTGCAAGATAAGATATGTTAGCGATTGGGCATGACGTGTGAAGAACAGGCAACATTCCCAGTGCCCAGTATAACTTTGACAAAATCAAGCAGCTACATTTATTCATTAAGAGAAGAACTGTGTATTCCTGCAAATGAGATGCCACCATACAGCCCCAGCTCAGCAGAAAACATCCTGGCTTTGCTCAGATGTTGCATGAGCATGGCTTTGCTGGAGAAAGGCAGGATTTTGAGGAGATGTGTTGTACATTTTTCTTCCCATTGAACACCATCGTCCCCCTGGCATGAGGTGTGTAGTTTCTCTATTTAGATTGGGCTGATCATTACTTAGTTCAGCAAAGCTTTTGATCATGTTCTTACCTTCATCAGGAAGTTAATGGGCATGCTTTGATGCTCGTGGGTTCATCGCTGCCTCTCTGATTTGGAGCAAGGTCAAACTAACACTGAAGCAGGACTAGAGCTACCACACTTCAGATGTGTCCAGGTTTGACTATTACTAGGGTAAAAGCTCTTAAATTAATACAGGTGGCAAGTTTGTACCAGCAGAGGTTTTGGCTTGGGATCTCCATGGGGAAAGATGAAATGCTTCTGCTTTTAGAAAAGTTGTACTGTCCTAGAGAGATTTTTACCTTTATCTTTTTAAATAATGCCTTCCAGGTGTGGAAGGGAAACCCCCTTTCATTGATTGGGTTGAATGTGCAATGGGGTTGGTGAACCATAAACGGACCTGTTTCAAAGTATTGCCCTCAGAAGGGTTTCTGAGAAAAGTGAAGGACCAGGCAACATTTTTTTTTTTTTTTTAAATGGTTAAGAGTGAACCATAAAACTGTAAGCTAGTTGACTTTAGAACAGGAAACTTCTTGGAAGCTTTCTCCAGTGGTGTGATAAGAAAGCCCCTGGGAAAGTGTAGTTTCACTGTGGACAAGCAGGGTGAGGGCTGGCTGGGGGTCATGCTCAGCCAGCTTCTGGTGACGCTTAGGATATTAGAGGAAGAACATTTTATAGGAGAACTGCACATAGGCCTAGTACGGGGAGACAGCTTTTGGAAAAAGGTCTGCATGGATGAGCAGTGGCAGAGGAGCAGTTGTGTGCTGCTGGAAACTGGCCTCACGCCAACTGATCACTGCAGATGCAAAATCCAGAATTGAAAGGGGTCGATGGTGTGGAACCCTGTGGCACAGCTCTGCTCAGCCTCACCAGCTGGCGAGGCAGCAGGGTGGGCGCCAGGGCAGATGTGGTGGGAGGCTGGAGGCTGCCAAGCCCCAGGCCTCCAGCAGCTGTGCCCCTGCAGCTGGGGGCCCATCGTGCCCATGGGACCGCTCCTCCCCCGGGCTGCCTGCTTGGTACTGACAACTGCAGTCTGTGGTAGGAAAAAGTTCTCTCGAGGTATCATTGCTTTTATTAAAACAGTGCAAATAATGAAGATTCTGGGGGTTTTGTTTTGCAGGTGGTGGTGGGAAGGTGTTGTTCAGGTGCAAAGGTTCAAATTGAAGCAGTGTTATGACTTTCCTATTTATTTTTCATCATGCCAAAATGAGAAATGTATGGCGGCCACCATGTCTTAAAATCTATACTGAGACAAATGCATGCAGTTGCATATATTCAGCTCTTTTGGATGCAGGAGGGAATTCTTCTTGCTCATCTTTAAAGGTCATTGTCCCTAGTCTGTCTAATAACAAAATATTAATTAGAGTAACTGGTATAATCCTTGTTTATCCCTGGCAGTCTGCTAAAGCCTGCATAACCCTGCAGGCTTACTGCCAAATTTTAGTGAGTGCAAAAGATGCCTTGGATTTGTGGTCATGGTCATTTCTTGTGCTGTAAGTAAATGAAATGATCAAAATGCACAAGCAGCATCTGACATTAATTGCATGAAATACAGTTCTGCTGAGAGTTAAACAAAAGAGAAATTCACTGCTGGAGACTCCTTGTCTTTAAGATTGATGCTACGTGGGACAACAGCCTTAAAATTCATTATTTAAAGTTCATTGGAGGCTGCTGACAGGGGAGGCCTTCTTGATGAAAAGAGCTCTTCATGTGGGATTTCCTAGTTTCCTAAACAGGGTTGGATTTTAGAGAAGACTGTGTTAATAGTAGTTAGACCTTTTGGGTTTTCCTTATGATCTCTGTAATGCCAGGAAATCTGTGCTGCTGCCCCATATTCTCAGACTCAGAAAAAAGGTGGTGCAGGTATAGGCAGCTGCTTAGTGCACTCTGTTTAAAAAATGACATTTCCATTCCTGTTTGGAAGCAAAAGCACTGTGAAGCTTATTAGAGCTCAATTAACATAATATATTGCAGTTACAACTCTCAGAATGATACCAGACATCCCCCTCGGAGGGGGTAAATTGAATCCTGATAACTGGCATTTAAACAAAACTGGAAACCAGCACTTAATAATAGGCAGAAAAATGCAGAATGTAATTGTTCCTCTTCTGAGTTCAGCTGAGTCTGGTTGCAGGTGAAGAATTAACCACAGACTTCCATATTTTGTTAAGAAAAAGTGAAAAACAAAGAAAACCTTAGCCTGAAATAATCATTACACTTCATAACATGGTTTGCTGTCAGTACAGAGCTTAGAGAGAAGGAGGAAGGTTTTATGGTCCTCAGCTTAGCACTTGATGGACGTTTATGGACTTTATCAGGAATTTCTTCCCAGGTCCTGCTCTCATTTTCTTAAAGGACAAAGCTAATCATTTTTCAGTCTGCTACAATCTCCCAGACCTCTTAATAAGATCCTTTACTCCTAACACAGGAAAAAAAAAGTGTGTTCCAGCTAAAGCCTTTAACAGAATTGCCTGTGTCCTCTGTAACATGATGGGAGAAAAATCAGTGTTGAGTTAGTGCCTCAGAAACAAAAATTCAATGGCTATTATGTTGCCCACAAATCAATATGATTTTCAGGCTTCTGAACAGAGCTTTGAGTTGTTTTGGTATTGTAACCAACAGTTTATGTGAAAATCTTTTTCCCTAAATATCTATTTTTATCATGATCCCCAAATCATGTACTTTTAATCAAAATCAACAGATACAGGAAATTTTAGTGAATTGAATATAGTCAGTTCTTCCTCGTGCCTAAAAGAGAGGTTGCCATGGCAAGCTGCCAAAGCTGTGTCCATGGATTGGTGTGCTCCGTGGGTTCAGCTCAGTGCAGCAAAAACTTAAGTTGGGAACGATCTATCAGAGAGTGGTTGGGTGGGACATTCTCCCCTTGCTTCACCCAGCCGTGTCTATCCATGACAGACAGTGCTGCTAAGTAAGAACATTCAGTGCAGCCAATTTTGGAGAACAATCCTTGATTTAAAATGTAGTCCCTGCTAGAAAGTGTCAGCTGGAAAATTTGTTGGTTGGAGAAGAAAGCTGAGTTGCAAGACCTGTTAAGGGTGTTGGGATCTATGAAACAGAAAAAATGGTGATGGGTCTGAGGGTATTTAGTTATTTTCATTACATGTAAAACACAGCTAAAATAACTTACTGGGATTATTCACGTGTGACCTGAAGTAATTATGACAAAGAGCTGGCAGGCAGGAGCTGCCTTCAGGAGCCACTAGTGTTCACACTCTGCACCACACTTTTCCCAGGTCCTTTTTCTCCCCACACTCACATTCAGCAAGATGCTTGAGGCCATGATTACATCCATTAAAGCTCCCTTAAAGATATGATTAAGTACTTTATTCAACAGAAATCTTTGCTGAATTGGGGCACCCACTGCCATGTCAGCCTTTCCTGTGACCTGCTGCCTTTGCCCCATGCTCAGGGCTGGGTGCCCTCAGCAGGGCCCATCCCTTTGGGCGTGCAGCAGCACAGGGTGTTGAAGGCTTGATTACTGTTTTTTAAGTGATCTGAAATCCGTGGAAGGAAGTTGTCACAGGAAGGCAACATATCGCAAAATATGTCTGTTCTGATGTACTTGTTAATCAGTTCTGGGATCCCTTGGAGATGGAAAGTGTTGCATAAATGTGAAATTTCAATTATTTCATGTAGCATTACTCATGCAAAGGTACTGCAGACCTTCTATCTGATTAACATATGTGCTGGTTAATTTCAGATATGTTTAAATATTGTTATTGGACAAATTGAAACTACAAACAAAACCTAATTTGTAGTTTTATATTGATGGTAAGACTCCATTATTATTTTTATGTAACTTAATACCGATTATGTGCAGGTATTAATTATGAATAAAACTGTACAATAGAATGGGTCATGAGGGGCCAGTATTTCAGTGATTAAAATAACAAAGCACAGTGGAAAGAAACATAAATAAATCGAGACCCGTTTTTAATTAATATCAGCCTCTTTTGAAACATGTCATGCAGGTCTGAGAGCAGTGCTGCCGATGTCCATTGCAGTTTAATAGCCTCCTTTGTGTGGTTCCAATTTGCATGAGATTTACTTGGGAATTGATTCTTCTCCAGCCCTGCTAGCTGCTATTTTGGGAAGACAAAAGGGACCAAGTATGGTGCTGTAACTCAAGCACAGGGCAGGATTTCAAGAGCTGCACCCCAACAGGCTTTGTATGGCTGTCAGGCTGCTTTGTTTTCCTGAGCTGCTCCAGTCCAACTGCTGAGTTTGTGAGCTTTCTGTCTTACAGAATGGAAGTAATAATAGTTCAATTATTATTTCTAAAAATAGAAATACTAGAAAGTCCAATTTTCATTGGACCCCAGGCATTTAATAAGCTCTTAATGATTTCTGCAAGTTCTGAAGATGGGGAATTACAGCTTCTTTGTAGCAGGTGAAGCCCAAGTGTCTGTATGAGCGCCTCAGTCCTGCCCTGGCAGCCCTGTTCTGGTACAAGGAGCAGGGCAGTGCCTGAGCCCAGCTGGGGCAGATCTTTCCCTACCTAGGAACCCAGCTGCCTCCCCAGGGTCCTGCAGGAAGGGTTTGAAGTGTGCCATGTAGGAGGCAAGGGCATGTAAGGGATCTGGATTTACTGAGGAGGGTGTGACTGTGTATTTCACAAACTGCAGTTTAACCACAGCTCACAGGGCAGGCTCGAGGAAAGACTGTGGCACAGAGAAATCATCACTGAGTTATGTCCATGGCCTTTCCAGCCCCAAGGTGTTGGGATTTGGAATGAGCAAACAGGGCTTTGAGCCACCCAAGGCTGCTCTGCCCCACTGGCTGTTGCTTTAGCTTGGGCATAGCATGGTTTTGCACCAGGTGACCTTACTCACGTGGCTCCCCTAGGTGTGACCATGGCTGGGTGTGCACTTAACACCAACCTGACAAACTTGTGAAGTTGTACAGGTACAGCACAGTAACGTCAAGGGCAGCATTCAACAGAAGATCAAAGATTACTAATTTGAAGCAACTGAAAAGGTAAAATCTAAATAAAGAGAAAGAAAAACTGAGGGTGTTGTGACAGGGTTTTTATACGGTCTTCAAAGTAGAAGCATACAACTGTAGCATCATCTGAGTGTCTAAGACAGGCCAATCCTGCATGGTCCAGATTCTTGTAGGAAGCAGAGCGTCGGTGGGAGCTGAGATGACAGAGCTCCTGGCAGGATGAAACCAGGAGCTGGCATGTTTCACAAGTGGCTCTTTTTGCTGTTAGCAACCAGCTCTTCTTTGACGAGTAGCAAAATAAAATGAGTGATGTGCTTTTTTGGTTCAAGGAAGAGTTTTAAAATGTGATGGAGAGCTGCCAGGATAGGAGCAGCACTCCTCTCTTATCTTTGCTTTTGATGTGCAGCAAAGATGAAGGCATTGCCTTGAAATAGTCTCCTGCGCTGGGCAAACAGGAGAAGATGAAAGGGAAGAAAACTCCTGGTTTAGACGATGGCAAAAACAGTGTGCAGAATAGCCTCTGTAAAATGTGTCACGATAGGAAATCAATTTTGAATTACACTATGTGACGCATACTGTATTTTCCATCCTTCATTGTAATGAGCAAGCATACCCTTACGTAATTATGGCTTTTTAAGAGATTGCCTTTGGCTGAATTTATTGCTAGACCGATCTATCCCATGGCATTTAAACTTCACAATGCTGTGAAATGTGCAAGCTGGCTGAAACGGCAGGAGGATGCTTGTAAAACTTCATGCCAGTGAGGGCCATCTTTCTTTTGCTCTTGCACCTGATTGATTTCTTGCAGTGGGTGAAAACCAACACATATTGGTGCCACAGATCTCTTGCAGGACCTGAGTTTCACCCCCTCTTGCTGCCCACAGCAGCAGCAACACTGCTGTAACAGGAAGAAGGGGTTTTCCTTAGCACTGAGATCCTCTGTCCCTGTATCATGTCCTGCAAAGAAGGCTGAATAGCTGAAGTGGCTGAACATGCAAAGGTGGTGACAATCATTGAAATAACTCTGCACAAGCTGGGAAGCGAGGCTTATGCTATCTCTGTGGAAATCTCCAGACAGTTAAGATGTGACTGGCTGCAAGTTGTTGGCATGCAATGTCTGCAGTTTCATATTCTTCTACAAGACTTTTGGGGATATTTTCCAGTGTTACCTCTGGGTTGAGACACAACAGAGGGCCTGAGTGAGCCTGTTGGGCTCAAACGGGAAGGGAGACACTCACCTTCTATGCACATTTGCTTCCTCAGCCTTGCAGCCAAGGAGGCCAGTGCAAATGCAGGTTATGATGGTGGCTTTTGGCATGTGGGCATCCTTCCATTCCAAAAGCGGATGGATGGATGGATGGATGGATGGATGGATGGATATAAGTTCATGGAAACCAGATATTGCACGTGGATAATTTTCAGAGGCTGAATTTGAACTAGGCCACTGTGCTGGCTGATTGCTACTTCCCAGCAGGCAAACAAACGCACTTCCTGTGGCAGTTGCACTGAACTGTCTTTTTCATCTTAGAGTGTATTCATAATTGACAAGACAAGAGGAGATTTTCACATTTTCTGTATTTTTGTTGCTAAGTTTCTTTCTACAAATGGTGTGGTGACATCCCCCTCTCCTTTTCAAAAATTGGATTACTCTTTAATGAATATGGACTCCCTCTCACCTTGGAAGACATTTTCAGCAATGCTCAAAGTGAAACTCAGTGATTTATTTACTTCTAGAAATTGCTAGCTATCCAAAATTCACCCAGGAATGTCAGAATGCTTCTCACAGAGTCATGTTATAGCCCTGCTCAGCTGCATGAGATGCCAATTCACTAAAAACCAGAAGAACTGAGGACCCAGTTCCTGATTTTGTACAGTGAGTTAAAAAGACAATTTAAATTAGAAAATAACTGGTTTTGAGTTTCCATTTTGAAATCTAAACTTGACTTGGTTGGATTATTCACTGTTTGCAAATTCTTTGAAAAATGTTGATATTTGTTCTACCTTGTCCATTGAAATGAGGAGGTATCTCTTGGGTCTGAGATGGATGAGAGGTCCCCAGCATGGAGCCTTTTCCTGACAGGCCTACAGAAGCCTTTTAACATAAATATTCTCTGCAGCCCTGTTTCACTGGCTCTTTAAGGGTTACTTCCTTCATGTTGAGAAGGTCAAAACACCATAAGGAAATTGAACATAACTTCTTGACATTTGAGATCGTGAATTTTCCTTTCAAATTAGAGCAGTAAATTTGCAAGTTAGTAAGAATAAAACTCTGAACCCTTCAGACGGTTTGGGGAGGGGGGCCAGCTCTAATTAAATCCTCCAGGTCGAGCAGTCCTCGCTCGTCTGGTTTGATTTTGATGAGCTGTCTGAGCTGGTGTGTACAGAAGTGTGCTGCTGTTTGTTTTGCTTCCCAAAGCACAACTGCTCGAATCCCCCAGTGACAACAGCAGACCTGGATGTGCTCAGCTGTGGCAGATTGATTGTCTTGGTGCTACCCTCGGAGTCACTGGCTGTTTGCACAGCACGGAGGGATGGCTATACATCACTTTATCCCTTAGAAATGCGCTGAGCTGAAGCTCCCCAGCAACTGAGACTGGGGGATGCTTAAGTGCAGATCTGGTTTGCACCAAGCTTTTCCTGTTCTCATCATCCTCCCTGTCCCTTCCTCGCCTTCGCCTTGTCTCAGCTGTTCCAGAGGGCTGTAGGGTTTGTGTTCATAAATTGATGGGGGCAGGACTTTGGTTTACTCTCCAGAAGGACATGGAGGCTGTGCAGGGCTGCTCTCTCCATCCTGCATGCTGTGATCTCTGGATGGGCAAGGAGAGCCATGACCAGAAGCCAGCATCTCTGTGTGTGTGTTCACATGACATTGCAAGAAGTAATTCCCATACTGCAGCATAAGGCTGATTAATCACCATCTTATTGAGAAAGCCACTGAACTTGGATTTGGGAGTGCATCTGGACCAGCAGGTTGAATGTGGTTCAGACAGTTTTGTAGCAGTGGGGGCATCTGGCATGGGACAGCCAGGTCTGTGCTGATACCATGGTTTGGCCTCCGGAGCAGGGTAGCTGCATGCAAGTTGCTCATGGGAAATGGTGCATGGCCTGTGCTACCCTGCTAGGAAATTATTTAGGAACAGACCAAGACAAAATCCTGCCAGGCACCATTTATTCAACAGCAGAGAGCATTGACTTCCAACCTGCATTTAGTTTACTCATCAGATGCAACCCTTGATGTCAGAGTTCAAAAAGTGACCATCTACTCCAGCTCCTGGAGGAGGCAAGAAGAACTGGCTGCTGCTCAGCTCATGCAGACTCCAGGAGGCCAGAGTTCCCCAGAATATCCTGCAGATGGGCAGGGAGACCAGAGTTGTCTAAACAGTGTCTTGAGACCCGTGGTTAGACCAGTGTGACTGGGACTGAAAGAGCTGCACCAATGCAGAATAGCACAGTTATTTTATTAGAATTTTCCCAGGGAAGCATGGAGCGGTCAGTGAGGGTGTCTGGAAGCAGAAGTAGGCTGTTTGATCTGCTAGTGTAAACAAGCAGTAAATCTAAAGCCAAATTCAGATCTGGCTTGCAACATATAATCCGCCTTGGCTTAACGAGGGTTAATGAGGCCCGACGCTGGGCTGGTAATGGGCCCTGAGAGGTTCCTTCTCATCTGTGTAACAGACCATGGATTCTGCCTCGCTCACTCATAATTATTTCGACAACAGCTCTGGGTCCAGAGCCAGGAGATCTATTTGTTCTACATAACAGAACAACTTTCCAATTTATGTGTGTTTTACAGTGCTATTTTTGTTAACACTGGACTTATCCGATCAGTCTCTTCCAGTTCCAATTTCAATAGGTATTTGCAGTACAATTGCATTGCAGATACAAATACGGCAGCATTTCTCAGATCACTACTGTTTCCTGTATGGGGTTCCTTCAGATTTTGAGTGGGTTTTGTTATCCATTCCTACACAGGTGTGTTCCAGCTCACAGTCACCACTTCATCCATTAGCCTTACCAGGTCTTTGGTCTGTGTTTGAGCAAAGCAGGGAGTCTTCCTGTCTCCTGGTCTAATGTGGGAACCTATGGAACAAATATTGAGTTATGTATTTTCCAAGAACTACTTCTATCTACTTTCTTGTATGGTGTCCCATCTTCCAAGATTTTAACGACTTTTTGTTTTTTTTTTAAAGACAAATATTTCCTTTCCTTTTACATGCTTCATGCAGCTTTTCAGAAACACGCAGGGGAGTTTGAAACACCAGCTGTTTCCTTTCAAGATCTCTTTGAAGATCCCTGGGCCATGTACTCCTTATTCAGCTCCCGAGTAGCTGCAGGGTCCGGGCTCCATGCAGACAGCAAGGGAACAGTTTCCAGCCTCTCAGTCTCACCCAAGAGTACCTGGGGCTGACTTGTCTCTCACTTGTGGCAACTCGGTCGTCCCAGTCCTACCATGGTGGAAGTCACATCTGTGTGACTGTCAGTGATAAAAATTCCTGTTTCTCAGTCCCTGTGAGATGTGCCTCCATGTTAAAGAGCAGCAAGGCAAAACATGAGCAGAGTGAGAAAATGCATTCCTATGCAATTTGCAGATGTCAGAATTTGGATAAAAATTACATAGGAGAGGTGGAAATTATCACAGCTGGTCTGTTTTAAGAATAAAGGGCTGCAGCAGATAAAATGTGCTAAGCCTCCAAGGAGTTTAAAGACACCTGCTGAGAGCAACCACTGAAGAAATGTAGGAGTGGTAATACTGGATTTGGTCCTGGAAACATTCTCCTGTAGTCAAGGGAAAACTGTAAATGGTTGCTAGGACAAAGTCCTGACTGGCCCCTGGTACATTTCTGGGCATGTCCTGCATTTGGGGTCATTACCCGGCTGCTGAAGCTTTCCCCATGAGCCCTACTCCCACCCCTATGACAAAAATGTGTCTGGTGTCCCCACTGCATTGACACTGCCCTTGCCTGGACACAGCCCTCCATCCTGGGGTGATTGATCCCGCAGCGGTGGCCATCCTTTCCTACCAGCTCAGTGCCAAAATCTTCGTACAGCCAAGAGCGCAGAGATGTGTTTGAAGCTGAGAAGTGGCAACTTAGTTGGTCCATGAAGAGACCTGGTTCTGTCCCTCCGTCCCTTGGTCCCAGAGAAGGGATTTAAGGTGCTCTGGCTACCTCTGTATGGTGCCAGCTCTGCAGCTCAGCCACCGATGCCATCCTGCCATCAGAACTCCGTGAACTTTTGGTTGCCACAGAGGCTGGAGCTGTCTGTGTCCATGCTGGTGTATCCATCCCCACACAGTGCAGGAACTTTTCCCCCTGAAGATACGCCATCATGAAGAATATTAGCACCAGGTGTAAAAGTAAATCCCAGTTAAGAAATATTTGTTCTAATGATGCATTCATAGCATTGCTTTTGTTGCTCTCAACAATGGTAATCACATGGGTTTCTGGAAGACCCTGCAGCTACGAGATAACCATGGCCTTTCTATTGCAAATATGCCTATGGGTAACTTTTTATGCATATGCAGCATCATTAAGCCATCTGTAGAAAATTAGACTGCTCACTGCATAATTGTTTGCAGGAACAGGAACTGGGTTCATCGCCTTTCTAACAAAAATTGTATATCTGTCTAGAGAATGATGACTTCATCTTAATTTGCATCAAGGCAGTGGTAATGAAGTAGGCTTGATGAAAATGAAAAGCAGACTATGGGAACCTGGCATCAGAAGTGAACTACTGATAGCATAGTCTCATTTTCAGTTCATCTTGAGACTGTGCTGTGCTAGCACTGTAAAAGTGTCAGCTCCTTATTTGTATCCTGAGAACATCAATCTTTTACAAATCTATATACCAATACTGATGCTGTGTTCTCAATGCTTATGCTCTTATATACATGCACTCTCTTTTAGAAAAACCCCAAACATTTATTAGAATTTTCACATTTTTCTTTTCTTTTGAAAAGGGAGGACAGCCCTTTACTTGAACACTTGACTGCTGGATTGAGATGGTTTCATTCCCAGCTTTTCCTCTCTCTGATCTTGCAGTTTGTTCTTGGCATAAAGAGGATTGTGCTCCTTCCCTTCTCCTACTCTGTGTGTATTGTCTTGAGAGATTGCCTTGTCCTTGGGAAGTGTTACCTCCTCCGGTTCCAAGCTAATGCAAGTAGAGCTTGCCAAAGGAGGGCCTGGCATGTCCCTCATCCCAAGTGCAGCCTGGTTTTGTTCTGCTACAAACCTCTAGATGTGAGCCTGCTGCTCATAAAAGCTTCTTGCTGTGCTGGTGACCACAGTGCCAGGCAATGCACAGTGCACTTTGGTGTCTGCTGTGTCAGGCACCTAAAGTTTGGGATCTTAGTCAAGAGGTTTGAAATGTGTTAATGGTGGTTACACCATCAGCTTTTGCCTAAACTGTTGAAAATTTTCCTTCATGCTTTTTTCCCAAGGCGTTCTCCCTCTAAAGCAGAGTGTGTGGTGCTATTTGGCCTAAATATGTTGGTTTGCTACTAATGGCAAAACTCCACACTGAGGAAACTCAAAGGCACCCAAGGATCTCAGCTCTCTGGAGGTGTTGTGGGTGGGACTGATGGATCCTACTTCAGATGTTTACAACATTTACACCTTCATTTGGGCTAATCACTAACCTCTGTGTTGTTAATTTTGAGATGTAGACACTTTTAGAGAGTGATGCATTCAGTTTCTTTTTAGATGTCTTTCAAATGAGATGAATTCTCCCATATATCGCGCCATTTCTGTTCTCTCCTTTGATTCTGTTGTAAGCCATTAGCAGCCCATGGAGCAAAACCACCAAGTGTTGGCCTCTCCAGTTGTCTTCCAGCACTGCACTGCAAGGGGAGAGTTTGCACCTGCCTCAACTTCATGCAAAGTGAAGGCTCAGCAGGAACCAGGGAGTTAGAAATGCTCCAAAGTGTTCTTACCTGAAAAAACAGAGATTGAAACCCACAACTGAAAGAATTCCTGAGCCCACACAGAGCTCTAGGGCTGGCTTCATTACTTTCTGTGCAGTGCAACTTTCCAACCTGCTCTATTTCTCTCTCTTACTTTTCTTCTGCTTTACTCGTATGGGAAGCATCTTTGACTCAGAAGGGAGCAGCGAGAGACGGCAGCAGTCCACACTCTACCACTCTATGTGCTGTTGGCAGCTGAAAGGGGAAGCTACTTGAGGTGGAAACCTCCTCGCGTGCATTTTGCCCCCCCCCCCAGCTATTTCTTACAGCCAGGGAAGCAGATACTGCATATGGGGCACTGATTTATTCCATACCATGCTCTTGTGAGGCAGCCTTGGACTGAAGTGGAAGCGCACAAATCGGCCAGTGCCATTAGGGGTTCTTAATAAATATTAATTTAAGTGTGTGCTTTCCTGCTAAGAAAAGAGTGGGCAGAGTGCACACTGGCAGCTGTGCACAAATTAAGCTTTTCCATTTGCTGAGCTCATGCGTGCCCACAAAATTATGTGGGGAGAGGGGATGCACCAAAGTGGGCAGATGCACCTTAACGTCATCACACCGCGGAGTCCATCCAGTCTCTGTAATTAACATCAGAAGTGTCATTGTTTTTCATTTTTACTTTTTTGATCTTTTTACAAGTGAGACTTGGTCTGGTTTAGTAAACTTTAGGATATGATGATTTGCCAAAGTACATAGTTTACACCAAATCTGGCAGTTTTGCCAGCGAGAGAATACAACATACTCAAACGTAAGCAATTATATAGCTTCAAATTTCTTTCTCCTATTTGCAACTTTTAGGCTTTAATCACTTAAAAAATAGTGAATTATTTTAATCTTATTTACCAAGCTACTTTTCATTCATAGTTTATACCAAACTTGCTAAGAATGGAAATTGGATTTCAGTTAAAATGCAGAAAACCTGCACTGTGAAATTGCCTTAGTATTAGTTAAGTAAATCTGCTTGTGCTGGATGAAGAGGTTTGGGGATTTTAGTAATCCAAATATACTTTTATTTTTAAAGGTTTAAAATACTATTTTTGGGTAATAAACTAGACTGATTATTTTTGGGCAACCTGTCTTTCCAAATTATTAGATCCTAGTTTTCCACACTAATTTCTTTTTGATGTAACAGCATGGGAAAACAAATCTAAACAAATCTGCCTTTTGTGTTTTGTTTTTTTTTTCCCCAATACTCAGTCCTTCTGTTGTTGCTGGGTGAACTGATTGCACTGCTTTTACTGGACTAAATTAACCTAAGCTAAATGGATCGTTCCATTGAGACAGTAAATGTTTGCAAGGGTGGCTGAACCTGGCTCTAATGATAGATAAAGCAGTATCAAAAGGAAATAGATGTACTATATGTTATTTTCAAGACCTTGAAATGTTAAAGTTTTCTGTAAAACTGAATTTAACCAAATGCATAACTCAGTCAGTCCTAGATCCCTAATGATCAATTGGTTGTTATCAATTCCCAGTGCTATTCTTGACCTAAAATGGACAAGAATTGATTTTAGAACGGTACATAACACAATTAAACGAGATGAATGTTTTTTTATGTCCAGAAATATTCACTGAGATCTAGATAAATGAATAATCATGTGGTTTCAGAGTTGAATATAAGTAGAAACCAAAAGAGTTCTTATTGTTAGCAAACATAGCTGATGATTTTTAATACAGAATTCTTATTATTTATCTTTATGGTTTGTAAAGCTAAGAATTGTTTATACATTGGAAGTCAAACACAAAATAAGTATTTCATATGCAGAAGAAAAAAGATGTAAATATATTGGGTTGGATTTAGCTGAGCGAGGTTATTAAATTATTCAGTTCTTCATGTGATATTTAGATAAATAAAGTCTCATTTTCCACTATGCAGCTGATCTCATTAAAGGGAAAAAAACCCTTTAATGTTTAAACCATCCTCTAATTCTGAGCAAATCCCTAAGAATGTTCTAAGGAGAGAGAATTCTTAAATCGCTGGATTTTGTATCCTAATTAAATCTCTTGACAGCTCTCCGCATTATGTGCAGCAGTGGCTCGGTGCAATACAGGAGGTGGAGTTCAGCTTTTCATCATTTTCCTTTTTTACAAAATAAGGCTTATATTTCCTTTTTCATTCTGTGTACTGGGGAGCCCCGTTTCCGGGTGATCCAAGTTCAGTTACTCCTTGGAGGTGTCTGTTTTCTGGGTTTTTCCCTTGGCTGGGAAAGGGGGACTGTCCAGAGGAGGGGTAGATGTTTCTTGTAGTGCAACAAATTAGGAGGAGGAGTGGATCAGTTTCTGAACTTGTCTTAAGAATGAAGTATGGGATTTGACTGATAGATTTGAAACTATAAATGGATTGATTAGAGTGTGACTGAGATCATGTATAAAAAAGGAGCAAGCTAATTAAGTCTGAGCAGTACTCCAAATGCCTTTTGTACTGATGACTGGAGATCAAAGGCTAGAGCAAGTTTTTTAAGATTATACTTCTTTAAGTGAATAAATGAGCCTTACTGATAATGGACAGGGCATTCTTTTCAGTCAATCCAGGCATATTTTCTACCTGGTTGATATGCTTAGAAGTGCCTGGTTTTTAATTGATGCTTGGGTATTCAGATATATTATGCTCCCATGCATTATGGCAGAATAGATTTGTACTTTTGCATTTTGATGCTTAATTTAAGAGGAAAAATTTTTCCCCTATGCCTTGGGCTCAGTTGTCAGAGATTCTGGAAATTTTATTGTGGATGGACTGCAGCTGCACCAATCCAGGAACTGCACATGCCCTGGTGACTCCAGTCAGGTATTCTCCTATGCTCTGTCCTGCGTTGCTGCTGCCTGCTCTCCTTGCTTTCTGTGGCTACAGATACACAGCTAGATTTGGGGTTTGTGTACATTTGTTGGGGCCAGGCAACAGGAATAAACAACAAAGCAACAAAAAGCATCTCCTGTGATGTGCTGAATGCCAACTATGAGCAGGGAAATCGGGAAAATAAGGGCAGCTCAATACAAAGGAGCCCTGAATGTCAGTGAGGATTAGGAGTCTAAGTGGCACCTTAGTTTTTCTTTAACATTCCACTGTTGTTGTTTAAATAGAAATAACAATTTCCCTGAGCAGAACAAGCCAAACCCAGATACATCCTTGTGGAAGTCATGAGACACTAGGAAGGCAGAAGGACAGGTGTACACCTCACTGAAAACTTTGGCATTTCCACATGCATGTGATTTTGATGTAAATCTTCAGTGTTGAAGTGGAGGGATTTTTTTTCTTATAGACAAGAAAAAGGCGAGGAGGGGGCTACTAATTTTTGACAGCTCCATTCTAAACTGAGAGTTATGTCCATGTGAATTTTTAAGTGAAAAGAGTCGGTTTTTGCCGCTTGTGGGGATGGCATGAACCAAATGATGTCTTGAGGCCCCTGGTTCTGTTTTTCCTAAGTTTGTCTTAGAAGTGACCCAGACATTCAGAGTTACACCATTTAATTCATGAGGCTTATCCCTTTTCCTGTCCTGTGGTTCAGCTACCAAAATTTAAAGGACCTTTCAGGACAGTGAGAGTCACTGGTTGATGCCCAGGTGAATGTGCAGAGTCTCCTGTTGAGGGTGTTGAGAAGCTGGGCAGCAGATGAGGTTTATAAAATATTACTCCTGGCAATCTCATCGGTCAGATTTAGTCTGATGTGCCAAGACTTGTGAATGGGATTGAAGGAGGATTTATTGTCTTCCTGCCCTGGATGGCCTGAGGTGAAGTGCTGCTCTCCAGTCTCTGGATGGTTTGCAACATCCCTGTTGCTTCCCATGCATCACAGCACAAACTGCTTCAGTCTGTAATGCTCTTAGAGAAATATCACCTTTTTGTGACAGTAAACATCACTTGATGGATACTCCAAAACAGGTTTTATTGACCTTTGTGTCTTTTTATGTTTTTTGATTTGTTTCTTTTTTGGTGTAATCCATTGTAGAATGATATAATTTCAGAAATTAGAGTAGCTGCTAGCTGGAGGCTTGAAAGCATCCACTGCTGCCAGGTTTGACCAGCAATGTAGGAAAAAAGGAAATAGCTGGTTCCTCAGCATTTTCCTCCTGTGTGAAGAATGTGTTGACGTTTGGTACCTTTCAGTCCTCAGCACTGGTTTAAGCCAAGAAGGATCTCCACCTCTGTATGTGCAGATGGGTGCTCTGCAAGCACCTCTTTCTTTCTCCAGTTCAAACTGGAGCAACCAGCAACTGGTTGCAGATCATGACAGTGGTATCTGGACACTGGAGAGCCAACAGCACAGTGGTTTTTAAACCTACTCAACAGCAGAGGGGACCTTTGAATCTCCAAATCAATAGCAGAACTCTCAGACTTGGAAAAAAATCCTAAATACACGTAAGGACAGATCTGTGTGCAAAGAAGTGTAAATATTACCTTGTGTGTCTTGCCAAACCCACTTAAACAGCTTTCCTAGATCAGCAAGCAGTTACTATTTGGAAGACAGATGACTATCAGCCAGTGTTCAAGCTGTATCTGCCTTTCTCAGGGCCTAACTAAATGAGATGATGCCTCTCAAGCACTTTTATTTGCAAATAAAAACTGTTCAAAAGCATATTATGGACAAAGGAAGAATTCTGTGCACAGGGAGATGGGATATATTATGCCTGTTCATAGAAATTTACACTGGGTTATTTGGCAGGGCACAGCATGCATACAACTGCCTGTATTATGGAACCTTATTACTGTATGTAGTAGAAATAAATCAAGTGCTATTAGATAAAAGTGTTATCATCTCCATTATTCTCACAGCAGCAGCCATTCTGCCAAGTTCAGGTGCTGTGAAACAGCACTGGAGTCGTTCTCCAAGCACACAAAGGCAGGTAGGTGGCAAAAAGCTGTTTGCTCCTCAGCTGCTTGTCCCGTACTGAGGAACAAGTCTACAGGAAAGTCTTGTATTCAGGTACATAGTATGAGCAAATCCATTGTAAAATTGAGATGGTGGTCTCCCAACTGCAGAGGCATTAAGTGAAAGTGCATTGGGGACTTCGAAGTTTTCAGGAGTTACAGTGCAAAGCACATTTCATTTGCTGTGCAAGAGCACAGCATTACTCAGCCCCTGGCGTCAATGGTGTCACTCACAACATCTTAACCAGGTGGCAACCAAAAAGAGCCATGTCATGGATGCAATGTGTCCTGGACAAACAACATATGCCATCCAGGAAGCCAGAGCAACACACAATGAGGACCCATCTTGTAGAAAGCCAGGTATCTCACTGATATGGATGGCAAAGCAAAAAGCTCCTTCCACACAAAAGCATTTCCAAAAATTGTCTATCTCAACTGGTAGTGGTGTTGCACTTGTTTTATATTGGCTTATAATCTGACAGGTTTATACCATCCACATCTATATGCGTGTATCTCTCTTTCTCTAGGTATAGATGGTATAAACATATATACACACATATGCACACACACACGCTCAGTTTTCTCTCTCTGGCTTTCACAACTCTTCAGCTTTTGCAAGTGGCCTGAACAATGCATATATAACACAAGTTATGTTCTTTTGTATTTTTTTTCTTGTTATCTGGATGAGTTTCTAAGCAGTGCTCTCACTGCTGTCTTGGAGCAGTGCTGGTGACTGGGAGGTTGCTTTAGCAAGATAGGAGCAGAAATCGGAGTCTGATCTGTGTAGCAAGCAGTCAAAGTAATTTGAGATTATTGAATGGAAGATGTGATGCTTAATGCAGAGCACTCAGGTATGGCTTTTGAAGCCCTGAGCCTTTATTGTGGTTTTCAACCTTCTAACTGAATTTAGGGTGCAGAATATTTTCTAGGTCTTTGATATACAGCCACACAGAGGCAGAAGGAAGTGCAAGGATTTAACCTGTCTCTCTCGTCTCAAGGCTGGCACACAAATGGGGGTGCCCTAATTATGCAAAAATTACACCTGCAAAAGACATTCCTCATTTGAAATCTAGCCTTGTCTGAAATGCAAGACAGAAAGGAAATGTGGTTTTGTCAGTGAATTGGCAAAATGTGGAACTTAAGTCAGAGGAACTGCTCTTATATGTGCTGCTGCTGTTCGTCTTTCACAGGAATAAAATTTAATATGAATATGTTTATTATTACCTCATAAAGCCAAGTAGCATTTTAGAGCAGAAAATATCTTTGATGGATTGTTTCCCCCCATTGGAATGAAATCCCACTGAAAACAATAACGTGTTTAAGGAGTCCTTTGGGAAGCAGAGGATGATGAGGCTGGAAAGCCTTGTGTAGTTTCACACTGGTCTGTAAATAAGCTCACACCTCTCTTCTGTCTCTTCCTGTGTCTATCCACCTGGGAAGATGTTTATTTTTAGGACACTACCTATATCTATATAACTGTCTCTGGAACTAGAAGCAGCTCTTGTACTAACGGGATTTACTTTTGAAACTTTTTGAAGCTGTGGACATTAAAAATTAGAGTTCTCCTGTGACATCAATTGGATGTGAAAGCCTCAGTGTATTTCACACCTTCAGCTGCTTATATAGCACAGGGTAATATGAGTGATGTGTGTGTGCTGGGGGAGTTTTGCAGCTGCGGGGGAAGCACAGGAAAGTGGATCCTGCTCCTGAGACATGTAGGCTGCAGGGCCTGTGTCCGCTTCTCCAGGTGTATGCATTGCTCACAGTGAGCTTCTTATGGGGTTTTTTGTGATGTCAAATCCTACAGTGGCTGTACTTCTCTGTCTCTCTGCTTGTAAGCCTTGAACATGGACAGAGATCACTTTGAAGCTTAAAGGGTAACTTAATTGACTCTAATGGACACTGACTGTTCCCCACCCTTGACCTTTCCAAAACACTTGGAGCTCTCCCAATGAAAAGTGCTTAAAAGGTGAACAGAATTTTTCCTCCTGCACATACTATAATGTCCTTATTTTTCTTAGTGATATGAAGGGTTGTTTCTGTACCAGTTGGCAGAACAGCATCATAATCTCTCCCTGTCTATACAGAAATATAGGCATAAAAAAACCCCAACAAATAACCCTCACCATTAGTCATCAAAGGTGTTAATAAATAGAGCACATAAATATTATATTGACTATCTGCCTCAGATAATACAACTCCTGCAAGATAAGCTTCATTATAAGGATTGACCTGTCTCTCTGTGTGTTGAAATTTTTATGGAATTCTAGCATGCTAATCATTACATGGGGGAAGCAGCTTAAATTACCTGGAAATGTGAGACTGGGGAAAAAAAAAGGCAACACCATTGCTGCAAGATTCAATGCCCAGAACAAAGAAATCCTCTTCCCTCCCCCCAACGCAATACCACTTATTAAAGGAGAAAATTTAATTAAAAGATTGAACTTGGAGGCAGCAGCTGAATCAGTTTTATAGTCTGAAGATCTAGGACACTCCTGCATCTCTCCCATCTGGATCACTCATTTGTTAGGAAAGGAATTTTTCTGCTGTAGATGATTTACTATTACACAACTAACATTTATGAAGCGACTGAAATGGAAATGGTAAAGAAACCCACCTAAAAACCTCAAATGAAGAAATACCCCAGAAGCAGTTAAGAGCAGTGAGGGGTCTTGTCCCAGACAGTGCTGAAGGTTTTAAACCTACTCAATGTTTTCCCTTTTATCTTGCTGCACTCTCACGTGAGGTCACTTTTTTGTTCAACCCCACAGAGGTGTCCATCTCCTACCAGCAAATCCCTGTAGCGCAGAAGCTGGAGATGAGAATCTAGGAGGTCCTGTCCTCCACCTGTCTTTTGCAGAATATTGTTCTTTGGTGTAGTTATCATTTGCTACTTGATTATGTTTAAACTGTGTAAGTGGCCTTACTGCTGAAGATGAAAGCAATTTGAAAGTGCTGTCTTTCAAGGTGTTAAGCATCCTTGTGTCTATTATAAAGTCAGTGGGAGTTGATAGCACTAATCACCTCACAGGAAGCATTTACCATCCATGAGGGTTGGAGTTGTACATTACAAAGTCCCTCGGGGAAGGAGTCTGTCATGATTTATTTGCCTTTGAATCCCCAGAGTCCCCTGTGGTGCTGTATAAATAACAACACCCTTCTGGAAATGCCATTTGTGCAGCCTTGCTAACTGACCCACTTACCTTAAACATCTCAAACATCTTAAACTTCTTTCCTACTGTTAGGCTGGAAGGTGCAATGTTTGTGCTCTCAGGAAGCTGAGCAGGGGGTGCTGGTGGGGATCTGGGGCCCCCAGCCCAGCAGCCTCCCCTCCAGCACCACACTGCAAAGTGGCACAGGCTCTGGGGCTTCCTCTGCCCTGGGAGCACGTAAGTGCCTCTCATGTCATTAAAAGTTTAGCTGGAAACTAGTTTATCAAAGGGGTGACCTGCAAACATTGAGAAGAACAAAGAATTTTAGGACAGTGTTTCAAATGTCTCAGACTGAGATAGTGGGGGAGATTTGTGGCTTGTTTTCTCCCTGTCCTCATTAATGGGATCGCAGTGGCTGGTTTGGGTGTCTGGTGCAGGATACACTCCGCTGCCTGTGTCGTGGCATTGAGGTAATCACTTGCCCTCCACCACTGAGCGTTGCTGTGTGTTGCCTCTGGATCTGTCAGCTTGGTTTGAATGGCAGAGCAGATCAGCTCACCCTCGCCTCAGCACCCTGCCTCCAGCCTGTGCTGGGGTGTCATCGTCACTATGCGATGAGGTGGGCGCTGCATCTCTCACAGAAGATTCTCTGAGTGATCCACACGAGGTGCATCACTGCTCGTTTCCACGAGCCTGATCAAGCAGATGTGTCCCCAGGTGGGAGCACGTCAGACCCACTGTCTAGACTAGGCGGAGAGGAGGAAAAAAAAAGATAAAATCTGACATCTGTTTGGTGTCAGATGCCCCCCTTATCCTGCTGCTCAGCATGCTGACTGAACTACAGATTTACTGCAGAGATTGAAGGCTCTCCTTTTAACACAGCCCAATTGATGCAGGTTTAGAGGGCTAATTTGCTAGCTCCTCTGGAGAGAAAGGTCATATGCTCCTTTGCTTGAAGCAAGTGATTGCAACGAGTACAACAGCCCTCAGTGCAGCGTTGCTGGTGCATTCAGCGCTGGGAGTGTGCACGGTGGTGAGGCAGGACACCAGCTCCTGTAGCAACTCAGGTGTGTGTCTGTGAAATCACATACAATGATGCATCTTTGGGGTTTGAATTTTTGTACTGACTGTAGTGGGGCAGGAGAGGAACTCAGGCTCAGCTCTCTGCAGCTGGAGGTGGCCATGTGCTCCCAGTTAAGCAGGGAATGTCACAATGCAGCCCAGGCACTCAGAGTGCTGTCATCAGAGCAAACCTGCTTGATGCTCACCACCCTCAGCTCACAACAGGGCTGGCTTGTGGCTTGTGGCACTGCACTGAGTGCAGCCACTCAGGAAGCAGCTTTTCACTCCATTTCAGACATTCTGAATTCCCCAGTTAGGGCTTTCCTGCGCTTGGTTAATTCAAATTTTTGATTTTACACTCTGCTGTCGTTTCCTCCAGGGGGGTGGGGATGCTGAGCATAAGTACTGTTTTCTTCTAGCCATACCAGCCCCGCCATTTCAGCAATGGTGAGAGCTCTATGAAAGCTTTTATACATGGATTGCAAGGGGATTGCTCCACACTAAAGTGCTTTCTGATCAATGATTATCAAGGTCAGCTATTACTCTGCAGAAGTTCAAACCTACTTGTTGAATTAGGATTTTTTTTAGGGATGCAGTCCTGGAAGTACTGCAGATCAGGTGTGTACAAACCTCTGGCAGAAAAAGCTTCCCATCTAACTCAGAAATACTTAAATCTGTTTTTCAGTTGTTTTGCAGCTCTTTTTTTTACCTCTTTATTACATGCTCATCACCAATGAAAAAAAGGAGAATCTAAAATCCAAAGTTCACTTCTGTGGTCAAATAATTTTTTGTCTCATGTGAAAGAGTTATGCTGCTAAATGCGTTATCTGCTGCGGGAGACAGAGCTGACAGGCCCTGGGCTGGGAGTTTGACTGTTAAATCCCACCGACAAGGCTGTTGATGACTTTGACAGATAGCACGGCTTTTATGTTGTGGCTCAGCTTCACATTCAGATTTTCTTAACCTCATAATATTGAGATCTTCTCATGAGGAGATGCTCTGACAAGTTGAAATATTATTTCAGTGGTTGCCCGCCAAATACACCTCTTATCCAAATTAAATTCTTTTGGCTTTCTCTGTAATTATGCTATGAGCCAAGGAGGCCTGTGAGCTGCCCAGTGAGGGCTGGTGGCTTGCTTGGGGACAGGTCTGTTGATGAACCAGCCTCTTGCTGGTTTTTTTTCAGACGCTTGTCTTTAATGTTACTCTGCAAGGATGTCAGGACCACACAGAGGCTGCGGGACACCCCAAGGTCAGGGTGCATCACGCGGTGATGTGATATCTAATGTGTAAATGCAGAAAAGGGGCCCAGGGATAAACTGTTGTGGGTTGTACACCTTCTTTCACGTGCTGAAGAGCCCTGAATAGCAGGGCTCCATCTCTTTTGCAGACGGATGGGTTCATCCGTGGATTTTGGAGACACTTCTTCCCCAGGAGCCTGGCAGCCAGACCCTGCACAATTCTTCCTCTCCCCACATGGCCATTTCATTGAGGTTCATCTCTCCCTGTGATGTTACTTCCCAAGTAGCTCACAGCCTCCTCTGGTCATAATTTTGTGTTTGATTTTGGAGGAAAGCAAAAAAAGGCTGCCTTTTTTTTTTTTTTTTTTTTCATTTTGTGTGTGTATTAAATCTGCAAAGTGCTGAGTTTTATTTAGGACTCACTTGTGCCAGTGAATGAATTAGAGTCGTGGTGACACAGCTGATATATATGCAGAGATATGCATAGCAAGATCCAGTGCAAAGATTGGTGCTTCCAGGTAGGAAAGGATCCCACGCAGGGATTTGCATCCCCACCCAACTTTGGTGCTGGCTGCACAGCCAGACAGGGGCTCAGTGGAGTCTTTCCTTCCTCTCCTCTGTTAAAGTGTCAGCCCCTCATGCTGCAAAGCCAGATGGCAGACTCGACGGCTCCTCTGCGAAGCTGCTTCCCTGATGATGTGATCTCTCTACTTCTGTGGGCCAGATCCTCAGCTGGGACAAATCATAACAGCTCCCTGGGTTTCACTGCAGCAATGTGAAATTACAGCTGCTGACTCCAGCTGCTGAGGATCCAGCCGGTACCAAACAAAGAGCCCAATGAAAACCTTAGCTCATGGAGATGGCTGCCAAAAATTCAGATGAACAGCTGTAGACCCAAAAGCAAATCTGGGCTGTGATGTCATTGCTCACCATTGTGCCACTGAACCAGTACTTTAAACCTGATGCTGCAACAAGTACTGTGGAAGTGCTGGCTACACCTGCACAAATCCACTTCCAAACCCAGGGACTCAAAAGGCTGCACAGACGCACCTGAGGTCAAAATCTGGCACTCCCCTTTCCACCTTGTGCCTTTTCTGCCTACTATTGGCCCTTTGCCTTTGTTTGGCTTGGGTTTGGCGAGCATCACTTTACCCCCACACTGCCGGTGGACAGCCATGTACGACGTGTTTATTCTTGTTGAACTGGTGAAACACTCAGCTGGGAGAAAAGCCTGCCAGTCAATTTGGTAGGAATGGGGTTGTTTTTATGTTGCGCCATTCCTGATGTAAAATCCATGAATTCCCTTGCACCCACAGGAGAGGCCCTGGCGTACAGCTTTGTGCAGGGTTTTGGAAGATGCCCACCAAGCTGTGAATGAAGGGCTCCAGTGGATTTCAGCACGGCTTCAGTCCCAAAGCATGCAGGGTTTCTGGCAGCAGGTTTCTTCCAGCATCACACTTTATATATATACATAAATATATATATATTGGATCTCACTTAGTCGTGAGTGTTTTTCTTTTACAGGAAGGAGGAGATGCATAGAAAGGAAATGTAATGGCTGCATATAGGAAAAATGTTACTTTCTTTGGCTTTAAAAGTTGAGTTCATACAAACCACAGGAATATTCCTCCTCCCACTGGGAGAGTCAGGTTTTGTCTGGGTATCATGTCATCTGTCCACATTCGTTTTGGATCCAGGAGAAATTATTAAAAGTGATTGAAAAATCAGGCTTTGAAACAGTTGGAATGGAAGTGTGAGACCTGTCTATCACCTTCCATCAAAGAAGTCTTGGCACCTTTCTCGCCATCTGACAATTCTCCTCACTCTGCTTCTGTAGAACAGAAATGCTGGCTGCTTTGGTGGGGGAATGCAGCCTAGCTGATAGCAGCAGATATTCTGTGCTCACCATGTGACCTGTTGGAAAGCAGCCTTGATAGAAAATTAATCCTTTTAAAAGAGAATTAAGGAGACTGGAGGCTATGACTGTGCCCTGCAAAACATGTTGGTCTCTGGGATATGGACCACAAGAAACCGTTTTCTACTTTTTGTAAAGGAGGTGCTTTCTGTTCTCCATCATTGGCCTGTTTGATTTTTTTTCTGCTGTCGCTGGTGATCCTTTCTTGGTCAATATCCTGGACCATCATCTAGTCAGATTTCCTTTCAACTATTTGTTTTCCAGCGTTATCCCCTTTCTCGTCTGTTCTCAGTAGTGAGTGATTGACCTATTTTCTCATTTCTTCGTGTTTCTGCATCAGTCTTTTTATTAGCAGGCTGAAATGTCACTCACTAATCTAGGAAAACAGCCTTGTCCCAAAGTAGCATAGCCATATGCCTAAGTGCCTTCTTGAGTTTAAAACTAAATCCATAGCCTTCTCCTGCTGTCTCCCACAAAGAGAGAGCTGTTTCCAAGCTGGGACTGCAGTCACAAACACGGGGATCCTCTGTGCAAGATCAGTGCACAGAGTCAGTTTGGCAGCCCCAAGCTGGGATTAGGTTAAAGGCTGTGACTCGGAGCTGTTGACTGCTCAGCTCATAGGCAGCTGAGTGACTGCAAGATGGGAGCAGCAAATTTGGAATTGGTGCTGACACAGCCTTTCAATAACTGGATCACGGGTGCAGAACACCTCCATATGCAATAATATGTACACAGCTTTATGTACAATAAGGAAAATTAGCCCACATGCTACTTTTCCCCCTACCTGCTAAGTTACTGCATATCTGCTCTTCTGCACTTGCTCATTGACTACAGAGAAGGTACCTGTCTGCTGAAAACAAATTCAACAGGATTACCTTATTCATTCTGGATCTGTCCTCATTTTCACCTCTCTGCAGGAGCTACAGGAAAAAAAATAGGTCTGTCCACCTTGACACCCCTCCTGTGAATGTGTGTCACTTTTTATTCAAGTTACTGCCAGTAACTTTTCCCAGTGCTAAGGCCAGGCTCAGGGAGCTGGATGTTCCTCACTCTGTGCTGAACCTGAGCTTGTCTGGTATCTCATCTGCTCCTCATGGGGAGTTAAAGGGCTTCCTCCGTACAGGTTCTTCAGGCTCTTGCTCCTGCCTTGCTGATCCTCCTGACCTCTCCAGAGCATTGTTTGGTTTTAATTGTTCTTATCCCTTTTTTCGGTCATTTGACATACTTGCATGTTGCCTAGCATTTCATTAATTTTTCATTTTCTGCCCCCGGGAAATTTCTCTCCAATTTTGGCATGTTTCCCTCATTCTCCCTGCAGAACACTGAGTCAAAGAAATCATTTAGTTTCCTAGTAATATCCGCCTCATCTGTCATCAAGAGATAAAATTACTAAAACAATGAACAAAAGGTTAAAAAAAAGCTGGATGTGTCCAACTGCCAGATTATAGGTCCTTGCAGTCAAATACTGGTTGTGTGTGAATTTTCCCTCTATGCCTTCACATTCGCCTCCTGCCTACTTCCTCCTCTGTGCTGAAACAACTTGGTTTGATCTGATCCATCTTTCTTGCCTAAAATACAAGGTGGAAACCTCTCCTGAAAGCATCATTTTTGCTGATGGGACAGCTGAAAGGTTTTTGGAGATATCTCTTTGTTGACTGTCATTAAAAGGAAGTGTAAAGTGCTTTGTAGCACTAGAAGTTTTTTTGGGATGCTTGTGAGTGGGAATGGGCAGCCTTTGCCTTCTCGAAGCATGCAGGAAATGCTCAAAACATTGGGTAGACAGAGCCAAAAGTAAGCAGGAACAAGAAGTGGGTCTGCTTAGCAGAGAAGAGGAAATTCTTGGTTTATTATTATTCATATTGTAAATGAAAGTGGGTTTTTTGGCCAGCAGATTGTACGCAGCACAATTATTAGTATTGTTAGTGCTGAGGGCAAGGATCTGCAAGTGGATTATACCCAACTTCTGCGGGTACAGAAACTCCTTTGGACAGCAGCAGCTCATACGGGTGGGATGGATGTAGTGAATGACTGACGGCTTCCTCCAGTTTGCCCTCTGGATGCCGAGGCAGCAGATGTTAACAGGGTGTGATCCCTCCTGGAGCTGGGCATGAGAGGAGAGTGCCAGGGCCAGGCTCTGTCCTCTGCTGGCTGGTGCAAGCCCAGAGCTCTTGGGGCAGTTACACCGCACCGACACTCACATTGCTCAGATGTGCTCTCCCCTAACTATGAGTTAGCTGAAGGTCTTTTAATCTTCAGAGATCTTCAGGCCTCTGCAAATTACCTTGCAGGTTTTTCACAAGCAAGTGTTATGTCCCAAGTTAGTAGAATTGAATAAAACATTGTCTGAGTCATCTAAAATTTGTACTGGGGAGCTCTTGTTCAACAGAATGAGACTATCTGTATGTTTCAAACAGCTGTCAGGCTGAAGCTTGCTTTTATCCCAGATGTGTGAATTTCCAGCAATGTTATTAACTGGATTGTTCATCCTCAACGCTGTATGAAATTCCTTCCTGCTATTGCCATTGAAGGGAACAAAGAAAGAAAGAAAAGGCTGGGTGGGGTGGGGTGGGTATTGCAAGGTGTCTTCTGCTTTCCTAGAGTGATTATAGAATAAAGCTTCTGACAAAGCCAGACTGCAAGTCAGTGGATGTGTTTCATGTGATAAAGGAAAAAAAGGGTAAAAGGCCTCAAATTATGTGTCAGTTTGGAGAATTATGCTTTGGGCTTCTGGCAATTTTGGTGGTTATTTTAAAGGTGGAATCTAAAAAGTGTAGAAATGTGTGATGGCTTCGTGACGTGTTAATACCAGCCAAAGCCACCAAGTCACCCCTAGCCAATGGAGAAAATGCATTTTTCAAGCCTTGACAGAAAATATATTTGTGTTTTGCATTTGGGCTGCAGTTCAGTTTGAACTCTTTGAAGACCTTCTCATCTGTGCTCCTCTGGGTTTGGATTTTTGCTTTTAAAATGTGACAAAGAACTCTTTCTGCTTGAAAAAAGGCCATGGCCCGGCCCTTATGGTGCGTTGATTTTCATATTGTTTAAGCATATGCGGAGCAGAGAAATATCTCTGAATCATGACCTTTATGTACAGACTAAGTAAATATTGGTAACCATTAAGTTTGTATCATGAAGTCAGAGGGAAGACTTTTGTCCAGTCACTGATTGTCCAGAAAGCGTGTGTGTGGTCTGTCCTTTACGGCCCATGGCCACACTCTGTTATGAATTTGCCAGAAGAATCAGTCTTTTTAAAAATGCGTGTTTTTCCAAACTGCTATGGGAGCAGTCCTAGACTACTTGCTATTCCATAACTCAGGTTAGTAAAACACTGTAGGTTTGCTTTTCTCATTTTAACTTGATGACCTGTGATGAACAGAAATTGAGTGAGCTATTCCAGTTTATTTCCCATGTGCATTTTAATTCTGCATCCAATGCAGGTTGCTCCATCAATTTCTATTTTTCTTAGATCAAGAGTTGCTATTTAATTTTTCCAGATATTTCAGCTGTTTTAAATTTTCTCTGTTAAATGCCCACTAAAGCATCAGGATGACAGTTAGTCAACACTTGGATGTATGTTTTATGAAAAATTTTGACATTACCAAATTTGTTTTCTTTCAAAACTCGAATAAAACCAACCTGGTTTGAATTTCCCATTAGAACAGAATTTGCAAAGCTAGAGGTGAAATACCTCTTTCCATCATAATTAAAAAGTGTGAGAGAGCTCAGAAAGGCTACAGGAATCAAATCCCATCATTGGCAGCACAGAGGGAAATCTGCTACTTTCTAAAAGATGGAGCAAGCACAGGGATTGAACAGAAGACCCAAATTTTAAATCCATCTCCATGGCCCATTACTGCTGTTGATTCATTGCATTTAACTTCAGAGCCCATCAAGACCCACTCCTTGTCCCCACAAATGTGGTGGATAAGGACAGGGACCTCTGTCTCTCTCTTTTTCTTGTGTTTAAATGTATATCTCCAGTGATCTGTAGTTTACATCACCAGAAGAAAACATATGGCTCCTTTTACATTTTTATTCAGAGGAGTGGGGATTCTAAGGTGGCATTTCTGGTAGTCTCTAATGAGCAGCTTTATAACATGTGCTTGCATATGTATCGTCTAGTATGAAATCTCAACATCGTGCCGGGGTGCCACCTGACTTCACACTGTAAGTGTCATTAGTGTCTTGTATGTTAACAGCCCTAATTGTTTTCAGTGATCTGTCCTGAATTGTTAGCTGAGGACACCAGCTTTTAACAGGAGATGTTGCACTAATTGCCCGGTTTTCACAGATTGGCTAAACCTTTGGCCTTTTGAAGTTTGTGTGTGTGTATGTGTATAATCTTTGTTACAGGCATACAGATGATGAATAGAGCGTTCAGCTGTGCTGGCATCCTCCAACAGCGACTGTGGACCTCAGTGGTTCCTAGCAGTGAGTTCCTGGGAAGAGACAGCCAGCTGTTAACGACTCTGGCTGCACTCTCTTTTATGTTCAGAAGCTCCCGGAATAAAAAGACACTACAGAACCTCACAGTTTATAATTTGTGTGAGACCTTGTTTAGCTTTGAATTATTTGGAATCTTACTTCTTGGAATCTGGGATCACATTATACAAACACATTTCAGCCATAAATTTTGCAGACTTGCAAAAGTGGTTACAAAAACCAATGCTCTGGAGTGGTGAAAGCCCTTCTTCGGTGCTTTAAATGGTGTCTCACTTATTTGCAACTAGTGAAATTCAACTATAAAAATTCTTTTCTTAATGAAAGGAACTACCGTAGTAAATAATCCTGACATCTGTAAAGCAATCCAGAATAACAGCCATCTTCAAAGTAACAGGACTTACAAATTTATTGGCAAAAGGGGATTTTGTCCAGAAGACCAAGAAAAATAATTTAGGGGACAGCAAGCATTTCTCTTGCTGAGCAGCTACTAGAGCAAATCTCTCTGCTGCCTGGTTCAGCAGTTCCTTGTCCTATGTTAATTTTGTCCTGCCATATGAACCTGAATTGAGGTCCCCTGAGCCAGGCTTGTAGTGGTGATTTCCTTGTGCACAGTGTCACTCCATGCTGCTCTGTGGTGACAAACAGCAAAGCTGACAGGAGATGCTGGGACCCAGGGAGAACCCTCCTCAAATTGCTGTCCTGGGGATGCCAGAGGCTGGGGTGGGACTGTGGAGGGAAGGAGCCCAACATGTAACCACACTGTACTGGGCAGCATCTGCAAACACAAGCCTGATGAGCCAAGGTTCAGGGAACTCTTCTGTTTTTAAAGTAATAGGGAAAAAATGTTTGGTTTTGGCAGAAATTTGGATTAAATTCCGTTTCCATCAGGCTGTGTTAAAAGAGAAATTGTGACTTCCTCATACTTGTCACATAGATTTTTATTTTCCGAAGAAACAAAATATTAATAGATTCTGAAAGTGTAAGACCTTGTAGTGCTTGTGTTTTGATTTATGGCTTCTAATAGCGAAGGAAGCAATACTGTGTGAACAAATTATTCAGAGATCAGAAAAAGCTGGGAGGCAGGAGAGAGGGGGAGAACAAGAGGCCACTAAAGAAATTTGGGTGAAGAGGCAGCTTAAAGTGATTCCTGTTTCCCAGTGGAGAGCTGGGATAAAGTGTGCAGCACTGAAATGTGACTGAGCCCATCCCAGATGTATATTCAGCAATGCAGAAAGAGGAGGCAGAAATGGAGAGCAGAAAGCCTGTTAAATGTGGAGGAAAGGACAATGTTTGGGTTTTTTGGGGGGAGAGGGTTTTTTTGTGTGCTGTGCTGCGCTGCTCTTGCAGCAGTGGGAATTAGGAGGCTGCCTGGTACCACAGCAGGTCTATTGAGGACTCCCATCTGAAGCAGTGCTTTAGCATTCATGATACATAGACTGAACTGCTGACAGTCCATTCAGCAGGGCAAGTGAAAAGGACAGAACTGCCCTGTGTTCTGCTCAGCTGCACTGCTCTCTGTTTTGGATTAATAGAAAAACTCTGCTCCAACAGCAAAGGAAACTCACATCTCTTACTAGCAGTAGATTAGGCAAGCCTTGCTTGTATCTGATATTCCAGTTGCTGAAGTGTGGGGTGGGATGCCAGAACATTCTGCTTTCAGAATTGCAGGTTGAAAGAGTTTGTCATTCAATAATCCAATCTATCCAATTCTCTTTAATCTCTTTTCCTAGTGGAGTCATTAAGTACACAGGAATGTTTGGCAGAGAAGTGATGGAGTATGATATATCTTATTTTGGGAACTGACTTTCCTTTTTAATAACAATGAACATTTTTTCCGCCCATCACTTTTGTGACTGACACAGGAGATGTAGTAAAGCTCCTATTCTGAAGAAGTGTTAGGTCAACCTGCAGCACTTCCTACATACACAAACAGCTAACAACATTGTCTGGGTAAACCCCTCAGATTTACAGCCAAGTGCTTGTTTGAACTTCCTAAGCATGTTGAAAGATTGATCTTAATGTAAACAGGACCTGCTTGCAGCACTGACAATAACACCTTACTTTAGTGGGAGCAGGAGGAGGATCACAGGGGATCCAGCAGGCTGCGTCTGATACGACACTGAGATGAAATTTTGCCAATGGAAGCAGATGTTTTGAGGGTTTGTATTTTCAAATTACCCTTCTGGAGCCTCCTAAAAAGAAGCAAGGTTTAGAGCATGCTCATCACTTCTCTTCTTGAAATCTCTACTCCTTAAGAGGTCTCTTGCAGTTGCTAAGAAACTAGGTTCCCCAAATGGACATCCCTTTGAAAATCCTGGTTTATTGTCAGAAGTGTTTGTGGTATTTCAAAGAAGGCACAAAATGCTGAATAGTTTTATGTTTTGTTTTGGTGGTTTTTTGTAGGTGGAGGGGTTTTTTGGGGGGTGCAGGGGAGTTGGAATGTCTATAGGGATTTTTGTTGTTTGTTGGCGGGGGGAGGTTGTTATTTTATTTTATTTTTGGCTTGCTGCTGTGGCCAAGGAAAAAAAGAACCATGTTTTCTCATAGAGACACCTGACAGATGAGAAATTTGGCAGAGGAAAGGATGTCCATCACCCCTGGGCTTAGGAGGATGCTGCTTTTATAATATGGGAAAATTGGTCCATATACACAGGGCCAACATCATAACACAATCCCACCTCACTCAGGTCTCTTTTCCAAGCCTGGTGAGGGAGGACCATGGGAACAGAATAAGGAGCATCTTTATCCTGAAGCCATGTCCAGCTTTTGCTGTTCAGGCTCTGCTTTTTCACTGCCCTGTGTATCTTCATTCCAGACCCAAACTCTTGCAGTGAACAGGCTCCAGGAAGAATTTCCAGATGGTGAAGTTGTTCTTGTGGTTACTGTGACCAAGAGGGTCACTCAAATGTGGCCAGCTTGAGCAGCAGTGAGTGCTTGATCAGGCTGGGGCACTAATTTCTCTTGCCTAGGAGGTGGGTAACGGCTCTGCCAAGCTTTTTCATGTGGTAGCTTACCAAGTGCACTTATAACTGCTTGATTATCTGTACATTCCACTGCTCTTTGACATGAAGACATCCTCTTGTGAGCTGTCCTCAAAATCCTTCTCTGCTTCTCCAGGAAAGTGAAAAGCCATCATCACCCATCACAGTAACATGGTTTTGTGTTCTTCCCTGGGAAAACAGCCATCATTTGAGCCTATCACCAGTCTCTAGCTTGCTCCATTTTTGTTTAAAGAGGTATTGTCTTCAAAAATAGAAATCAAGGTCCAACTTTCCTGATTTATACACTCCACACTACCACCTGGTCCTGAATCTGCAGTAGTTATGTGTAAAGATTTCCCATCTCTTTCAGTGGGTGTTTCATGCATGGATAGTATGTACTGACTTGGCCTTCTAATAATATGTTTGCTGGCAGTGTGTTATTTAGCTGCTAGTTATCTTCGTATACTGTGGAGAAATTCAGGCAAGATTTGTTTCTTGGTAAACAGGAAAGCAGGGTGGGAACCAAAGTCTTTTTATGCATGTCAACTCCTTCAGGTTTTTTCTACAACAAATATCTTCTGTTTAAGAAAACAGTGTCTGACAGGAGAGAAACGGGAACAAAATGATCATGGATTTTCAGCTGGGACAAGAAATTGCATACTGCTTTTATTCCAGATTCTGGATTTGAATATTATCTTGTCTGGAAAGGTTTGATGAGGTTTTACTGCCAAATATCATCATGTTCTTATCAACCCCACACCCTGTCTTCTGATCACTGTGGAAAAATGGATCATTCAGGCCTGGTTTATGTTCAAAAAGGCAGTTTATAACTTGAGCAAGTTAGCCTGAAATAAAGAATTATGGCTTGGAGATCTGTCTTCCTCATCTGCATGAATTTACAACATCTATTTGAACTGGCACTGATTAATAGTCTTCAAAATAGCACAGGGCATTTAATTGAAGAGGACTGACAATATGCAAGGAATAATAGGCTGTGAAAGGAATGAGGTTACATAGCTAGATGTTTTCTTTTTCTTTGTAATTTGCCTTTGAGCCTAAGTTAAATTTCCTTTCCTGCGTATATAAGATAAGCAGTAGTTATTGGTCTTGTTTGAAATGATTTCTTGATTTCATTAAAGGTCCAAATCTTTCTGGAAAAAGAGAGGCTCAGGCCCAGTGCAGAAGTCACCCTGTGCCTGGATTGCTGGTCTGTAATTATGCATCTGCCTCAAACTCAGGGATTCCTCCCTTGGTTTCCAGATCTCCTGGCCATTCTGGTTTCTTCTCTATTTTCTTCTCTTCTTTATTTTTACTTTCTTTTTATAAAGACACTTTCCACTGTCATACCATCCTAGGATGTCCACTGGCTGTTGGGTGTCTCTCATACCAATATGGACATAGGTCCCATCCAGTGAAAGTGTGCTGTGAATTTTCTGTTTCCCGTGAGTAGGGTATTGAGGCACAGCTGTAAATGACAGCCCAGGTAACCAAGATGTAAGCTACTAGGCTGTTTCTGAGCAGGGAGAAAGGGGATGAAAAAGAAAGGACACTCTTGTTTAACAAATTGTTCTGAAGCTTTTCCTCATCATCTTAATTATTAGTTCCTCACTATTTCTTTCCATAAGTAATTATGAAGAACAGTCATAAATTATAACTTAATTTGCCCCAATTAATGTTGAATGATCAGTGCAGTTTGCAGAATTGAGTGATTCAACTGCACTAATGGATCGTGGTGAAAATAGGTTTCTGTCATGTTATATAATGCTCTGTTATTGTCTTTAGCTCGGCCCATGAGATGCTAGAAAATCTCTTGTTTGCACTTGCTTGGAAGCTGGAGCCTGTCTCAGATTGCCAAGCACATTACGTGGGTTTTCTCCTCAGTGCTGTTACTGGGAACCCTGACAAAGTCCAAACCAGGAAATGGCTGGATTTCTTATTCAAGGGTTATCTTTATGGCAAAAAACCAGTATGAACTCATTACAGATAAGTGTATTTGCTGTATCCTTCTCTAAGATCATGATCTTACGTATTAATTTTGAGGACTACCAATTTCCCAATGGTTTGACTGAGATCTGCAAAATCCATTGATAAGAGTTTATTTCCTGTCATGGGACTAGACTCTGTTTCCAATTACCATCTTACAGCTTTATGTGCAACAGATTATTGACTATTTAGAAGACAGGACAAAAAAAATCTGTATAAAGTGTACTTCTTTTAACTTGTGCCACATTCAAATTTTCTTCTTTTGACTTTTAATCATGCAATTTAGCAGGATAATATTTTCATTAAAAAGTGAGTCTTCCTGTCTCCCTTTCTCTTTTTTTTTAATTCATCGTCCTCATTTTCACTTATTATTGGTCTGTTCTTACCCCATTTCACTTTCATCTGGAAAGGCCTGGCAGTTCTGAGCTATCACACAATCTTTTTCTTTTAGGAAAGTCCTAGATATTGCATTAAGTTCTTATAAATTCCAGTTGAGTTAAAGGAAGATCATAGGATAGTTAGATTACCCTGTTTTCAAGAAATAATATGTATCTGTGACTCGAATAAATATGCATTCAGCCTGAAGAAATGATAGGCATTGTCTCCCAGATGACACCAGTTCTCTAACAGGAAGCTTCTATAAAGAGATATGGCTCCAGCCTGGAGAGATAGGAGATGAGCACATCTTTTTATGACTTCTTGACTGCCTTTCAGCAGAAGTCCCCTCATAACAAGATCCAGGTCTTGGCCTAAAAAAGGCTTTGGAAAGGCCCTGGAATTTGGCCTTCTATGCCAGAAGAACATGTGGCTGGGACCCACTGTAATGGAGATGCATCTGAGACCTTGGATGTATCTCCTGTCTGGAGGAACAGATTTAACTCACAGCTACAAGTCCTGTGTGAGACCTGGTTTCCCTCACAGAACAGCAGGATGAAAGACAAGGATAACCTAGTCATTAATAACATCATATAACATTTCTCATGCTGCCCATTGCTATTTTTTCCTCATTTTTAGTACGCATTTCTTTTTCATTTCTTTTGCCACATTATTGGTTAGTTGACACAATTTAAAATCACAGACTCCATCAAACCAAGTATTCCAGAGTAGGAAGCTGTGGTGCCTCTGATGAGTCTTCTCTTTGGCTTTTGGTCCAGATGTGGCTCTCTGGCTGGAAGACTGGGAGCAGGGAGAGTCTTTCTGAAGCTTTCCGGTTTTTAACCACATGTCAAACACTGCGGACTGCCAGCTCCTTCTCCATGCCCTGCTTAGCACCTCACATGCAACAATATGGGACAAGCATTTTCAATGAGAGTTAATTTGGCATCAATGCTGGCTCACCTGACAAACAACTGATTACTCCAGATTTCAGTGTGCAGGTTTTCCTATTGAGGACCAAATTTTCATCCTCATTTCACACAACATGCCACACTGAGTTGGGGCATACACCTTAAAAGTTGAAGGTGATGGGTTCGGTGACCAAGTGTTCCTGCTTTGCAAAAACCATTTTACAAAAGACTTGTGCTTGTTGCCCCACACTGCAGTTCCTTTCTGCAACTGAGTTGGCAGCCTTCAGGCTCATAGATGGAGAAGTTATATACTCTGGTACCCAGGCGATTAGGTATGTGGCTTCATGCTTTATTTTCAGCTTTGCCAACTTTGGGAACTGTTATTAGTCAGAAATTTAGTGCAGTCTTTGTCAGATATAAGGAAGACATGAGGAGGAATAGATCTGGGATAACACCCACTCTGTGCTTAAATGCCTCTTCTACCAACTAAGACTCTGTACCTTCTGGGGATCACCACTTGCTGTGGTGGGAAATTCAGATCTACTGAAATGTTTGAAAGCTCAGAAGATTGAGAATGTGTAAACAGGCTTCTGAGACAGGCACCTTTTTGAAGTGTTTAGTAAAAATACACGTAAACATCTGCAGCGTGGAGGATAAGGAAGTGCCTGGTTCGGTCCTGGTCTGTGTCAGGGGAGGCCAGGCAGTGCATGGCACAGGGCTCTGTGCAAGGGACAGGGGTTTATCCTGAGCCTGTGATAACCCTCTGCATGACCCCAGTGAGGGAACTGGCTTTCCCATGCCTCTCTCCCTTCACCCACACAGTAGATTTACTTTACTGTTCTCCATGGTGGCTGCTCCAGAATAGGAGCAACCCTGCTCAGATGTGTGTGTTGAAAGCTCAGGGATGGCTCAAACAAGCTGGTTTTCTTTCTGAGTTTCTGAATGCAGTATTTGCCACTCTGATTTCTCACTTCCTTCACTAAATATTTGCACTGAGTCTGGGTTGCAGCTGAAGGTTTTCACTGGGTCAGAACAGGGCAGTGGGGCAGCTGAGAGTAGCTCTCTCTGACCACCATGTGCTGGAAACATTCTGAGGCTTGCACTGCTGGTAAATTAGATCACACCCAGGGAAGTTCAAGCAATCAGCAGACTAATTGCTCAAGACTTCACTTGGCAGCAGTGTGGCACTTGAATATTTTCTCACTTTTTTAGAGATGGACATTTTCTTTCAAGAACAGCTTTATATCTTTGCTTTCTGCCTTTTAATTTCCCCCTGGGCAAACCGTACAGAAAAAACACCCACTTAGCACTGACGGTAAGAAATTTTCTTGGCCAGTGGAAAGGCAAGATGCTGCTTCCAGGCTCTGTGGCTGCTCTCGGGAGGCAAGGAAACATGCTGTCCCCAGCATATGGGTGAACCAAGATGCTGGAAGACTGAACGATTTGCTTGTGATCACAAGTTATGTCAGTGGCCAGGACTAAAAACCAAATGTTTCTGGCTAAGCCTGGTAACCATTATTCTTCCTCATCTTGGGACCACCAAGGAAAATGTCAGAGCTTCCTGGAGATGAGAGCTGGCACAGCAAGACCCCAGGCAGAGCCGCATGGCGCTGTGGGAAGATCTCACATATTGGGCCACCTGCAGCTTTTTTCTGCCTCACTGTGACATGGGTTACTTCCTTCACAGGCTTTCAGAGAGGGTACACCAAGGAAAGGAAGGCCATTTCCTTCCGAGGAGAAAAATACAAGTGTAGATTCAGTGTTAATTTCTAGAGAGTGTTCTGAAACGAGCCACAGAAATGGATTGGGACCTGCACTGATTCGGGGTATCTCCATCGTCTGCTATTTTTTTGCAGGATAACAGTTAAACGAATGCTTAGAAACATCTCATGTTTATAAGGCAGTAAGTGTTTCTTGGGATAAATTAATTTATAAGCAACTTTGAGTAAGATATACATCCTGAGGCTTTTAGCCAATGGATTGTCCATGATGGCTTTATTGCCAGATTAATGGAGCATACCTCTGTGTTACTCTTAGCAGACGGATATGTGCTCTTTTTTTCCCTCATCCTAAAATAATTTAATAAGGGAAAGATAAAAAATGAAATGGGCTTTCAGTATCAATTTAATCTGCAAAGGGCTTTCAATATCAATTTAATCTGCAGCTATCAGTAGTACTGCGCACTAGCCATAGCTGTGTACTCCTTCCCTGGTATCCCTGAAGGCTCTGCATTGTTGCTAGTGTGCCTAAACATTGATTTCCATTCTTCAGCTGTATTGGTTTGCTTTCACATTTAACTCAGTTCTGAATTTTCTGGATTTTTTGTTGTTGTTGTTGTCTGGTATAGTTACAACTTCCCAAAACATGCTGCTTTTTCTTTCAGATATCTGAATTTACTCAATTTAGATTCCAATTTAATGTTATTTTTCATGAAAATCCGTGTAACTATGCAACGTCCTGTGCTGTAAATGGCAAAGCAAATCCATTTCTTCTTATAAGGAATTAAAATAATTTGCAGAGAGACCATGATAAAAGTCACACAGAAGTATGGAACTGAAGGATGGTTTCAGCGGGGTAAATCTACAACTCTCTGAATACTATCAAGTGCTGCTCCTCTCTGCATCAACATGACAAAGGACAGGGTTTAATCCAAAGTCTAAAGCCACTAGTATTGTGAGGGCTCAATCTTCCCCCCAGCCCCAAGCATTTCATTGTCTGCCATCCTTCCATGCCATCTGTACAAGGCTCTTCCCCTGACATGGAGCAGCCCGAAGCTCTCCAGGACTGGGCTCAGCTTGGAGCACCGGGAGAGAAGCCGAGCTCTCAGCCTGCAAGCAGAAACGCTGTGTTACCAGTTGGGAGCTATTTGCATTCTCAGATGAGGATGACTCAAATAGCACGAGCTGTGACTACTGCTGGGAAAATATCATCTGGAGGACGGAGTGAGCCACAAGTACACCCATTCCTTCTTGCTGTGCTCATTTCAGAGTCCCCTTGGAAGTTTATGAAGGCAAGTTAGCAGTGGCTTGTTGCAGGAGCAGCAGCCTTGCCCTGCATGCCTGTGAGTTTCTAAAATCTCCAGGCAGATTTCATCATCACGGGCAAGACCTTGGCTGGGGCTGGCTGGGAAAAGATTGGCAATTGCCTGGCACTGAAAGGTTGCGTGATTGACGGGACTCCCTGGGAGTGAATATGGCCTAAGCAGCACAATTAGCATTTGAGGCTGCACTTGCTTAGCTTACACCTGAATACATAAAGAGATCCAGAGAACAGAAACACATCTCTCAGCACCATAACAGCCATAATTGGCCTGATGTTACATTGATCACAGTGCTCCTTAATGATGAAAGCCAGGCGCACTGCTTTCCAAATCAACAATTTTACACTTAGCTAAAAATGTTAGCATTTGGATTTAATTAAACACCCTTGCTTGTCCTTGTCGGAGGGAGATAGCAATGGGAGGAAAGCCACAGTAAAGCTGCAAGGATGGCCTGGCAGGACTGCCCTTGAAAGCAGGCACCTCCAGCTTATGAAACCAGCATGGAAAGGCCGGGTGTGTAAAACCGGCTAATATTTTGGAGTGTTCCTCAGAACTTGCTAACTCAGTACATCTGCAAATGCTGGCCATGTTCCCAGCCTTTATTTTCAGCCCACTTTTCCTGTAAGCTCTTATGCATTATTTCTTTGGTTGCCATCAGACATTGTCATTAACTCCCAAAGGCACAAGGATGGAGGAGGCAAAGCTCAGATCCGATGGGGTGGTCAGCATTAGTGCACATGCACACAAAGGAATGCTTCGTGACAACTGGGTCATGGAGCAAATGTTCACTCAGTTTACCCACCATGAACCTGTGCTCCACAAATGCTTCTGCAAAGCCTTTGCAAGGCTCAAGGTGACCATCACCCTGGCATCCACAGAGCAGCCCTGTGGGTATAATATGTATTTGACTGGTGACATCCAAAATCATTTGGCACAGGAGCCCAGAAGAAAGAGCTGGATGTACAGAGGGATGAAATGGGGAGAAGCCAAGGCACGGCTGAAAATTTTTGGCTGTAAGGAACTCATAGAAGACGTGACAAAGAGTTAGAGGATCTGTATGTCAACATCGTAGGAAGCTAATCTGTTCCTCTGCCCCTAGAACATCTTGTTTCTTTCATGTGCAGGATAATGGGGCTCAGAAACCTGATTATGACCTCTCAGAGTTGCCATGAGGGAAACCTGCTAACCCCTACAACACTGGGGTTTACAGACAGACAGCTGGGGAATGGTTAAGTTGCATGTGTGCACATGGGTCTCTGTAAGTAAATTGGCCATGTCTGTAATGCAGTAATTTGCAGCTGTCAAATAGTTAATGTCGTCTCAGCCAGTGGACTCATAAATTTTATTTTAACACGCAATTCTGCTCCGACAAGTGTCTATATAAAAATAACACCTTCCTACAGAAATGATCTGCTATCTATGTGCAATCACATGCAAATCTGATTAATTTGCTGACTAAATTAAGGGGAACAGTTTTGAAAAATGGGTGTCTAAAGTTAGGTACGTACTATTTATGTACCTAAATATGCAGTAAAATTTTTAGTGGTACTTAAGTCTTGTCACTTCGAATTGCCCTTGGACTAGCTTTTAAAATCAGATTACCTTTCTGGAGCCCTGAAGCGCAGAATTAGATAAGTGGGTTTGAAAATATTGTCTTCATTTTTATTCCTTATTATCTCTGTTGAAGCTGGAAATACACAGCCGCTCCAGGAGCAGGCGAGCAGATTTCTTTTTCATTCCTCTTGCAATCGCACAAGCCAAAAAGATGACAACTTAACTTCTAGATCCCAGCATGAGTTTGTAGACCTGGTAGTTGGAAAAACAAACCAAACATATTTTTTACTCGTAAACTGACTGCATTTGATCTGGAAATCATTGAGATGCAATAAACATGAACTCCATGATTCTGTTTTTATGGAGTCAGTTTTCTGAGTAGAACCACACGTAACAAAACAATCATTATAGTTGAATAGTAATGCTTATGAAAAGGACTGGATTGAAAACAGTGATGACAGAAGCCTTCTGTTTATCCCTGGAACAGCAGTGACAGTGGTAGCGTAGGCTACATCACACTGTTCCCCTAACAATTGACACCCAAGGGACTAACTGGTGTTACGGCTTCGAGTGTACTATTTTGCTGGATTTCTAGCTGTGGTGGGTGCTCCTGAGCTAGTGGTGCTGTGAGTGGTTGCATAGCCACTGAACAGGTACTGGTGACTTAGGGCAGTTCACCTTAGTGGCACTTTTGTAGCTATGCTATTGTTAAACACTTTTTGGAAGCAAAGGGGTGAGGAGGTAGCTCAGCTGCTATTGCTTGCTTGGTCTCCACAGACGAGCTCACTGTCATTCTCTTGATTACTGCTGGCTGTGCAGAGCTTGGACTTTTTTTTCCCCCCATCTTTTTATGCTGATATCTGTCTGTTGGACATCAAAGGGCAATCTTTCAAAGCCAGAAAGTCGTATGACTTACAGAACACTTAAGTGATGATCTGCAGAAATGTGGGTGAGCTCGCTCCTGGAAGAGGCATTCTGCTGTCGTGATGCGTTAAAACAGCTCTTTGTATTTGGGCAATAACAAAGATTCATTTGAAAGTATTAGCTATCACCAGGGCTTGACCTCTTCAGAAAGTATTCTTTAGTCAGGGTTTTAAAGTGGATTTGGAAAGATAATTATTCTTGTCCTCGGGTAGAATCTGGGCAATTTATGTGCTCAGCTGACTTGCCACTTTGGCTTCAATGGATATTTATTCCATGAAGTGCATGGTTGTGCTGTGTGGCAGAGGATGATGGTAATGGGCAGATCAGATACGTGCAGACAGAGAT
This sequence comes from Melanocharis versteri, assembly GCA_013397845.1. NCBI lineage: Eukaryota > Metazoa > Chordata > Aves > Passeriformes > Melanocharitidae > Melanocharis > Melanocharis versteri. Next base: position 336,037 of record VZTG01006973.1, on the reverse strand, counting down.
ACTGCTCAGGGTGATCCATCCTTAATTGTCAGTAGTCTTATAGCAGGCAGTGTGCTCAGTACTGTGGCACTTCAGTGCAGGGGAAGATGACACTGTTTATTTATTTCTTTGGTTTTTTCTCTGTGTGTGAGTTCACAAAACCTTTGCAAAAAAGCATTTCATGGCCATGAAAAGATTGTTTGTATCATTTAAGCCAGTATACTACTCAGAAAATTGAATTTTGTACATCTCCTGCCTGACAACTTTCTTTCTATAATATTTCAGTATGCATTTTTTGTTCCCAAGATGTCATTATTGCTTTATCTGGCAGCTTTCATTAGTAGCCAGTGTCATGTATCTCGGCTTTCTGCAGCTGCTATAAATGGATATCACAACATTTGATAGGCTTCCTAGGAAAAGTGGTAGAGAGGGTAGATGTATTTCCACAGGCTGAATTTTCATCAGATCACAAGATTCAAGCAGGCATTATCGAGAGGATATCTTTCTGGCCCTCTCAGTCCCATGTATTATCTCAGAACTCTGATGTGGGGTCAAATCCTGCAGTGGGATCTACTGGGTGAGGTATAAACCAGAGATCTGTAGACTCATGAACTTTCTCATGATATGTTCCTCAGGAGCAAAAGCTCTGGGTGGAATGTCATAGCTACTTTTCCAGTGCAGGTTTATAAATATCAGGTTTATAAAAGGCTTTTAAAAATGTCCTGCATCAAATACCTGGCCATGACACCTGCACTCTGCCATCTGTCAGCTCCCATGAAATATGGAAAATGAAGTTATGTGTCTGATTGTCTCCCACCATAGCTGGTTCTGGTCACTTTAAGCACTTTAGGGTAAAAACTGCTCTCTGTGATGTGTTTGTGCAGCTCTACCAGTGCTGCTGACTGGACTCATAACAAAGCTGCAGGATGCAGACGTAAGAGATGGTGAGGGGCATCAGCACAACTACTATTTCCCATGACTGACACACGCATGTTGCACCAGCTGGTGGTGGCAGAGGGGTGGAAACAGATCTCCTTAATGTGCACCTGCTAATATAAATTAATTATTATAGTAATGAAGCCAAAGCGTGATGAATCTGTTCTCTCCCGTCCATCTTTCACTCTGCTTTTCTTTTTAAGCAGGCAAAAAAACATCACTGCATTTCTTTCTTTTCCTTTGTGCTGTTAGTTTGCTATTTCTGATTTGTCATCACTCCTAATGTTTCATTGACTTCTGACTGTGACTTGTTGTTTATTCAAAGCAGTATTAGCACGGTAGTGCTTAAGAGTTATTGAACAACTAACATAATGGACAAGTCATTCCAGCAGCAGAGCTGGATCTTCCAGGAAAAGGTCATGGAAACCCCAGGCTGAGTTGTAGGTTGGAAATGTGGACAAGTCCTTCTATCAGCAAAGCTAGAACCCAAACATAAGAAGGTGCGTGTGGTTGCATGTTTCTGTGGGAGAGCAGGGGTGCCTGGCATGAGATGTTTATGCAGGATGAACTCTTGGCTGGGGAAAAATAGAAAAATGAGTTATTAAAACTGCTGCAGCCAAAGGAGTGAAATCTCATCTGCTGTAGGAGATGTGAACACAGAAAACTGTTTTCCCCTCATCTCTTATTTACTGAAGGTATTAAATGTACTTTGGTTGACTTAGCTTGGTTTGGATTGGGGTCTGCTCCACAATGTTGTACTCAAGGGAGGCTTGACAGCTGCCTGTAACAAGGTTCTACAGGCTGCAATGGGTGGTCTCAGATCAAGGTATAATTTCCCTATCTTTAAAAACCTATCTAATAAACTTTGTGGACTGTTACTGACACATTGAATGGGACAATTTCCTCCTACCTGGAGTTGCTGGTTTTCGCAGAGCATGCTGCTCAGTGAAACCACCAACCAGTAAAATCCCTTCAGAAGAAGGGAAAATGTGTGTGGGAAAAGTATTTTATAGTTCAATCTGTGAAATTAAAATATGATTTCCAATATATTGCACTTCTGTCACATCCATTGAAAGAAAAAATTCAACCTGGCAGTGGGCTGGAAAGAGGGGCCCCAGACAATTTCCCTGTGTTTCAGGGAGGAGTTGGATGGTCATCTGACTCCAGCTGTCCAGGATCTATAGAGCAGCAGCTTGCACCCTCTGGAGATCAGTCAGATCTCATTAACCTGTAGCCAGTTACTTGAGCTCCCCCTCAGTGAAAAGAAGGCAATTTGCTGCATTTAGGTGATAATCTTTTAGCCTGTTCCATAAAGAAAGGTATGTTTGGGATGGAGAACATATTCCTGGTAACTCTGGTATCCAGAATCACAGTCCAGTGGGTTTAATGGTGGATTTGGCAGTGCTGGGTTAACAGTTGGACTAAATGATCTTAAAAGTCTTTACCAACTTCCGTGGTTCTATGATTCCACAATAGATAAGATGAGATTAAATGCATACCCTCTGTCTTTGAAACCTGCTCAGTGGCTTTTTGTAACTCTACCTTCTGGTGAGTCTCATTTTGGCAAATTTAGGGGCTGCTTGTCCAGAAAGAGATCCAGACAGCTTGTGAGACTTTAATCCCAGTCATCTCTTTATATGTGTCCTTAGCTGGAACAAAATAAAGGAAAGCTGCATTTTCAACCTATTGGTGATCCTTTTGAATTCAACATTACAATAACATTGCAGGTTATTAGCACAAAAATGTCAAGCTTCTTACAGCACTAAGTCTTAGGGCTATAAACATTTATACTAGCATGCTAAAGAGATTTGGGCATAAGGGGCCATACTGGCATCAGGGAGCAGCTGAAAATATGAGTAGGCTAACATTAGATTAAACAGAGGCAGGCAGTAATTTAATTGGCATTTATACGTTGAGAGAAGGAAAAAATAGTAAGTTAAAAAAAGAAATGCGGCTAGGAAGCTTTTGGAAATCAGGGAGGTAATTTGCTTTCCAAAATGATTCACAGCATCTCGTGTTAGCTAATTAACAAAACAGCAGGTTTGTGAATTTAACTGCAGCGGGGTTAGGGCTCCGTGGGCTCGGTTCTCGTCCATGTGTTCACTGGGGTCTGTTCAGCCCCCTCAGTGCTTTTGCTCTGCTCTTTGGCATCTGGGGGATCCTGGCCTCTTTCAGAGGGCAGAGTTACAAGTGGCTGCACTCTGCGATAGGAGCCAGATGAGGGTGAAAGGGGCAGGTGGAGAGGCAGGAGATTATCCATTGACTGGCATGACTCAGCCATCCATAAAATGATTTTCATTAATGTTTAATGTGTGTCAAAAATGTCAGCATCCGTAAGAGAGGCAGATAAATTATTTAGTCCTGTGAGTGTCTTGCCTTCCCCCCCCACTGATGTGTGTAAAATGTTTGCCCTGGTTTTGCTTGGATTTGGGATGCTGGTGGGAGAGTTAAAGCAATTGCTGTTACACCCAGAGTGTTTCCTGGCCAGACCCTCGGAGGAGCTGCTGCCGCTGCCACGTCACAGTTCAGTGCTTGGGAAGAGAGGCCCTGGCAATCTGGAGTCAGCTGCAAGTGGATTATGCACAGGCCCTGTTGGTGCGCTGGGGCTGCTTGTAGATTGGTTTGCAGAGGAGTGGACCCTGGGAAATTGCAATAAGGACAGAAGAGTGGGGTGTGACAGGAGGTCCTGCTCCCCAGGTAAGGACTGTGGAAGGTGGCTCTTGGAGTAGCCCAGCATCAGTGTAGCCCAAGAGCCTTCCCTGTGCTCCTGGTGGGCCTGCCTGAGGTGCCCCCGAGCTCTGCACGATGGCACCTGGAGTGCTTTCTGCTGCTCTTGCTGCCTTGGTTTTGCTGGGTTTGTCCAGAGAAGCATCACCCAGAGACCTGCAACTGTTTGGATGAACTGTGTCCTGCTCAGGGGTGGGAGCAGCCTCTGTGATCCCACCAGGGCTTTGGCTACTCTCCCATGTACCCCTCTGCAGGGACGGTTTCTACTTTTGCCTGCCCTGTGTCAAGAGCTTAGGGCCTGGATCTTGCTTTATCCCTAACCAGGGAATTCATGCACAGGAAGGGAAAACTCCCCTTTGAATTGCAGATTTAGGTTTTCTTTTATTCCTTCTTTTTTTTTCTTTTTTTTTCTTTTTTTAAAATCAGCTTCCCAGGATGACACAATAGCTGCAAGCTGAAATCATAAGCCCTGGCAGAAAGAAAGAGGGACCAAAGGAGATGAGCAAAGGCAGAAATGTATCCGGTCAGAAGGGATTTGAGGCGACGTGAGACAGGGGAAATGTAAGCCTAATTAATTGTGAGGTGCTGGTTTGTGAATGTTGAATGAGCCACAGTCAAAAATGACTAATTTAAAACCCACTCTGACACTCGTATTAGACACAACCATCCTTCCTGGACAGGGATTTTTCTGAAGACAATGGGAACTTCGCCAATCTGTTTGGACAGGGCATGTTGAACTCTGTCTGAAAAATTAAAAAGAGAAAATGTAGAGTGTTTTTAAACATGGGGGGAAATGCAAGTGCCTTGTTTGTTTAGGATGTGTTTTTCTTCTTTAGGGCAGTCACAGGCTTTGGGACAAGGATCTCAATTGGCCTCTAATTAAAGTTGCTTTCTTAGTGTCTGGCATGAAATCCCCCTGAGAGGCAGATGTTTGCAAAGCACACTTGGGGCACTGGCATATGGTTCCTTTGTACAGCTGGCGTTTCAGCAAAGTGCCTCCTCAATGTTGTAGATAATTAGATATTTTATTTTACTTTTTTTGTCCTGGAGAAGTTACTGGTGGCTGGGGACCTCCAGAGTGTGAGTGGAAGACTTTCTGGGAGATGGATGGGAAACCCTAAGCATGTCACTGCTATGAGACAGGTGCTGGCCAATGTCCTTTTGCAGCTTTTTGGAAAAAGCCTGTTGACTAAACCAACGCCAGTTAAAGGATATTATTCTACCCTACAGAATTTAATAGAGGATGGGACCCTGGGTACCCAGCCTCTACAGCTTCAAAGAGGGCCTGCATCCTTCCTGCAGGAATCCATCAGCAGTTCTAAACTTTTTATGGGATTATAAAATTCTGAGGAATGTTTCCATAAGAAACCCAATTGTAACTGAGAGGGGAGAGAAATGAAAAGAAAATATTCATGCACACTAGGCCTGGATAGAGACCATGACCATGTTTAAAATGTGACTTCAGATTACAAATGGCCCGTAGCTGTTTATTAACACCATAAAGGACTGTTGCATCTGGGTGGTCACTGAGGTGTAGAGCAATCTGTAGATGGCAAGAAACTTAACCACTAAAAGCTCAAGGTGCTGAATATACTTATTTCCCTCTAGGGCAGCACATCTGTCCCTTGTACACTTAAGAAATAAAACACAGGATTTTGTGTCAGATGATCTAATTTTTCCAATTCTCTTAACGTCTCCCATTCCTTCCCAGAAAGTCCTTTCTGTGATCACCAGAGCAAGTCTTTCCTACTGTCGGTGCCTCATTTTTGCCTGTCTATAAAAGTGCACCACAACGGTTCCCTGCCTCAGAGAACTCGGAGAGGTTTTTTTAGACAAAATTAATTCATGTTTGAAAGGTACTTTTGAGGTATGTGAACCTGACCGTGCTTTACTAATGTGGGCAGTCATTATTTCCGTTCTGTAGAGAGGAAAACCAAGATCTGGCACAGTTAAAACAGCTTGTTCAGGATCATAAAGCAATTTAGGAGCAGAACCACAAGTAGAGCCAAGTCTTTTGACTAGCAGTCAGATGTGCGATCCATGGGGCTACCTATAACGTCTAATTATTTTTCTAAGTGTAGGAATTGAAAGATCTCAGTCTGATTCTAAAGTCCTGATGAAAATAAAAAGGAAATGTGCAAAAGATTGACTCACAGCCATTGCATTCCCTTAGCATCTCTATTAGTGTAAGTTTAAAATGAAATGAGTAAAATCCTCCATGGATGGAGTGGAAGCAGAGCCTCCGCTACAGATCGTGCATAAATTCAGTATCCTTCTGATGCTTTGAATGGTTTTGTGCCACTTTTGAAAAGGCAAAGCCTGGCTGTTGGCTTGGGTGGGATGCACAGGGTGGGGTGTTTCGGGCTTCAGATGCTGAACACGGCTTATTAGAGGCCACACGTGCACACAGGCTAATGAATTTGCATGCTTGCTGCAAGCCGCTCTATCTTTCTTGAGGCCTTGCCTATTCTTTGGCTTGCTTTCAAGCTGAGGCTACTGTTTAAATGTGTGGACATTCAAAGGCTCAATGCTGCCAAGTACCTCGTGGAAGGAATAACAATCTCGGCAATTAGCAAGGTCCCCCAAAGCCCAGCCCTGCCTCTCTCGGTGGTACAGGCAGGGGAGGGGAGGGGGCTGTGCTGGCAGGCGCTGTCCCTGTGCGGGGATTCGAGCAGTGAGAAACTAGAGGGACCGACCTGTTGGTGTAGAGGGGGAGAAAAGCAGCCAGACCTCTGACATACACTGGCAAAACTCGGAAGGGAAAGTAGCCTTTAGTACTGCCATCCAATAGTTGTGACCAGAAGGATATTTCAGCAAGCAGGAGTGGTATGTAATTAATGGAAAGAAGGACAGAATAAAGAAACACAGACAAAATAATATTAGTCCTGGACCGAGCCTAACTATTACATATAAACCCAACATTCCTCTTTTAATTTTGGAATAAATGCAGCAACATAATGCATGTGACTTTTGTCTCAGCTGGGATAAAGAGTGTGGCATGTGCTGCAGTGGGATTAGTCTTTTGTGCAGACTGTTTGTTGTCCGAGGTTCTTGCAGCTTTTGGAGCTATGGCATGGATCTGTGTGTCAGTCTGCACACCAGATCTGGTGGCTGGAGAAAGCGAACAGAGGAGCATGGAGGGGCACAGACACCATCCTTGCCCCAGGGCTGTGGTGCTAATCCAACCTGCTTTTCACCCTGTCCTTGCCACACTCCAACCTGCAGTCCTAAATGCCTCCCGTGAGACCAGGTATTACCTTTTATTGGTTATTACGGAGAAGTATATAGCTCTGGGTTAGTCTTCAGTAATAGTTGGTAATGATATTTACAGCTTAATTTTGTGGTTTTTTCTCTCTGGTGCTGTCTTTAGATTCAATTCAATTGAATCCTTCCTTCCTTCCTCTGTGAAATCAAAGCCTGCTCTCCTGCTGCCTGCAGTGGGGAAGGGTGGCAGGAGAGCCTTGCAGGCTCCTGGGGAGCTCAGGGAACCAAAGTGCTCTTTCTTTGCATCAGGGATCAGGCTGTTGTCCACAGAGGAGCGATCGGCAGATGCAGAGTGTCCAGCCTCATTTATCTCTGCCAGATGGTGCTAAAATACGAGTCCGGAGCACATGTTGCTTCTATTCAACCAAATGCTTGTGCCATGCTGTGGCCTCTCTGCCTTTGAACCAATGAGCCTCAGCCAGCAAAATCCCAGCGGCAAAGGCCCCAGCAGCCCTCGGCTAAGCCCCTCTGTGTGGCTTGTGGAAAATCAGAGAAATCAAACTGGGAAGGCTCACAGCCCTGCGGAGACAGACAATAGCCTGAAGGAAGGGGAGGAAGGGGTTAAAGAGGGTTTAGCGCACACAAAAAGTAAATATTTGAGGCATAAATGCAGAAGGAAAGAATAATGGAGAGAGAAGGGCAGGAGGAGGAAACCAGAAGTGTAAAGAGAAGAAAAAGGAGGATTATATTCTGCTGGAAAACAAAGGGATGTTTGTATGAGAAAAGCATTGGGGAAATGAGGGTTCAGCTCTGCACAAACTTTCTGTCTGACACTGGACAAGTCAATCTCTCTGTGTCTCAGTTTGCAAAGGCTACAATGGGAATACTAAAGTCTCCTTTGTTCTGCCTCTCTCTGCTCACATCAGACATCCCTTCTGTTTGTGTGTTGTAGAAAGCCAAGACGCTACAGCACTGCAAAGATAAATAAATTCCACTGAGACTTTGACAGGGCGGGGGAATAAAAAGGTAGGAAGGCAATAGGCTATGATAAACCTAGGAGATAAATGCCCCAAAAACTGGGGTGTGGGAGTGGGGGTATAGAAATACAGGAGAGGCCTTTAGGGGGGAAGAAGAAATGTGGACCAGATTAATCCTACTGTTGCATCCTGGACTCCAGTGGAGTTCCTTGAGGGATGGGTTTAGCCCAAGGAGCTCCGTTTTGTTTGGTAAAGAAACTTTATGCCAAAGTTTTTAAATAGTCAAATCTGTTCTGAGAACTATGAGAATGTGGGCTGCCTTTCCTGAAACATTGCATGGGACTTGGGATGAACAACTCTTGCTGAAGGCATCAGGAGCCAAGTGATTAAGCCCCATGCAGTGCTCTGACAGGAGGCCTTCTTCTTGCCTACGCATACTTTTTTTAAGTATAGAAAGTATTTCCATATTTCCAGCAGCTGATCTTTATTTGAAGCCAAGAGCTGCATTTTTCAGATTAGAACTGAAGCTTTTCTAGGAAAAGCCACTCTGGAGTAGACCATTGCTCCATCTAGCCCAAGACGGTGTCTCCAGCAGAGACCCTGCACTCTGCTTAGAGAAAGAAATGCTAAAGCTCACAGGGCTCTCTCTCGGGATAATTTATTTTTCACTCCAAGAGTTAGAGCTTGGCTTTCACTTCAAAGTCTGTAGGCTTACATTCTTTCCAAAACTCTTGCTTATTTTATTAATCTTTACGGTTCTCTGGAGATGTTTGTTGTTTGCAGATCTCCAACCTGTTCAGGAAGCCCCTTGAGCTGCTGACCTCGATGTCCTTCGGCAGCGAGCTCTCCAGGCCAACTGGGGCATTTTTGCAGGGGAAAAACAAATTTTCTCAATTTCAAGATTGCTGCATTTACCATGCCTTAAGCTTCTCAGCTCACCCATCTGGCTTCTCATTACAACATCTCATCTAAAACTGTGAGCTGCTTCTACCACCCAGGGAATCCCTGCTAGGAGATGTTCTGTGCACGTGTGATGCTGCTCTGCCCTGAAATGTGAATCAGCCATGCTGAGGATCCACTCTTAATTCTTCAGCGCCTCCAAGTTTACAAGAACACATTGTGCTGTCAGCTGCTCAGGCTGGCATGGTGTGCTTTCTTCTTGGGTCACTGGAGTAATAAAAGTCTGTGGCCAGTCATAGTGTCCCTGCTCTGTGGATAGCACACTAAGCCAGGATGTGATGAAGGTGTGAGGGGCTGCAGGGTGACAGAGTCTCAGCACCGTGTGCTCTCTGTGCCTCTCTTTGGTAAAGAGGTGATTGCAGTGCTCGAGTCTCTTGGCAGACCATGCAGGTAGAAAGCAAGAGGGGCTCTGTTGTGTAGTCCCATGTATATGAGGATGGTGAACCAGCAAACCAATGCATGGACAATGGCAGGATGGCTCAGTGTTCAGCCTGCCCTTTCTTCACCCCTCTGCCCTTCTCTGTCCATCTGCTGCAGAAGGGTTGTCTGAGAGGAGCAGTAGAGAGGTGTAGGGCAGGCTACAAAGCACAGCCTTTGTGTACACGGGGCTCTGCGGCAAAACGAGATGGTGCTCTGCATACACAGCCTTGGATCCAGCACACAAACAAACAAAAGTAATGTATTAGAAACAGCTGGGGAATAGGATGAAAATGAGCATCATTAGGGATATGCTTATAATAACTTATGAACTGGGGAATGCATCATTGCTATGCTGGGCCCTCCTGGAGACAGATTGGCTGTTGCTTTTGGAGTCTTTATTAGAGCCATTGGTTTTCCCATTTATGCATACCTTGCCTCAGCTCTTGCTGGAAACCTGACAGCATGCTCTGAGATGCACCCTCCAATGCAAGGATTTTGTCAGGAACTGGAGCAACCTCTGGAAGCACTGGCCATGGCTGCATCTGAGGGTCATGGGCTGCCACTTGGTTAAGTACCGTGCGTTGCTTTAGGCACTGATCTGCCTTCCGGAGTTTCCTTCTTCATCCCGAGGGAAGGTTTGCACCTCTTGGGACTTTTTGTTTATTCCCTGGTTGTAGGACAGGCTCACAGTTTTTCAGTTCATTCATCATTTACTTTGGAATGTCTGACCTGTCCTGGGCGATCCTGAGAATGTGCTGCAGCACTGTCCCCACTCAAGTCTTTTCTCACCTCTCCTGTGCACAGTTAGGACATCGGGGCTGTTAGCAGAGGGTCCCTTGCCTGCAGCCTGCCCTGCTACAGCTCAGGAGGTGTCTATCTTTTAAAGTCATGCATTTTTCTCCTTGTCTCCGTGCATATTTCCTCTGTGAGATGCAGTCCTTCCTTGCAGGAGAGTGTCTGAAACTGGCCTTCAGCCCTCAGTCTTGCTAAGTCCTCATGGTGTGCTGTACATACACTCACTGGCTTCTTTTAGCAGTGTTCACAAAGATTTCAGTTGTATACTGTCTGCTGCATAGTTGGGTGCCCAAGAATTGACTTCACCATTTTCCTGACAAATTTAACAAATACTCCAAAACTCAACTTGCACTGACATTGTAGATCTTGCAGCTGGATAAATTTGGCCCAGTACTCCACTTGAGTGGCTTCAAACCCTCGTGATGTGTCTCGCACACTGGCTGTTTCCATTTGCTTCACGGTTGGATGAGATGCTTATATACAAAGCTGCTTAAATTCCAAATGATGCCTGTGGCTGAGCAATTCCTACCTTTGATGTGAGAGCTAGCCACAGCCTGGGATCTGAGAGGTTATTCTTGTTAAGAGGATAAGTTAATAGCAAAGTCTCATATATTTAACACAGAGTGCACAAAGTCCTGCTTACTTGAACACAGAAAGATTTCAGCATTCAGGACTTATTTCCCTGGTCCCAAAACACTTTACCAACACAATGCACTCTTTAGGCATCCCCTGGGACTGTGCTCCAGTGCCTGCTCAAATTGCAGTTACATTGGTCTTGGCCTTGCATTGAATTACCTCAGTCCTTTGAGTGCTAGTTTTCACTAGCTTAAGGCTTTGCTGGAGAGCTTACACATCTCCTGCAGCTGAGTGTCACAGAGGTGACACCTGAGAGCCAGTGGGGACACAGAGAGGCAGCTGTAGCCCTTGGTCACCAGGGAGGGACATATTTACATGTACAAGACAGCTTTGTTGCACAATCTGACCGTGAATGGCAAAAACCAGTAACTCAACCATAACAATACTAACACTTGTAGACTGGCTGCAGGTGAAAATGGGTGTTTCGGTCTTCATCCTGTCTGTTCCAAATGTCTGCATGCATTGAAGCACTCTGCCTTTGCAGGCTGCATGTTGGGAGCAGCAGGTAACAATGTAGAGAGGGTGCTTTTATCCCCAGTCCCGCTTTCAGACCCAAATGGTCAGATACCATCTGCTGTGTTCAGCAAGCAGGGTGTGGTGGCTGCAGCAATGTTGTCCTGTTTCTAGAAAGCTGCTTAGTGAGAAGAGTTTCTTACCCTGGCACCATCTCAGAAAAACAGTGGTTGCTGCCTGCCTGTGAAAGGCAGAAAGTGAAAATACAGGGTTTCAAATGTGTTATATTCTTTGGTGAGCTGGAATAGATCTAAGGCCATATGGAAGATCACTTGTCATGATGGCTATTCACTGCCCACTGATGGATGACTTACTCTTCAGGGGAACTGTAAAGATGTCCTTCAAACCCACGTTTTGTGGGAATAGCAGTGTCTGGCTTGCTCTGGGGTGATCCCTTACTGCTGGTCTTTTGCAAAGCAGAGAGATGCTGCTGGTGCCTGAAACTGTGGGCAGTTCTGTTCCCAAGAGGGTAAAACTCTGTGATTTCTTGGGTGAATATTTAGAATACATGAAGTAATTTGGCACTTCAGGGAAGGCAAATGGCCTGTGCAGGTATGCTTTATGTGTAATCAAACAGCATGAATGACCCGAGGATATACTGGGGCTTCAAACCACTCCTTACCCAGGGAAAACTTTGGCTGGCTCGTAAGGAGCATGTCCTCCCTCTGAGTGTGGTCCCACCTTGAGCTGTTCCATCCCAGCTGTGCTGTGCACAGCAGAAAGGGGGAAAAGGGAAAAGCCCTTTTCAAGCCAGCCCCTGTGCAAATCTGTCTCAAGGGCTGATGCTAAATGGATGTGTATATGCTGTAATGTTTCCTGCAGTTTTGTCTGGGCTATGTTCAGAACAGTGAAAGGAGAAGGCTTGTGGCTCGCTGTGCAAGATGGGCATCTCCCAGGCTTGATAGTATGGGCTGTGAAAAAGGCAGCAGGGATTAATGTGGTTACTTGGTGGGAAATTTGCTGACCTTTCAGAACTTCTGAAGGATAGAGCGATGAGCTGATTCTCTGTATTTAAATTTTTTTTAATGAACATATCTCTATTGGTGTTAATGCTGTTTGTTCATTAGCCATTCGGGTCTGTTTGTTGATGCTTCTCCAGTCTGATTTTGAGAAACATGGCATGTCCATGAAGCTGGGAGCAAGAACATGCTCTCTTCTAATGTGACTTCCCTGTTTTTCTGTTTTGCAGGTTCTTTTCGAAATGATGGCTTAAAAGCTGCTGATGTCCTTCCTATACTGAAGGAGAAAGTGGCCTTTGTGTCAGGTGAGCACATCTTTCCTTGATCCCTCCAGCCCATCACAAACACTGTCTGCCACATCCTGGTCCTTATGATGCTGCAGAGTCTCAAGGGACCGGTTTCATGTTTGAACTTGGTAGTACTTAAATTAGCTCTTCTGCTAAGGAAAGGGCTGTATGTGACCCAGGACTACCCGGTAAAACTCAGAGTATTGGAAACGGGTCCATGTTGATTTTCTTCATATTCTGAGACACAGGTAAATGAGCAGCACAGGTAGGATGAAAGGCAGCTGCTTGGCTCCAGGCCAGATGTGGGCTGTCTCAGCATGCAGGACACTTCAGGGATCCTGCTTTTGGTTCAAGGTCAGTGAATAGCATTAAATTCCTGTATGTAGGAAGCACTCAGACCCATAAATCACTGGTGTTCCATTTACAATCTCAATCAACTCGCAGTTAAAAGTACCATTGATGTTGCATTTACATAATAACTCAGATGCTCGAAGTTCTCCTTCCATTCTGTACAAAGATTTACAGCCTTCATTCAGGAGACAAATCTCAAGGATCTGGGGGTGGATGAGGACTAGACAATATGGAAGAGGCTTTGAGAATAGCTTAGATGATAGTGCTTCTGGTGTGAATTACAACTTGTCAGTGAGAGGGGGAAGAGAAAGTCTGAAGCAATCATAATCTTGCATGAAGTCACTCAGATTGGCAGCATAAACCCAGGGTATTTCCAGTGGCAACGTTTCTGATGATTACAAACCATTCAGGCTGCTTGCGATGAGAAGCCCTCCATCAAGAACAGCCAGCTCTCCTTGTTTGCAGTCTTTGCTTTTTTGTTTCCTTTGTCTGCACAGTAATGCTGACTGCAGAAGGGAGGAGGTTGCAGCAAGGCAGCAAGGTGGTGGACTCTTCCTCCCTGGATCTCTCTGCAGGTGCTGGAGTTGAGTCCCCAGTCCCATGAGGATTGGAGCTCATCACCCTGCTGAGCCATGGAGATGTCATCCAGGCAAGAAAAGCTTCCCCCTTAATTGATAGCTGGTGTGAGATGTCTTCCCATATATTAACAGTTAAATGGCCCTGGATCACGAATCCAGCCATGAGTTGGGGAAACAATTTGAGGCTCTATAAATGCTAAACTTTGTCATCAATGACATGAAAATCCATGAGTTTGAGGGAAGTTTCTGAAACACCAAAAGTCTTGTGTGAAAACCCAAGACTACTCCAGCACTCACGTGCAGGAGCACTTTATCTTGCACTGAAGTCTCATTCTGAATGTCCTGAATGTTTTACATGGTTGGCTTTCACTGCTCCGAAGAGGGGAACATAGTCATGAAAACACAGTGTACCTGCACGCTTGTTTGAGACACAAAAGCTGAACCGCGTGCTCTGGGGAAGTGAAGGGGAGGAATTTATGCAGGGACTGTAGTGCAATTTAGTTCTTGGCTCCTGCTGTTGCTTTGCATGGAAATGACTACAGGATCATTTGGTAATTCATGGAATATTTAATAATGACAACCTGTCTGGATTGTTTATGTGGCCCCTTCCATTGATGGTGCCTGTGCTCAGCTCTGAGCCAGAGGGTCTCACATCAAATCATCAGCTCGTTAGACACTGTCCTGTGCCAAGCCTGCCTTGTGGAGGGGAGTGTTAAATAAGCAGCGCCAACACAATCCCCCGGGCTTTCACACCATGATCCGCTGCAGGCAGGGTACAGCTTGCTCCATATAGACTCACCAGCCTCCAGACTTGGATCTGCTCAAAATGTGCCGTTCCTGACACAGCTAGAGGTCCTGGGATTTACACCTCCTCTTCATGGTCTCCAAATGCAATAACTACAGGCAGCAGTTGCCTTTGCAGGCAGAGCACTCTGAGCTGCTGGTGTCCACTGCAAGAGCCTCAGCATCCCCTTCCAGCCCGGAGTGTAAGTACTGCCCAGTGTTCCCCCAGACTGTTGTAATAAAGCAGATTAAGAAAATGATTTTAGCATTTCAGCTGATGGCTAGGTTCTTTTTAATTAAAATGGAATCATTTCCTAGAGTATGCTTTGAGCACAGAACAGAAAATGTTTGACAAAAAAGAAGAATCAAATACCTGGACTTTCCAAGATCAACAAAAAAAAAAAGTTCTGTAGTTAGCACAGACTGTGAGAGCACATTGTGTTTTAATCAGGCTTCCTTGAGGAACAGGAGAGTTTTATTGAATCTTCTTCAGAGTTTAATACCACAGTTAATTTTAACGATAACAGTACAGTAAAGTTGTCAAGGGGGTTCTCCTTACACGAGCAGAATTTATCAGCACACACAAAAACTCTCAGCTGAACATGTCAGTTACATAGTTTATTGGTTTTCTCATCAGCTGTGGCTCACCAGCTTGTTTGTCTGTGATTCAACAGGAAAATTGCAGAGAACACACAAGACCCTTCAGGCAGGGGCTACACTTTGCTTTGTGTTCCAGTGTGGTGGATGCTGCACACCTGGACCCTGCAAAGCAAAAGGGCAGAACAGGCAGGGAAGGGAGAGCGGCTGCCGCCTGCTCCAGAGCAGGCACAACAGGACCTGCCTGCACAGCCGTGTCATCTCAGAGGAGCACTCAGGCTTTCACAAGTGCACTTAATTTCAGAGTTGACATACAGCTCTAACTGTCTGGGCATGGATTCATCCAGCCTGAGTGCTGTCTGGGGCTCTGTGCCTGGCACTCCCCCCTCGGCTGACTGAGCCGGCAGCGAGCAGCAGGCGCGGGGCTCTGCATCTGCATCCCTGCACCGCAGGAAAGTTGAGGGGTGGTGGATAATATCAGGATTTTTTCCTGGAACTGGTTCTTGGTTTCTTCCAGTGATCTCATCTATGAGCTAGACTGAACCTGAACAAAGTTCACATGTGTGTCTTAAGAGTACCTGAAAATCCCATTCCGCAGCTCCTATGCAGAGCGATGGAGTGAGCAGTTGTGGGTGAGGCGCATCCCAGCCATCGCTGTCTGATTGCTTCCATCGCTGACCTCCTGGAAGCAGATTAAGCAAGGGGCTGGCAGGGGGGAGGCTTTGGCCACCTGCTTGTTGTCTAAACCCTAATAAAATCTTGGCTTTGCCTGGGTGGTTCAATGTGTTGCTTCCAGCAATGGAATGGCTTTGGGAACCATTATGGAGTGAGTTACAAGCCAGAGGCTGATTTTTGTATTCTGAGAAGGAGATGAACACTGAGGAGAGGAAATAAAACAGGTTGTAGATTATTTTAGATGCTTTTTTTCAGTGAGAGGTGGTGAAATATTTTGGAAACCGGGCTTATAGTCTTTCTTGGGAAACAGAGACGTTGTTTTAGAAGAGTGGTGTAAATTGGGGTGTTGTTCAGCTGCTTGATTATATTTATGGGAGATTTTCTATTGATCAGTGCAGTACAGAACGAAGCATATGAACTTTCAGGAGAGGGAGGGGAATGTATTACCGTGTTCCCATGCATGGAACTTTTCATGCACTTAGGCTATAAAAAGCTTGTTAGTTGACTGATGTCATGGGTCTCACTGAAAGCATTTCCCCACATCCCACCCAGAAGAGTTTCTCAGGATCCTTCCCGGTATTTTCACTCCCTGGAGGGCTCGGAAGAGCGGTGGTGCGTGGGCTCCTGCTGTCACCCAGGTACTGTCTGCTCATCTGCCGAGGCAGCAGTACAAAGGAGGGGGCTGGCCAGGTTTCTGGGAGCGTGGTTGAGCACGGAGGAATCAGCAGCAGAAGGGTGTAATAAGCTGGTGAGCTGCTGCAGCTGTGACAAGCAGAGCTCCCAGAGTGTGTCTGCAAAGGGGGAGGTTTTTCTGTGTGCTTTGGACACCAAAAGGGCACAGAGCAGGGAGAAGTGGATGTGGTAACAGCACAGCCATCTGCATCCTTTGGTAGCCCACTGTCCTCAGCCCCACATCTTGGGAGCAGCCTTGTGAGCTGGGTCACAGCAATGTCTGAACCTGACTGGGAGCCTTAAGGAAGAGCAGAAATTTCCTGGAAGGTCTTTCAGAGGAGGAACTTCAACATAAATAGATCTAAAGAAAGGACAGCTTTGCAATTAGGTTCCACCAAATTTAGGCCAGCAGGATGAATGAAAGAGGAAAGCTCAGAGAAGACACCAACCTTCCCAAAAACTTGTCCAAGGACACCACAGGCTGCTTAGTGCAAGAGGTACCACATGTAGAGGTGCATGTTTTTTCTTTTTCTGCAATGGATGCACTTCACTCTTCAGAGAAAGGGTTGAAATGAGACCCCCAAGTGCCTCTGGGCACTGAAAGAGTTCACATCCTGGTTTCAGGAGGTCTCAAATGCTGATTTGAGGACACTGGAATTTGTATTGGGTTGGGAATAAAATTAACCAAAATATTTAATTTTTGAGTGATGTAAACATTTTGTATTTACACAAAAAGTTTTGATATATATTAAAAGTTTCCATTCTCCTCTTCCTCTGGAATGGAAATTTCAAATGAAACATCAATATTTTTTCTATATTTTGTTACAATATCTTCCATTTTATACCATTCCCTGCTGTAGTTTGAAATCAATGGAGATTTCAAAAAAGGGAAATCTGCTATTAGAAAAACATGGCATTCCTTGACTATTTCTCCATGATTGTCTCAGCTGAGGAAGAGAAAGAGTGTGTGATCAGGATGAATCTGGCCTCTCTTTGTTTCTCCTTATCCTGTACAGCTTCTAGCACTGAGCCCTGTGGTGTGGGTTTGGAGTCTGTACCTCCATCAGCAGTGACTGGCATTGCCATGTGCTGTGGCTTATTGGCCAGTATACATTTAAAATTACAGAAGTACCCCAGAATACTTGCAAAAAGCAGTGAAAATGAATCACAAGCCACAACAGGTGGTCTTTTCAAATCCATGCAGTGACTTTGGGTGATGGCAGAACAAATCTACTTGCTAAGAAACAGGATCCTTCAGTGGCTGCACTGGGCATCCCATCTGCAGCCTCTGACCTGCTCTGCCAGGAGATCTTCTGGTGAGAACGATTAGCCTTGATTTTGGAGTCATTAACCCTAAATATAATGTTGTAAGAGTTTGCTATTAGAATTTGATTTGGGCAATTGACTCTGAGACATGGATGCTGCAAAGAGCAACACTCTGGGGGATTGGGCCCTGGTGATTGCACTGCAGCTGTGTTAACTGGCTTGTTGTGGGAGCTTAAATTTTCATCACTTGCACTAGAATCACCTGATTGGAACCAACTGAACTGGAGGGTGGTCACGCAGCTAATCCTGTGTATGACCCTTGCAACAAATTAGTCCATCTTGAAGCTGGAGAGTTTTAGTACAGAAGTCTGCTCACAGTAAGTCCAGTAGCAAGCAGACTCTCACAGAGCTCAGCTATGATGGGGAAAGGAATGTTATTTTAAGACTCTGGATACCAATTCCTTGATACTTTCCTTTCCTAGGAAGTCTGTCAATTAGATTTAGAAATCCAGAGTGTATTGTTTATCACTGTATTGAAGTGCCTGACATCAGCTGAGCTCTGTCTGTCTCCTGGTTCTCTTCATTATAATTCCTTTTTTCACCATATTTTGGACTGAAATACCTGATGAGGATTATTTCAGCTCTTCTGGAAACTCACTTACGGTCTGAGCAGAGTCTACAGCATCAAGATTGATCAGCTTATGATCTGCAGGGTCAGATGAAGCGGCGCGTTCACTTGAACTGCAGTAGACATCTGAACAGGGGCCAGAGACACTGTGTGCTGCTCCCGTTTCCGCTGCGGGTGTGCTGCAGGATGTCAGACAAGGTTCTTGGGAGCCTTCACATGTGTGGACGTTTGCCTGTGTCTCTGGTTAATCCTTGTGAATTCATGCTTATGAAGAGAGTGCGAAAGGAAGCAGAGGGTTTGAAACCCTTAAGTGTGGATCCCTGCAAGCAGGTAAGGATCATGGTGGAAGGGCTGATAGAGCTGGAGAGATACAGCTTGAAAACAGAGCTTGATAAAATCATTATCTGCTGTATACAAGAAGTCTGCATTAACGGAAACTGATAATTTCCTGTCCTCAACAGGACTACACATAGCTGGAATTTCAGGTTATTGTGTATTAACAGGGATGGATGTCCCTCAGGACTTGAGACTGGTAAAGTCTCTACACAGAGTTCTTATCACTAACACTTTGGGGTGGCCAATTTCTTGGCTTACCTGTGGGCATTGGGGCCACTGTAGGCAGAAACGTTTGGGCCCACCACTAAGAGGTGTCCTGTTAGGCAGCTGCCACAACAGGGATCTTGTCACTGGAGTCTCCTTCCTCCTGGTTGCAGGCTTGACTGGAAAAGTGGTCATCAGAAGGCCACTGTGCTGCCTGCCTGCATGCAGGTTTTCTGAGGTTTCTTTAAGGTTTTCTTTTCATGTGGTATGCATCACAATGCCTTGTGCCATCACTGCAATGTCCCCTGGATGATTTGCAGAGGAAAAATGATGTGATCTTACTTCTGGGAATAAACCCTGAATTTAGCCATGGGTTCTTACAGCATAGAAGAAAGGGAGATGGGAAGAACTGGCAAGGAAGCCACTGACAGGAAAGGCCGTCAACAAAGGATTTTGTAGGAGAAATGCAAGGCATATATGGCTAAATATTTGTTCTCAGTGTACTCTGTGCCCTGAAGAACATGTGTTTTTCTAACTCTTTTTTTCCAGAGCACTAATAACCAGACCATCTGTTTGCCTCTCTAAATCAGAGCAAAGCTCATGAAAACCCAACTTGAAAAACAGTAAGAAATTATCAGCTGTTTGTTTTAGCATTTAATAACTGTAATTAGCAAACCTAATGACATGTTTGATTATTGCATCCCATTTCTGTGAGTCCAGGGGGAGGCAGGAGATGGGACTTATTGATTAGAGTAATTGAGACTCCTGGCTTCCTTCTAGTTTTTACTGTCTGTTAAAACAATGTGCTGAGTAGCTCTCTGAAGACTGTGCATGTGCAATTGGTGTGGAGATCATGGCTGACGTGGGGCAAGATTGGTCTCCCTGAGTGGATTACTAACAAGCAGAGACAGAGTCTCAAGCACTGTGAAGCTCTAACACAGTGGATCAAGTCAAAAAACCTCATTTTGCCTCCTGGTTTTTCAAGTGACTCACTGTGGGATCTGGGCTGAACTTCTTCCTCTCTCAGCATTTTACTATTCCCCTCAGTAAAAAGATAATAATAAAGAAAAGGAATGGTATAGACAGACTCCCTGCACAGCCAATGCCAGAAGATTTTCTTCTCTTTTAGTGTCTGTTGCTACTTCTCCTCTGTTGGAGGAGATGACTGTCCTTATGTAGGTATGTTTGATGGTGGCAATACCCCCTTTAATCTGCCTAGAAAAGCTGAGATTTTGGGTTACAAAATGTAATGGACACACTACATATTAACAGTATTTGAGAGAGTAAACCACAGTTACTGAACTCTGCAAGTCTGACGGTGAATTAAACATGTAATGGTTTGATCTAGAAGAAATCTGATGTTTCTTTATACAGGCTCTTGATAAAATTGTAAATTATGTAGGCATTCATAAAAATTAGGGATTTCTCAGTAATTTGGATTGCATGGAGCTGAAGGAAGCAATTGAAGGGTTCTAATATGTACAATGCACTTGTAATAATTTCACTCTATTGCTCAAAGCCTAGAGCTGTACTTTTATCCCAAATGAGAAACATTTGTTTCTAAACTTAACATATCTTGATATTTTACCCAAGTCTCCTTGGTTTTGTGTGCTGTAGGACTAGAAGGAGTCAGTCCAGGCACTTATATATCCTTCCACCATCCAGAAACGTCCAACTGGGTCATCATGTAACCTTCTTCCTCCAATGAGAATTAACCCATTTTCTCTGGTCTGTCCTGGTAACTTCTGACCCTGTGCCTGAGCCTTATTTATCCTGCTCCCCTGAGGACAGTTTAGATGAACTGTTGGGGGACAGTTTTTATCCTGAAGCAAAGACAGAACAGGGATGTCCTGGATCCTATTTTCTTTTCTGTAGCTGAAATCCTTCTGTTGCTGTTACTAAAAGGGTCAAGAATTTTCTGACTTAATGTTTTCAGCCTACCAAAATTTACACAGGTTTCTATTTATTTATTTTGTGGAGCTCACTTTGGTGGAATGGTAGGTGTTAAAGGGGTCCCTGACCAGAAACACAATTTTTGGTTTACAAAGCCAAGGTGAATGGACAGCATCAGAGTGATTACTGCTGCTGGGCTGGGTGAAGCTCATGGCCCTTTCCAGGTGTTTCATATCCTTGGAGAGGATTATAAATTTGGGCTTGGATGTCTTCTGATCTCAACTCTTAGTGCTTTTCCACGTTGTACAAATATTTAAATAATTGGGAATGGAGGAGAGGGAGCCTGTATGAGTAGTGGGTAGCATGTTCTTCTGGGATGCAGTTCAAGTTAAGGTCTCTGCTTCAGCAAATATCTGGAAGCTTTTGAAAGCCTTGGTTACATCTTGATATGATGGGAAATTTTTCAAAACCTTGAAAAGCTTCTGGTGTTGAAAAAATATTTCCCTCCAGCTTTAGTTACTGTATTGGTTTGCCATTCTATAGGCT
Source organism: Melanocharis versteri (assembly GCA_013397845.1). Lineage (NCBI taxonomy): Eukaryota > Metazoa > Chordata > Aves > Passeriformes > Melanocharitidae > Melanocharis > Melanocharis versteri. The sequence continues at coordinate 315,115 of VZTG01006973.1, read as the reverse complement.
GGCTTGCTTTTCTGTTGGACACATATCACGCATGATATAATGGTTTGGCATTGGTGTGGTGTGTGAAATAATTTCAACAAAGGGAGAATGTACTTGAAATGAGGAAGCTTTTTTTTTTTTTTCATAAAAAGGTCTGAAAATTTAGATGAGTTTATTTCCTTGCAAATGGAATCCTTTTTTACATTATGCCCCTGTGTTCATGTTACGTGGCAGAGCTGTGGTTCTGCCAAGGTGGCACTAAATTCCAATGGACCTTCCTCAGCTTCATGGTGTAGAGCCAAAGGCAAATAGAAGGTGCAGAGATTTGGGTGGCGATTAGGCAGGACAGTTTTTGTTCTCCATATGTACCCCTGTCTGCATGAGGGCTCAAAATAAAGATGACATCTGTTGTTTGCCTCCCCGTTTTTATCCCTGGACAAATCAGACACAACCTGGTTCCAAAGGAGATTTGCACAATGTAGTCCTTCAGGTGTACTGCATCCACTGAAAACGATGGGAATGTGAAGGCTGATGAACTGCAACGTGGGGTACCAGTGGCATCTGTATTTGTATAGATGAAGTTTGTGTAACAGACTCTGTCTTGTACAGGCAGCAGTGCTGTAGAAGACTCTTTAGACAGGTCTCAGCAATTAAAAATTATCTGTATTTTAAGGAAACTTATATATAGTAACAAGAATGTGCCAATAGCACAGACTGCAGGTGTCTCAAGTTCTTAATTAGAGAACGCAGTGTGGATCAGTGCAGGAGATGTTCATGTCCTTGTGTAGCTTTTTCTTCTTGTTGGCCAAGTAAATTAGCTCAGAAAGCACATGGGTTTCCTTTTTCAGAAGTGATATTTCTGTTATAGGGATTACACTTTCCATTGAGAAGTGCAAACTCATGTGCATTCTTACAGCTTGTTTGCGAGGTCCTTGCAGTTCCATGCTAGCTTTTTGAGCTGCAGTTTAGCTGTAACTTTTTCCTAGATAGCAGTGCAAACGTGTATCTAGCAACACACAATTCCTGGAAAAAATCCTGAGATAATATGTGAAGAAAGAACTAAACATTGAATGAGGCACTGTATTTCAGTTTCAATCTTCTTAAACTTTATTTACAGGAGAGAATAAAATAAGGTGCTGTAGAATGGATTGTATTTGCCCCTGTATTTGTGATTGTATAGTTCAGGGTAGAGTCATTGCTTTATGGCTAAGCCTTTAGACAATTGTTGTAAAAGATGTAGGGCCAGACACTGACAGTTTAAAAGAAGTGGTTTTTATGGCAGGAAAGCTACAGGAAACCCCCCCAAATAATAATTCCAATTGCCAACAACACTTTATAAATGGAAAGCTTAGGAGATACGAACTTCTGATCAAAATTTCAATTCTAATGAAGTACCTGATAGATTAGAACATTGTGCTCTATAAACATTACTGGGATAACTGGCAGGACGTGGTAAACTATCTTGGAATGAACGGTGCAGCACACCGAGCAACAGTGAAAAATGCTTTCACTTTCTTGGTGTTGACCAGTTTAAAACTATTCCCACAGTAGGATTTCATTAGCATTGCCTGCTTGGAGTGGCAGATATATTAGATTTGATGGGATTAGGTGAAAGAAGAAGTGCTAGTAGCAATTTTCCTTGTGTGGGCTTTTTTTTTTTTTTTCTTATATCCCCTGTTTGGAGCTCCAGCAAATGCAAGCTTGTCTTCCTCAATTAGGCAAGTCTGAAAGCTACAACGGGTGTGCAGACTCTTAAATGTGCTGTAATTTATATTTATCAATTCAGTGCACATAGTTTTTTTGACATGTGCTTCCTGCCTGATTTTCTAACAATCCTTTATTTTCCACAGGTGGCCGTGATAAACGAGGTGGTCCTGTCTTGACCTTCCCAGCCCGCAGCAATCATGACAGAATAAGGCAGGAAGACCTTCGGAAACTTGTGACTTATTTGGCCAGCGTGCCAAGGTAAAGCTAGAAAGAAAACACTTCAAAGCTTAGGGTGGATGGGTGGGTGGGGAGCTTGTTCTTGGCAGTTGCTGATTTCCAAGTACTAACATTTAGTACCTTGAGTTCTTGGGGTGGAGGAACAAAAGTGCTCCCTTCCTCCTCCTGTGCGCACTCCCAGGGTTTTTATGGCACACGTGGCAATGCAGGAGCCCCAGAGCGGAGGCAGTGGGAGCGAACCTGGGCTTCGGGCTCCTCACAGCCCCGAGGGGCAGCTCTCCTTCTCCACGTTTCTGTGCAACTATTTCAGAGGAGTACAAAGGGAGGAATGTTTAGAGCTCCGCAGTTAAATATAGCAAGCTGGAGAGAGCCTGCTGTCTGTTGTTGCTTTTTAATACCTTGTGGGAGGTTTGGGTGAGCTGGGGTGGGGGACTGTAGTTGCTGAGGAGGAGAGAGTGCCTGTACAAGGAGGCAGATCTTCCTGCTCCAGCACTTTCCAGAGATTTCTCCAGGCTGGGGAAGGAACATGGGTGGACTCGGGAGGAAGCTTTCAAAGAAAGGCATTTCAAATTGTTCTGAATGTAAACCACCACCTTTCCCTGCGTTAGTCTCTGTGGCTGTCTTCCAACAAGCAAGTCCCCATCCTTTTCCCAGGGATATTGGAGGAAAGGTGTGTTGCCAGAGCCTATTTATTTTTTCAAGCTTTGGGAGATCATTTATAGGGCTCAGTGCCAAGGGAGGTATTTCTGATCCAGCCTCAGAGAGTATGAGACTACATATGCCCTCATCCAGCTGCCTTTTCCTATTTTTAAGCTTGCCAAATATCTTTGCCCAATACCCACTGTACCAGCTGTTGAGGTGAGTGTTACCCCAGGGAAGGTGAGGGACTGAGAAGGGACGCTCAGGGTTGTGGGAACACATCCTGTGCCACCCAGGAGCTCCTTCTCTTTCAACCCCCAGAACGCGAGCTATTAAACAATGTTCATGTTTTGGCAAAGAGTGTGAAGTTGAGACGTGAAGGGCAGAGGGGTTGGCTGCATGTGGAAGTCAGGAGGTAAAGGTCTTGGAAATGCACTCAGTTCCTTAAACATGCAATGTGCAGAGGACAAAGGTTGTGTTTGGTATGGAATAAGGTTAGGGCTGTTTGGAGACTTAATCACTTGGCTGCAGAGTGAGTAGCAAATGTAGCCATGTGTACCAGCTCTGCCAGTGCCTGTTTCCTGGACATCTTAAGTCCTCTGGTGATGCACTTTTTGCTCTGTTGAACTTCTGGTCATCAAGGTTTTACTGATAAGCTGAGTCTGTTTTCTTTTCTCCCCACCTCCTCTCATTTTATCCTCTAGCCAGCTCCATTTTCAACCATAGTGTGAGGGAGATTGCAGACATGCTGCAGGGCTGGGGGAGCAGTAGGTCGCTCCCTGGGAGTGTGTGTCCAGAGCTTGGCAATTCTTCCCCAGCTGCTGCACTAATGAAACTGGTCACCTACATCTTATCATTTTTTGCATGGTTGCAAGTATGAAGATAAGACATTGCTTTGGGTTTGCAAGCAATTGCAGAGCAAAAATGACCTTCTAATGTGTCAACCTCTGCTATTAATTGCTCTTCCCTCATGGAGGTGGCAGTAATAGAAAGATACATCCTTTCTGTTCCTCACTGTCACACAGCTGAAACAATTAGCTCAATCTTTGATGCTGCTTTTGGTTGCCTCACTTTGGATCAGTGCAACAGTGATTTTTCTCTGATGATGCAGAACCTGAGGTCAGAGATACGTACTGAAGGAGCCAATACAAACCTGGCCGCCTGTCTCCCTAGAAACACTGAAAAAGCATTCTCCTCCTGGTGGTCACTACAAAGCCTTGTTCTGTCCTGGTGCGTGAAGCCTTTGGAGGATGTCTCTCTAGTTATACCAGAGAACATCCCTTCCTCTGTGGTACAGTCTGCTGCCATGAAAATGTGCCCAGCCCAGTGAGGGGCTGGCTAGGCATGGAGCACTTTCACTGGCTTCCCAAGGGTCCCTGCAGGTTGGATCTCTGGAGGTATTAGCTGGAGTACTGTCTCCTTCTTGGGATGTTTGCACATTGAGAGGTGCAGAGCAGAAAGCAGCAAGAGTGATCAGAGGTTTTGGGTTGGACTTGAAGACCTTGAAGGTCTCTTCCAATCTAGTGATTCTGTGATTCTGTTTTGAAAAAGTGGCCTGTCAGGGAAGGATTAAAAGGGTAGAGGTTGTTCAGCTAGAGAGTGAAAAGCATGTGCAAGCATGCTGTGATGCTGCAAAAGGAAAGGATTTGTAGGGTGAAGACAAACAAATGTGTTACACTGAAACAAGTGAAGATTTGGCTGGATATGAGGAAAAGATTTCTAATGGATTCCCATTAGCACTGTAAGTTATCTAAGTTTTTCTTAAATCCTTCCACTGCTGTATAGACAAGCCTCTGACATTGATATAAGTGTCATAGAGAGGATATGGGAGATCAGGGGGTTGTTTCTCCCAGTTCCTCCTAGTCCTGTTTTGTGTGGTTGCAACAGCTGTGAACTCACTGCTGTAGGAGGGAAATGTGACCACCAACTTCATGGGTTTGGCACGTGGGATTGTGTGGTAACCTGTATGGTGTAAGGAAACACTGAAAACTCATTTTCCCTAAACATTTTATTCGCTTTAACAAGGGCAAGCAGCAGAGCTTTCAAACCTATTTATGTTTTGGAAACAAATATATGGAAGGAACAGTTGGAATTCCTATCACTGGCTCTCAGTTCATGTTTATTCCAAGATGAGTGCTGTAGTTACTAACTGCATCAGCCATCCACCAAAATAAACAATTTCATTAGCAGAAACCCTGAACAGGATGTCAGAAGAAACTGCTCTGATGTTGAGTGCTGAAATGAGAAGAGTTTTCTGTGCTAGCTGAAAAACTAAAAATTCTTTAGGAAAAAGAGTCCGTAATTTATCATATTGACACCAGGATAATAATTCTTTCTTTATTCTCGGTGCATTGGTTTCTGAGTGAGACAGATTGCTCTCCACGTTGATACTATCTGTCACTTAACCCTTGTTTTATATCTTAATGGAGGGGGCAGAGGTGGCGCAGTGCTGGGAGCTTGGAGCAGGTATGAGATTGGTGATGAAATGTGATGATAGATTAGGGTAAGTGAAACCAGGGTCTTGCTAGCAGTTTTCAAAGTTTCTGATTCAGCTTTCTGCAGTTCCTTCTTCAAAACCAGAATAATAATGTGGGCTTTCTGAAAGCAGCTATGTGTGCTTGAGTTGGAGCAGAATAGTGAGGGCTTTCATGCAGCTGGGAGCCACAGTCAGGCAGGTGCCTGCAGGCAGTGGGGTTTCCTGTGTGGCTGAGGATTACTGCCTGGGGCTGTAGATCTAGGAACACAGCTTGTTCCTATCCCGAAATGGTAACCTTTCAGTCCATAGTGCCTGGGGTATTTTAAGGCTCCTGGAAGGCTCAAAAGCCTGATCCTGCAGTTCTGGGGATGAGGAGGAGGAGGAGGTTGTGAGTGGGTATCTGACACTGGGAACTAATGCGGTCCTGGTTCGGTGCCCTACGTTGGTTCTTTCAGGCATATCACAAGGTCCTTTTCTCTAAACAGTTCCACTGTAATTAGTTACTAAGAAACGAAGACACTATTCATTAGATGTAAAGATAATTGCCACGGATGCCAAGTTTCTACCACTCTGCCATTTTCTGCTTGGTTTACATTTGCACTAATGCTTTCTGGGTAGGCAAAGCTGTATTTCTTGTGACTCAGGATAGCTTCTATTTACATGCAAATTTAAATGGATGCAATGTTTAGAAATTTGGAGGGCGTGACTGAATCTAGGATAACATGGTGTTTATGATCAGGGAGCTGAGGGGGAGTTTTCTGGCCTTGCTGAGGATTTTATATTTTAACACCAGTGCAATGCCATCTATTCCAGTAGACTGAGCTTTGATTTATATGTGTGTAAATGAAACTAGCACCAGGCCAATCTCCTCTGCGAGCCCTTTGGAATTACGAATTAAGTTATGCGTAGGCTACAGAAGGATAAAAAGGAGACAGAATATTATTAGCCTGAGTTATCTCCTTGCATGGTGAAGCAATACGATGAAGGAAATGTTCTCTGTCAGCTATAGTGAACCTTCCGGCTGAACACATCAATCTGTTCTGGAGCCAAGATAAGCAATCTTCTGTGCTCTCTGCAGAGGGGAAACCCGAGATGCCTCAGGGGCCTGTGTTTTTAAAGACATCTACATTTTATTTGTCCTCTGTTCAAAAAGCTGCTCAAATGTTTCCCTGTTCTGGGGGACATCCAGGGCTCGTAACAGCAGCAAAATGTTTCTAAGGGCCAGCCCTGTGTGTTTGAACAGCTCCTCAGAGCTGCCCAAGCTGGATGAGAGGCGCTAGGAACAGTAAAGCAACTGAAGTGCCCCTAATAATTAGTTTAATGACTGGAGCTTTGTAAAATTAGAAGAACAATACAAGGGATGGCAAAATGTAGCAATACTCGCCCACTCTTGGATTTATTTTCAGCTCTTTTCTGGTGACCTGTGGTACTCTGTATATTAGCTTCTCTGGTTGGGAGCAGTGTGAAACTCATTTTTTTGATTGATAGGAATTAAACCCTAGAGCTCTGCTTTCTGTTATGTGATCTTAGCACAGAAGGAGCTTTTGAGGACTCTTTTTTTTTTTTCCTGGAGGCTATTGTAGAGCTACAAAAATAACCATCTATTTAAAAAATAACACCAGGGACGTCATACTAATTTTAGTAACTAAATATCTGGTGCTATTGATAAGATAATTATTACACCATACACGTGTACCAAAATACAGCAGTAAAAAATGCAGTGAAACTAATGAGCCTCATGGAGATTTAGTATTTTCTTCAGATATAATTTAACAAATAATTGTAAGGTATTTTGGAGAAAGGGGTTCATTAGAAGTAAATAACTGACATGAGTGCTGGTGAATTTAAGAGTTTTGCCACTCAGTAGCCAGTTCATATCAAGCCTCTACCATGTGTGATATTGGTGTGTGATCTTTTTATCAGTCCGTTAGGGATTGGGGGAATTCTGTTGAAATAGTGGTGGTCTTACCTTGTCCTACTAAAAGGCTTCTGAGCTCACTGTTGCTTCCTGTGTCCCCTTACTGACCACCTCAGGGCCAAGTTACATGTTCACTGCTTGTTGGAAATCAGCACTTCAAAAGAGGATCGCTGATTTCCTTCCAGCTGTGTTAATAACCTGTTGAGGCATTTTATTGCTAGATGAGTGGACAGTGGCTATAATTGATGCTGAAATTCTGCAGCAAGTGACTACAGCTGCAGCTTTGGAAACTCCCATTTAGCAGAAGCTGCTAGAAAATGTGGACTTCCTAGAAGTGCAGAGAGAGTGACAAGAGCTGTCAGAGCCTGGGGAGCAGGAATTATGAGAAAAGATTGAAGGTGTTGGGGATGTTTATGTCGTAGAGGGAAAGTAAAGTGATGCGTTAAAATACACTCTGCAAGCCTGAGCTAAAGTAAACAATTTAGTCTCAGTGTACATGAAAAACGGGACAAAAAGAAAGTGATTAAAATCACAGACTGAAGAACTGAAGCAGGTTTCTCTATCCTCCCCATCTTGGAGACCCTGTTTGGAGGTGTGTCAGGAGAGACCCGGGTCTTGTCACTCCTGTGCTGCCGCAGAGGCATGAAAACAACAGTCACTCCAGCTTTTGTGACACTGTTTTGTATAAAGATGTGAGGTTTTTAAACAGATACACAATTTTAATTTCCTATGTTTATTTTTAATCCCCAGAATTTTTTTAAATAAGCCAAAACCTAAGGTAAATGGGGGGACTTTGGTATCAGTTTTCAAATTACTTCCTGCTTTCATTGCCTGTTGCTGTTTTTCTGGGTAGTGTAAGGTCTGATCTCGCACAGCTCTGGACCTAAAGCAGATGTCCTCTTTTCCTCTGCCCTCTGTGGGAGCTGAGAGTGCTCTCTGAGTGGTTCCAGCCTGGTTACCTGCTGAGCCCTGCTCTGCTGTCCAGCTCCATAACAGTGCAAATGGTTTCGGACTGATTTTGTGATGAGCTGCACAAATAGCATGATACAGAGCTTTGCAGTTGATGTACCGTGAATTGCACAGCTCGTGTAGCCTTTCCCCTCCAAAGACTAATAAAAGGCAGGGTGAGCTGGGCTCTGCATCTCGCTTCCACCAGTGATCATCGATATGGGTCTAACAGAAGTCTCTCTATTGTGAAATAGAAGCAAATGCGATTAACTTAATGCTGATATTGAAACAAGCTCATGAAGATTTCATTATCTTGTTTCAGAATGTGAGTTTGGGAATTGAAATAAATAAAGTAAAGGTTGATGTTCTTTCAAGAGTGAATTCCTTATTGAAAGTAAATTCCTTAAAGTAAATTCCTTACAAAGGGATTTGCAAAGTATTTTCTAAGTTGTTTATCTTGTATCCAAACATTTTGTACTGTTTTGGAAGACCTGAAAATCTCTTACTGTTCCTTTTCCCACTAAATTCTACAATATTTCTTTATTCTTAAGTATAGCTTGCTCCATTTAATTATATTTTAATTGTATTCCAATAAATAATTGAAGTTACTGATTGCCACATGCAGAGAAACTGGGATTTCAACTTGTCATTGTGTTTTTAAGCATTGTATTCAACACTCAACATCTGCTTAATTTTAGACTATAAATCTGCAATTGAAAAACAGTTAATATGAAGGAATCCCTCATTTATTATGTCTGAATTATTTCCAAGGCAATTGTTCTATTTTACAGTGTAGGGGAGGGAGTTCAGTTTTCTCTTTCTGCCAACCATGCAGAACTCATGCTGAGATTTCAAAGTCATATTGGGTTCTTTCTGGTTCATCTAACATCTCCAACACAAATTCAACGGGTTAATAATCTGAAGATTCAGGATTGCAGAGGGTAGCCCTACAGGCCAGGTCTAACATGTGAGGGAAATGCACAGGTCTGGAAGAGAAGTTCCCTTTCCTGGCACTGGGCTGTTTCCCAGCCCGATGGGAGCTCAGTCATACCTTCTTCAGTGGATAGGGCTTGTGGAGGGCACTCATCCAATGAAATGAAAGGTCACTGTTGTACTTCATGCTCTTCCCAGGCAGCAAAGTAAGCATCTTACCCAGTTCATGTCCAATGCCTTTTGGTTTTACTGGTCTGGCCTTTTTTGCTTCAGCCCTGCCCTCCCAGCCCTGGGGTGTTTCTGCTCCCCACAGGCAGTGCATTCAGGCTGCGAGTTCAGAGCAGCCAGAAGGATGGCAGCGAGTGGATTCCTTCTCACAGCCCCCATCGTCCCATGTCCTCTGCACTGAGAATAGCCAAAAGGTGCTGCTGCCCAGCCACAGCTCTGCAGTACCACCACACCTGGCTTCTCTCTTTCTCACTGGGAGAGGAGCCACGGGAGGGCTGTTAAAACCCTCTGAGCACAGTGAGAGATGCCTGTGGCAGTGCTTCCTGCTAAAGCCAGGGCCAAGGGGGCTGACCTGGAGACAGCTACCTCCTCTATGGGTGGTGATTCCATGCAGTGGCATCACCTGAGCCCTCTCAAGGTTTGGTGGGCTTTGCCAAGGGTCTGAACTCTGCCAAGGCCCTGAGAAAACCTCAGATGCTGCTGAGCTCCCCTGCAGGGGCTCTGGGGTGCTGATTCTGGCTCTCTCACACAAGCTGGGTGCCTGTCCTGTGCAGCCACTCCCCATGTTGCTGTATTTCTGTTAGCAATGTTGTAGGTAGTACCTCACTGCATTTCCAACAGACGATTCTGGCTGGGAAGGATTCTGCTAGAATTTCTCCAAATCTGGAGCGAATAGCAAAACATCCCCCTCACCATGCATGCCACCGCTGCTGGGATGCAGGAGCCACCATGGCCTAGTGACACCCAGTGGTGCTGGCAGGGTCTGGGGCCTGAGCCCATCCCCTGAGTTGTCTCACGTAGAGCTGTGCTGCACACTCTGCTTTTTGAGCTCTGTCCAGGCCCTCAGTCTGGGGATTAGATCAGCATTGTTCCTCCTCCTAAATGGCTTTTGCATGTTGGTTGTACCGGCATCTGCTGCCTGGAAGAAGGAGCTGAGGTGATGGAGAAAAGGCAGAAACTTGTAAACTAGGATATATCCTGCACCCATTCACTGGTGAGAGAGCTGGTGGGCACCACAGCCTGCTATAAATTTTATGCAGACCATAATTTTCTCCATCCTCTTCCTCAGTGGCTCTCTGACAAGTGCTCTGTGAGTCTCTGCAGCACACCTCCCCATGCTGCCGTCCCTGGCCTCGGCCCTGCTAGTGCTGGTGTAAAGCTCTTGTATGTTCCTCATGGACTTTTTAACCATCAGAACTGTGGCTCCACAATGCTTCAAGAGGTCCAGGCAGCAGTGACTGGGAGAATTCCTTGGAGAAGGCAGGCTTGTGCTAATGTGAGCAGTAATTCAGAAAAGCTAAAATTAGCAGACAGAGAGGTTTTGTGGGAGCGTCTTGCTGGCAGCAGAGCTGGCACAGGCCGTGCGCAGTTCCCTCCTGAAGCTGTCAGCAGCCGTCAGTGGAATATGCAGCAGTTCAGCCAATCCCAAATTTTCTTTTAGGTGATCTCTTTCCTACAGTTTTTGCAGAGACTGTAAAATAGTTTTTGTCTCATTCCACTGTGGATGCTTGTGTTCCTCATCAGTAACTCCAGTATGTGCTATATCCTTTTCACTATTAGAAATTATTATGATTTGGAAATGGCTTATGCCATCTCTTCATGGATGTCATTAGAAGCAGGAAAACAACTGCTGTGCATTTCAGTCTGCTTTGTAATGGGCATATTGTCCAAGGTATCTCAGTGTCAATGGAAAGCTCTTTTAAACTCCCATGGAGAATGGATGAGACCTTTACTGTGTGCCAGTATGAAGCAAGTAATGGGAGACACAGAAGTGGAGTCGTCTCAGCCTAGACTGGCTGATCCTTATCCTCACTGCATGCGTGGAGGTGTTGGGGATGCTGCTCCAAAGTCTGGATTCCCCAGTGCACAGCCTGGGTAGGACTGAGTATATGTTTTCAGGAATATATTTTTATCTGTGTCTCCAAATGAATAATAAAAAGCTGATGTCATCGTGCTGTCAGTCACTGTTAAACCAAATCTGTCAGAGAAAATGCTCAAGAATATTACATTTCTACAAATGTAATGAGAATAGACAGCTGCATCAAGGAAAAGGACCTAATCAGTGTCCACAAAGAGGAGAAGGTCTGAACTCAGCCCTTCTTAGAGACTGGAGGTGTGCAGGTATCTCTAGATCATGTGAGAGGCGCATTTGTTATTAACCATTAGAGAATCAATGTGCAAACCACTACCAAGGCCGTGCTCATAAAAGCCCATGCTAGTTTATGGTATTAGAAAATTTGATCATATAAAAATAGAACAATGACCACTTCATGGTAACATGTGGGACTGAGCAGGCTGATGTTCTTCTAGCATGGAAAATATGGCTTGGGACTGGCAAAATTTGTCTCAGAGGTTGGGATGCTCAGTTCCCTGCTGTTTGCAAAGGGAATTGGTATGCAAGTTGGGTAGACAGTTGTAAATCTCATCAATGGTTTCTCCTCATTTTCCACAAGGTGTTCCTAACCAAGTCTGTGGTGTTTTATGTCTTCCTTGTGGATCCTGGCGCTGCTTCAGAGTTCCCTGTGGATCCTGCAGCACTGCGTGCAGCAAAACATAATTGTAACTCTATGGTGTGAGACTGTTGGGCTACTTAGATTAAGAGAAAAAAGAAAGAGAGAAAGAAATACTTTATTGCAAAGTAAAATCATAAATAAGAAAAATAATTCTAGCCTCTCTCCTTTCCCCCCAGGAAAAGGCAGCAAAGTGTAATTCAGACATGCTTTTGGCTTGGCAAACATTGTCTGGTCAGCAACGTGTGCCACAGTGTACTTTTCTGCTATTAACAGGGGAGGATTGGTTTCCCTAACTGTGTACACAGGGCTTTATTTTATGTCTAACTTTAAAGAGAAACCTTAGTCTCTAGAGCATTTTCCAGTGATGTAATATTTTAGAAAGATCTTTTGTGGTACTTCACCAGCAAGGCAAAGCACCAAAACAGCTTTCCCTTGTCCTGCAACTGTTTTCAGGGAAATCTTCCACCTCTTAAACATGCCCACACTACTGTGCAAACAAGAGAAAGTAGGAACCTGCTTGATGCTGTATTTACAAGGGACATCTTTGCTGAATGGTCCTTTTGGTTAAAGTTATTGAATAGAAATTGTAGTAGAGCATGGGCTTTGTAGAATAAATGCATCCCTCTCCAAAAATCATAGCAGCAGCAGTTCTTCTCCAGCCAGATTCAGGCTGCTTTCATATGCCTTTCCTGTCCCTTTCCCCTGTTTCACATGGGAATATAAGAAGAATTGACAGTCTTTAATATTAATGCTGTGTTATTAGAAAACTTTCACTAGAAGGATAAGTTAAGTTTTATAGTTTATTTATTTATTTGAGGGCCTGCTAAGCTAGATCCTTGTGCTATGGATGTTGTCGTTGAGGATCAAATAAATACTACTTTTGAAGTCTAGTTTGAAAGAATTACTAATTAAAGGTAATTTTTCCTTGGGAAAATTCAGCCCTTCTTCCTCCACCACTCCTAAACAAGTTATTAAATGTACACATTTAAGGAATAGAAATACTACAGATATCAATACAGTATTAATACAGAGATGGGTGGGATCCCTAGCAGGAAGTTTATAGCATTTTAAAATGCACACTGTACTCATACATGGGGCTGTGATACTTTGGAATTCCAGAGAGGGTTGTCAAATTTTCCTTGTTGTTTGCCATTCTGCAGGGCATGGTTCATGGCTTTGGTGTTCTTGAGGGACAATCTGCAAAAGCCTTAGTTTCAGGTCAAGAGGGAATCCTGTGTTCTGAAGTGCTGTTGCATGGTATTAAGCTGCTCCATGGGCAAAAATCACATTCCACAGGGAATAAAAAGGGGGTTTTTTACCTTAGAGAACTCCAAATGTGCTTCCTGTACATGTTCCATCTACCATGCACCTACACTTGGAATGTCACATGGAAAAGGCATACATACTACCTACACACTACACAGTTGTGGTGGATGGAGACCAATATTTTTTTAAATTATACTGCTATAAATTACATGTCTAAAATAGTCTCCCATCATTCCTCTTTATTTGCATGTTAATTTAATGCTAGTGAAAAATTAGCTACAAGAAAGGTAGGCTTCTGGTACTGATTACTGTTCTCTCTTGGCAAGCTACCAACAACATCCCTGGTTACAATGATTTAGAAAGTCTCTTCTATCTCAATCTTCTGTGATTCAGCAGTTGACTGCCCTAGAGACCAAAATCCTCTGTTAATGCAGCAATGCAAATTTTTCCTTCCATTGCTTTTCTGCTGCGAGTCAGTCCTAATTGGAGACTAAAATTGCATTTCCTTTTCTGTAGACTTAGCAGCTCTGCTTAGACCACCAACTAAGGACAATGTTTATTAGGAGCTCTGCTCATGTCTTTTATGAATTTTGGAGCCTCAGGTTTAATTTAGGCCGCCCATTTAGGTCACATTTGCGCTGAGGTAGGTGCCATCCTGGAACATCAGGGAATTTTAGTTCAGGACTCAACACTGAGTTATTTTGTCCCTTGGTTTAGCTGTATAATCTGTATTTACCAGTCCATACAGGAGACACCTTGTAAATGTTTGGGAAACCATATTAACTGATATTTTTATATCTTGAAGATAGAAAACCCTAAGTGGTTTTATTATAGGTATGCTGCATGAGGCAGAAGTACATATCCCTTTAATACTGTGCGCTAATTAGACCTCTAATTTCTGGGAAGCAGGGTCTTAGAGCTGCCTTTCCCAATCCTGAATTAGGAGTGCACAAAATTGGCCACGTACTGTGTCGCTGCCTGACCTTAGAAAATGCACTTGGAAAGTCTATCTCGTTATGAAATGTACTACTTTGCCATGCAGCAATTCTAGGGAGGGGAAGAAGAATTTAGGGGAGAACAGTAATCCCAAAGGTGCTTGATTAACTAATGGGTGATCTTGCACATAGGAAGCATGGCTGAAAAAGCTTCCTTGTTAATAAACTGTTAGTCTAAGAATTATTCAATACGCAATATGTTCTTTTTCCTTAAGACTTCTTTTTTTCTTTCATTCTAAAGACAGAACTAAACTCTTAAAATGCTGATTAATCACATCCAAATTTGTGGTTATGTTCCCTTATTTCTCCATTCGTCTCTTTCTACAACATTTGCAATTTAGTTCAGAAACTGCATCTGGAGAAGCAAACATTTCTGGGATCACAGATTAGTTAAGATTTTGCTCCTCACTGGAGATTTGTGGGTAGGAGCTGCAATTCCATTCCAAAATCTAATTAAAAGTCAGGTACATAGGAAAGTAGTAAAAAATCTTACCCATAGGAAGAGTGTCTGGGAGCTCTGCTTTGTTAATGAACTGTTAGACTAGGAATCAAATACACAAGCAGTATGTTCAGGTTTTTTAGGGTTTTATCCTTCTCTATTCACAAGGCAAAACTCAACTGTTACATCATTCCTCACTTACCAGGCCTACTGGAAATCTCAGTTTCTCTTTACTTTCCAGGACAGCCACCCCAATGATTTTGTAGTGTCCGATTGTAAACTGTAGGTGACATGGAACTAGAGTCAGCTGAAAAGGTTTCCTGGGATTTTCATTTAGGAATGAATTCTCTAGGACTTCACCACTGTAGTTTTAGGGACTGTTAAATTGTGTCTGTGTATCAGCATCAGCAGCACTTACCTGATGACTTGTTGGGCGCTACTAATTATATGAAGAAGGCATAAATTTTTGTTAGGTAAACTCCACTCAATACCTTTGGGAAAGAGGCCACTTGAAAACCCAGCTGCTCTAACTTGGACACTAGGTTTAGAAATGTTCATCTTAGCAAATAAGATGCTAGTTGTCCTCATTATATACTTTTTACATTCCCGGGGGCACTTGGAAAATTCAAGCAGACAGATTGGAATAAGGTAAAGGAAGTGCAGCAATATAAATCAAATGAATGTATTGGATATAATACCAATGCAAATCTGTCTTGATCTCCATTTCTGGGCTTTTGAAATTGGTGACAAGTCAGTATTTCCAGAAGCTGAAGTCCATTTTTTCATAACTGTGCTCACATTGCCCTTTTAGAGGCAACTGACTTATAATTGTTTTCACAATGAAAGCATATTTTCCCCTTTTTTTGGTGGGAGAATACAAATGCACAAAGAACTTGAACTGTATTCATGCTGCCTTGAAAGAAGACAAATATGTAATTAGGGATTCTGTTAAAAGTCTAATTCCTATACCTGTGAACATTTTTTTGGCACATGGCTTTTTGAGTCATTGCTTTCCTTTTTGTATTTCTTATTCTCTTGGCCAAGAAGTTAAGTTCCTTTTCAGAGGAAATTGTCATAGATCTTCTGGGCTGTTATTTGTTCTTTATTAAAGTCCAGTTTTGGTTTTAAGTGAAACACTCTAAAGCATAATACTGGACCCTGTTTTGCTTAACACCTGATTACTCATGGCAAAGCTCTTTAAAATTCTTCATAAGATGTTGCATTTTAAGATGATACAACAGGTTATGTCAGCATTCTTATAATGTAGGTTTGTACTTGCTGTGCTAAAATTGAATGTTTCCAGTGCTGGGACACTTTCTGTTCTGCATGACATAGGTTCAAATATTGGTCAAGTTATAAAAGCTAATGATAAACTATTTTAGGTACATAGGGCAGAGAGAAGATCAAAGAAATCATTATCACCAGATGATGTAACCAGATTTTTGAAGTGGATTTTAAGGTAGTTGGAAACAAATTAATATATTAGGTAATTTTATGAGTTAGTCTCAGTTGATTTATCAAACCGTTAGTTCTTCCTTCCTTTGATGGGTGCCTCCTGTGAAAATTAAAGGATTCCCCTGTTGGTTTTTTCAGGCTACGGCTGACTTCAACAGAATCTGAATGAACTGGAAATATAGATCTGCTGTGCAAACAGAATCAGGCAACAAATGAATCTCAAAATAACAGAATAGAGAGGATCTTTCTAGGCAGCCATTACCAAGCTCTCAAGACTTTTCCACAAGTCTCGTGCATCTTAAAACAGAATAAAGATATTTATTCATTGTGTAAATTGCCAGGGGCATAAGAAGGAAATCATCAAGGTGGAAACATGCATTCACCATGTCTGCTCTTAGTCACAAATGAAAGGAGGATATCAATACTTTTTCAGGCTAACACATTAATTTACTACAATAGATTAGAAATTGATGCAAGAGGTCAACCAAAGCAGTAAAAGGCCTGCAGGCTTCTACTTACCATGTCCTTTTTCTAATTCTTGTTTAAGTACTGTGATCCTCCTCCAGAAAAGCAGTCAAGTGTGATCATAAGTCCATCCATATCCAGCAAGTGTAAACATGTGCTTCATGCACCATCTTAATTGCTTAATCAAGCTCCTTCTATTGTGAGGCACAACCATACAAACAGGAACCAGATGGAAGATATTTTTATCAGACAGGCCATAGGACTAAAGAAACATGGTCATTGAACATTGCTGTCCTCAAAAACCCCAGGATCAGGGTACGACTGCATCCATGCAACGTCCCCACAATGTGATAATTCAGGCAGCAACCACTGTCATAAACCCAGACTCAATCATACCTCCCTTTTCAGATACCAACAACCTGAGCTTGCTTGAGGGACATAAGCACACATTGTTGATTATTTTAGAAGAGTTTATATTTAAGAAGGTTGAAACAGCTATTTACATTTGGAATCAGGGTGGTTTTTTTAAAGTCAATAGTTTTGTGGATGATTTTGGCAATGAAATACTGAGTTTGTATAGCATGACCCTCATAAGAGACCAGTGCTGTATTCTTTTTGTTTTCAAGTGGTAGGAAAAAGTCTGAGTGTATTTGAGCTGTTTTCTCTGCTGTTTGTCAAGCCTGTCATAGCAACAGAGGTATTAACTTGTTTTCCTTAGTTTTATGTTATGAAGCACTTAAAATTATGCATTTAGCTAGTGCTCCTGTGGGTTCTACATTAAATCCCCAGTAATTGTGCTTTTGCAGTCTTTTCCACTATAGGCTTCGAGTACTAGTTTGATTATGCTGTGATCACTGCTTTTACTCCACAGAATACAAAAAGAGCAAAATCCTTGATTATAATTGCAGGCGTGTTTATTTGGCCAGGCACTTGCCCGGTCCTAATTGACAGCCTGAATTGTGCAGCATGGTCTTCAAAATGGGCAAGAGTTTATGTGAATAATTCATGGCTTTGACAAATGTCGTATCTACAGGTTTGGTGGCAAAATTAGCAGCAGTGAAATAGTTAAGAATTCTGGTATTTAGGCTGCCAGAATTGGGTTTTCAGTTAGCACCCCAATAAGATGGAGAGTGCAAGTTCATGTTCTAGTCTCATTGTTTCTTCCACTGGCTGCAGACTCAACAAGACAAATGTGCATGAGTTTATATTGTCAAGGCTATCTTTGCAAGCAGATGGGCTAGAAATCTAATTAAAAACCCCAAAAGCTTTGATTCTGTCAAAAAAATAGAAAAGTCTCTGCAACAATCCTAAATCCTCTGAATTAAATGGATGTACTATGTCAATGCCGTTCTATTGTCACACTTATAAATAAAATATGAAGGGCTCTACTTTCACATAGACGCATAAATGTGCTCATTTATGAGTTTAATAAAGCATGTGTATTCGGTACAATTAGATAAGCATATGGATAGAGCAATAAATGATTCCTATATAAAATCAGCACATGTGTAAGAGAGAATATATCCCAGTATGGATAAAAAAGTGCATGGTTAGATTATTAATCAATCTTTCTTAAGCTTTTGTAAATTAACCATGAGGGGCCATGACTATTTGCAATTTTTCTGCAATTATGGATCCTCCCTGTGTCTGAAGATGTGGTAAATACAATACATTCAATGGAAGAAGGCAATGGCTTCAATAAAGAAAAGTGTGGTAGCACGCACAAGAAGGGAGTGAATAACCCAGCGATGTTCACCTGACTCGGTCTCATCCCTTGGACTACAGTTCTCCAGCCAGGTGTAAAAAACGTGTAAATTGTGAAGCCATAATTGCAAGGAAAATAGCAACATATATTTGTGTTATCTCGGTATCAGGGAGTCGCACTTCATAGGCTTTTCGTAAACTGGGGGGTGTGTCAGGTGTGAGGCTAGGGATTTGCAGGAAAACTGTGAAAAGGTTTCTGTTGATTCTCGTCAGTTGTTTTATGGTGGAGAGGGGAGGGGGTAACTGTGGTGGCTTGCTACAGAAACCCACTGCATTCAGCCCATTTCTGCACGGGATGTTGTACTGGCATTAGTTTAACTCACAGGTAGGAAACCCATTAGTCTGGTGGAGTAGATGTGGCCTGATGTGTGTTTGATGTGCCTCTTCCAAGTCAAATGAGTGGCGCAGTATTAGGCCAATATCCTTAGGTGCAGTATTTCAAGAATCTGCTCTCTCTGATTTCATTACCATGGGCTTGCTGACATCTACAATAAATTGTAAGTTCTCTGACTAGCAGATTCCTACCATTACTATCCTGGCATATGTTAATTTGTCAATATAATTTTCAGGTCTGTCAGCAGGAAAAGCACCACCTGGGGTATGTAGTTCTTGAGATGAACAGGTTGATGATCATTCACATGTGGCACTTGTAGATGGATTTGCCAGTGAAGTTTTATTGTGCTTTTGATAGAGAAGCAATATAGCTAATAGGGAAAAGGGAGCAGGCAGTTGAAACCGGGCAATTACTTTTCAGAGCATTTATCTGAACCTGCTTTAGCTGATAAAAGAATTCCTCTGTTTTTTCCAATTAGAGGTGACTGATAGGTAGAGGTACTGATGGAAAACTGAAATTACTGCAATAGTGATGAATGTTCAGGATTGTAAGGGAAGCAACATTAAAACTGCATTGCCGTGACAGCAATGTGCGAGTTCCCATCAGTGTGGGACAGTGCTGTAGCATGATGGACTGTGACCCTGAGACCACACACTGGCACCTGAGGAGCTCAGCCTCCTGCAAAGGTGAGGGCATCTGAGGCTGGAGAAATACCTCAGGTGATCTTGGGAAGAAACTCAGAGAATGTTAGCTCAGAGACTGGCTCAGCTGGGGGTTGCACATTTATTGCCAGGATTTTGACTGTTGGATTAATTTTTGCTTTCCAGAAGCTTTTTAGATCCAGCTTTCTCACTCTGGGTGTCAATGGTGTCTTTCAGGTCTTCTACTACCTTTGAAATACTGTTATCAACCTGTTTGTGCTCCGTCAGCTCCAGTGATTATGATCTCTCCCACATTTGTGTCTCCACACGTAAAAGAGGGATGATACCTCACATCCAGTGGCTTCATTGGCACGGCTTAGTCCCTCTTGCTAGACACAATGAGAGAGCCTGGCCTTGCTAGGAAACAAATTCAGAATAAATTGGACGTGAGCTAGAGGTTTTGGAGCTGGGTTGGGAGTAGCACATCAGTTTCCCCTGTCTCCTGAGGACTCCTTAAAAAGGACTTTTTCCGCTCTCAGTGCCATCATGGTAGTTTTTTTGAAAGAATGAGTAAAGTCTGCTGTATAAATGAATACACAAGAATTGATTTTACAAGTGTATCTTACAACATAAATTGATTTTGTAGCTTCAGAGTCCTTCTGGATGTAATACAACAGGCAGTCTTCACCCAGCCTGGCATGGCAGGAAGCATCTATCTGATAAGTGAACTATTTTAGGTAAATCATTGTGCCTACAAAGATCTGCTTTGTTTGTATACGGGTGGAGCTCAAAAAGAAAAAAAAAGTACCACTCATTTATTAGTCATGGTCAGTCCTCATTGTCCAACCCGGGGAAAAAAGAGGCATCAGCTTTTTAATTGTACAATTCTAAGGAGAACTGAAATTCTCGTATAGTATCAGAACAGACCCATGGACCATGGAGTGTTTCTGGGATGGAGCACTCAACCTTTCCTCCTAACAGATGCACTGGAATCCAGTGTTTGCCCTTATGTGTGTGGATTCTGGCCAAAATCCTGTAAGTCTTAAGGAACAGTTACACCATTTTTAGAAGACATAGAGTGCAAAGCAAATCTCATGCTGAACTCTGCACTGTAAATGGGCAGAAGCTAAGATGCTTAGTTGTGGAAGAATCTGATATTATGAAGTGCAAATTTTTAAATGAGTTAAAAATCCAAAAGATTTAGAAATGTCCCACAAACATACCTCTAAAATGTTATGTCAGTCAAAATATTTTGATAAAATTCAAAGGTTTTGTCCTTTTTTTTTGAGTTAACTGATCAAAAAAAAAGGAACAAAATGAAAAAAAAATCATCTGAAAAGGTAAAACAGAATATTTTGCTCTTATAAAAGCCTTTTTTCAGTTTTAAATTCAGTAAAACTTTAATGAGAACCTGCACTCATCATGAAATATCTTACTTTGAATTGATGTATAGTATCTCATCTTCTCTCCTGAGTTCCTTATTTTAATTACAGTTCTGCTGTAAATGGGTGTGCATTGCCTGCAGTGCCAGGAGTGGGGAATGGGAACTGATGAGTGCTTACTGTGAGAGATGTCAGTACCGTGTAGAAAAAGTGATTTTGCTGTCTTTGAGGAGGTTTTCTTCCTATCGTCATCTATGAGCTCAGACGAGCCCTGGATCAAATGTGCAAATCCCAGAGTGGTTATACCTGCCTGCATCAGGAAGGAATTTGGCATGGTGTCTGCCTGTGGACATTATTGGATTTTACCAGGTGCTGCTGTTGACTGTCTAGACCTACATTAATCATTCTTTGCATGAGCTGAACATGTTTGCAGGCTTCTTTATGCTATAAAGATCTTTCCCCTATGGGTTTCTCTGCCTCCCTCAACACATTTCAAGGAAATGTATGTATTTGCAATCTGGAGGCTTTCCACTCTGGGGTGACTGTGTTTTATGGAGCTGACTGGAATTCCTGGAGCTGTTCACCCTGCTCCATTCCCTCACTTGTGGAGTCGCTGATGTCATGAACTGATAAATTAGGATGCCATGTCTAAGAGCCCAAGCACTCATTGCCCAGATGAAGTATCCCTTTCCTCATGTGAAAATCTGGCAGTGCAGACCGTAGACTAAACTTCACAGTGATGGCATGGGAAATGGGCTTCATGGTCTCCTTGCCTGAACTGCAAAAAAAACCTCATAGTGCAGGCAGAAAGAAACATTTATTTTCTGAATCTTGGTAGTTTGGCTGTGCTAAGCACAGCCATTTATATTTATTTCTCCTCTGGAATCCAATGGATTTGAATCTTCAAACTTACTTCCAATAGCCTCTGCTCATCCAAACCTTTTCAAGAATGGTGTGTTTATATTTCTACACAACCCTAATATTTATTTTTTCCAGCAAATGTCAAGAACATATAATTTTCATTTGGTAAAGCATTTTTGGTTTGTTTCTGCTAAATCATCTCAAATACAAGACTTTAAATGCTCAAGAGAGAGTTGAATGGTACTTACTGTTCAAATATTTATTTGTTGTAGTAACAAATCTTTAAATGTAGCCCTGCTTCAACAAAAACAAAGCCCTGATTAGTTTCATATTTATCTCAGCAGCTGTTTCAAGGAAGACCTGCCAGATATTGATCCAAATATAGTAGACGTGCAACAACAAAAGGGGAAGAGGGTAAATGGATTTAGATGAAGGCATCATTTACCAGCAGAAACTTAACAGGAATGTGAAAAATTAGAGTATTTGTCCTCCAGATTTGGCTTTAACAGCTGCGATCATGCATTTTTTGGACACAGCTGTGTTTTATATCTTTGCTATTTGAATGAACACAGGAAGCTTCTCAAATAGTGTTTATTTGCTCAATTAAATAGGAGGCCGAATGCCTGCAGAGCTTTGGGTCCCAATTCTGGTCTGGGCTATAACGATGCAGATCAGGATTTTTACCTGGGTAGAAGAGAGCACAACACAACCCTGCTGAACCCTGACAGAGGTACCATTGGGACCTGCACCTCTCGGAATGACTCCCAGGAGCTCATGGGATTGTGGTTACATACTGGAAAAAGGTCTTCTTACACCTAGCTGCTGTCTGTTCTTCCTAGCTTACATCATTTTACAACAGAATTGCTTTGACTTCAGAGCCACTTTTCTTAGAAGTAAAAATTGAATACCAAAATGAGTTACTTGCTTGAGAATAGCAGGAGAACCCATCTGGCACCAGTTAGCTTCTGCCGAAGCATTTGGGTTTTTTCTGCCTTTCTGTTCCCTTCCTGTTGACTTGGGGCCAGAGGCAGGGGTTGAATGTGGATGTTGTGCAGCCCACACATCTGCATTCTTGTGCCATTCACAGACACACCTCATGTCCCCTAAGAGCAGTGGCTGGAAACCAGAGACAGGAGGTTTGTCTCTGCCTGGACCTCACTGGCTCCAAGTCTTTTTACAACATGTCACTGAAATTTCTCTAGATCACTGCTTTATGTCCAGCTCCAGCCACCGTGAAACTGGCTTTGATATCTTTCTTTCTCTCTCTTTTTAAAAAAGAAAAGTGAGAATGAGTGATTCCTTTTCAGTGCTGAAAGAGAATAAACAAATTTAGGTCACAGTAAGGAAGAAAGGATTAATTGGAAGAGGAGTCTGGGTGGCTGTTTCTTCTCTAATTGCAAAAAAAGCGTTGTGAAACCAAGTTCGAAAAAGTAAGAAGGAAAATCTAGGATGAAGATTGTCCACCTACTGTGCTAGGTAGCTGGAGTTCTCTGGTGGGAGCTTGCTGTGAATTGTTATTCCAGAGAATGGGTGCTCTTGGGTTGTGCATCACTAAGTTCCTCCCCTGGTCTCTGATATAGCAGCACACAAGGCAGATGTGAGGATTAGGAGTCACGAGTGTGCCAGGATCTTTGAAAAGACAGTTTCTCATCCTGCTGAGGAGCCACTGTCACCGGGGGATGTGGGTGACAGCTCAGACTGACAGTGCAGGAACACATTTCTTAACTGGGATAATAAGCAAGGTACAATTTGCTGAGAAGTATTAAATAGAACAAAATATTTTAATAAATAATGCTGTTTCAGGAGTGCTTGGCAAACAGGTCTACTAAAAGTACTTTATCTGGTTGTCTATATGTACTGGAAAGTAAATTCTGAATATAGGTACTGACTGTTTCTATTGACAAGGTGAACTTCAGGCTCAACATGATGATGTGAAACCAAAGTATGAAAGTCTGTAAGTGATGTTGATTATAAACCTCTCTGTCTAGTTTTATTTTCAAGCTGAATAAATAAACCATGCACAAAATGAATAAAAAATTGCACTTAATCAAAAATATTAACACATAAATCACTGAAGTGATCCTTGGTGCATTTTGATACGGAAGCTAGGCAGCAGAGTTAGTAAGGTCTCATATGAAATGAGGCCTTTGGGATAACAGTTTGTGCTTGGAGGATTTCACATACCTGTTTTTCTCCTCTCCCTCCCCCTTTTCCACCCTCAGCTTGTGAACCAATTGGCTGACTACAGCCACATTTGTCAAAGGAACAGTGATCTCAAAAGTAATTAATTTCCTGCAGATTTTGCTCTTATGTATTGATGCCTGAAGAGCTACTTGCTATTCTGACAGTGTCTCCTGACAAGGTTATGCTGACCCGCCTTAAAAGAGATCTTGCTCTCCCCGTTAACAAATCATATTTAGAATGAGATGCTGGACATGTCAGATCTGGGCTTTTAGTGGTCCAACAGGAATGCTAAATGTGCTGCTTCATCATTAACTCATGACTGCAAAATGGGAATGGACGTATTATGTTATTTCAGCTAATCAAATGCTGAAGCTTCGAAATGCCAGAAGCTTTGGCCAAACCATAAGGGTGAAAAATACACATAATCAATAGGAATCTGAAAGATTAATCAGAAAGCATGAAGTCCTTAAATTCATTTGGTACCCAGCAAGCCAGCTCTTGCCAAAGAAAATACAATTTAGAATGTGCCTGAATTAAAGAGGAAATTTGAGAAAATAACCTTATGAAAGTACCCTAGAAACCAAAATAGAGGCATTTATTTTTACAAAATTATCACATCTGCTTCTGAGTTTCAATTTTATGCCCTTTTTTTTAAAATTCAGATCATAAGTATTATTTTCACAGATATTCTAGGGTATTTTTATTAGACTTAGAAGCTGGTCTTTGTCTTTGCTTAAAAGCAGTGGAGCAACTGAAATGACTTATCAACTATCAAATAATTTCTGCTCACCGTTGCAAATCTAGTCCAGATGAGCACAGCCAAAAGGCTGATGGATTGTCCAAATACCTTGATTTGAGTGTTTTTTCCAGTTTCTGGTCAAATATCAATACCGGAAAAAATTAAGCACCACAATCAACATTAATTGCCCTCCTAAAGTGGTTACTTGTGCGTAATAGATATGTGTATTGATGTATCATCTTGGGAGCCAGGAATAAGGCATGTCTTGCTTGGAAAATGTGGAGGAAGCTTGATTGCTACTGATGCTTTTCCCGATCAATTGCTAAATTGGGAAGGGTTTGAGTTGTTGCTTTTAAGCAATAAAGTTAATAAGCATGGCTAGACTATTCAAAAGGAACCTCGGGTCATTTCCTCAATCCATGCTGAGGTAACTGAAGAAAAATGACTGACTGTCAGAGATGACAGATTGTCCCAGATTGCCTCACCAGAGTTTATCAGAGCTTCATTATGTCTAGGCCAACTTTTTTAGGACCCTGTCAATAGCTGGAAATATTTGGATATTGCAACTTCAATTTGGCATTTTTTTAGTCTTTTTTTTTTCTTTTTTTCTTTTTAAATAAATTGCCTGTGAGGTGTCCCCACAATTATGTAAGCCTTTTGTGCTTTCACATCCATGTTCGGTTTTGGTTTTGCAGGCCATTATTACTCATTATTTTTAATTCCCTGGATTTGCATTTATGGTTTCCTGAAAAGTAATTTATTGGAATTTATTCCAGACAGCTGAAGACTGTAGTATGAATATAGGTAGCTGGAGACCTCCAGCAAGGCAGGCTCCATAAACAAACACAGCATGGCAGATGGTCCCTGCTCTGAAGAGGTTACAATGTAAATAATTTTCTTATCTCCCACTTCTTTCTTTGAGATATCAGTACCTGATTAGTATCTGGCTACCTGCTTGTGCAGGGTAAGTGCTCTCGAAGGCACCCTCTCCACAGCAAGCTCTGCAACTGGAAGTAGAAATGATAAGCAGGCAGCTTTCTGTCTTGCAACAATTTCAACACTGTTAAATAATAGCTTTTGGCAAGCAGATTTAGAAATCAGGTGCTAATTTTCTGCAAAAAGTCAGAAGAATGTGGATTTATCACTGTGCTGGGGGGATCAAATTGTGCAGATGAGACTACAGACCCACAGGTCTTGTTACAGGTTGGTACCATTCATCACATTAAAGAAAAAAATTGCAAGCAGAACTACTTCTGCAAGAATGTAGTTAACACTCTTGAAATAGAGTTATATTTTCTCAAAATTATAAATACCATCCATTTGTATGTTTCCTGCAGTAGAATTGAAAAGGGGTACCCACCTTTGCTCTTTTATATTTTATACAGGAGTTTGCATGCCTATGTGATGGATGAAGTACGGAAATCATCTTTGTAATAAAGAGCATGGTTTGGAGTTTTGTATTATTGGTGTAAGAGTGGTTACATGTTGATGTGTTTTGGACATAAGAATTCTATGAATATTCTTCTTCCTCTCCTCCTTTTCCATCCCTTTTTTCTATCAGTTTCATACTTGAAAATGTACTAAGCTTGTTGGAAATTTGGTTTAATTACAAGGATTGTGGATAGTGCTGGTAGCGAATAACTGTTTGTTCCAGGAAAAGAATCAGAAAGGTCCTCAGGATCAGTGACCATTCTGCTGTGTCCACCAGAAAAAGCTGGGGAATCATTGCCCTTTCTTCTTCTACTGAAAACATGCTGTGAAGTCTCCAGAATCAGGACAGCAGGGGTTTGGGGTGTTTTGGAGCATTTTTTCACACACGCAGGTTTAGGCATCATGTGCTGATGGGAATGGGCGGCAGTACTGTCTGCTCCCTCCACTGCTTCTCTGCACCTCGCAGGCCTGGAGAGGCTGTAAACCTTCAGCAGACAGACTCCAGCCTGTATTTACATTTTATGGTTCCCTACTTGGAATATCTATTTAAATGCAGGCTGAACTTCTAGTCATGGTGGTATATAATCAAGGGTGTCAAGGTATCACACTGCCTACGCTCTACAGCTGGGGGCAGGATTTGATTTTGGATCTGATTGTGTCTAAAACTTTAATTCAGATTCATAAACAGAAGACTTCAGTCTTTCAGGACATTCTTGTTCTGTTTACTGAAACGGTTTTTATGTTCTTCAGTAAGTATTAACTTACTGTTTTATATCAGATTTGGTAAGTTGGCAGGTTGGCAGTGGTGAAGGGAGTTGGAATGAAGCTGATATTGTCTGTGCCTTGCTGTGGTTGCAATGGATGGTGCTGGTGTATTTATTTATTTCTATCAGAAAAGACACATAGCACTTACCTGTTACTTGGTCACTGTTGGGGCTCTCCACATGTCCATATGGCTCCTGCATCTCTTTGTCAAGTGTTTGAAGAAATCCTTGGAAAAGTCAGTTCAGTATAACAGGGATCAGAGATTTGGCAGAAGTTCCTGAAGATCCTATAAAGCTTTGCAAGAAAAATAACACAAAACACAAACCCCTTTCTATTCATCGCTTTCTGATTTGATTCCTTGTCTCAGCTCTTGTTCCAAAAGGCAAGAGGCAGTAGCACCCCCAACAAAGCTTCTTTTACAGCCTTTTCTTGGCATTAGTTATAAAAGGATCAGATGTCTGACCTTTCAGCAGTAGGTAAAAAGAGAATAAAAAGATCTATATTCTGACAGTGTTTGGAAGTGCCTGGTCTCCCTAGTTTTTCTTCACTGACTGTTGTATGCAGTGTGCTCTGGATGTGCCAATTACGTTAAGGCAGAGGACCAAGCTTATTGTCTTTGGGTGCTCCTGCCTGGCACTAAGTTGAGACTGTTCAAGTTAGCAAACTCTCTTAAAAGATACTAGTCCAGTGTGCCTCCTCTGAAGAATATTCCTGTCCTTGTTCCAGCCCAGAAACCTAGTTGTAAGCTTTATAGAGTTGTTTTCCATTTCATATATAGGAGATGGATCTTACTAGCAGAAAGAGTGTTTTAAGAAGTTAAAGAGGTAGAGTGTAGTGAAAATCCTCCTCTGTGTTTGTGCACTGGAAATATTCCTGTGGAGGTTAAACAGTCTTACAGTTTCTGCATTATACCCATACCTCTTTTTCTGAGGATGAATACTGCTATGTCCCTTGAAAAGCTATGCTGAAAGCTGCACAAACTTGGCTTGAATTGACATGTCCTTTTATTCTTGTTCCTCTCTTCTCATGAGGAAAAAGAAGAGATGTGTTTGCAAGGGAATGCTCTGGTGTTGTTGGGCCCTGTGCACTGCCAGTGACCAGGCCAGAAAACTGCCTTGGACTTCTGAGAAGGGAAGAGCATGGGCTGGCAGAAAAGTCTCACTGCAGATTGAAAAAGGCCCTGCAGCATTTGAGGGAAAAGGGCCCCAGTGATAACAGTGCACATGCTGAGTCACAAGGGCCTTCCTGTCAGGGAGTAATTGCCAGGCACTTTTCAGGAAATGACACTTTTCTGGAAGTGAAACTTCTTAAAGGGGCCTTTAAAAATGAAGGCACCCAAATTTAAAAGTGGCCGGTAATGCTAAGGCACAGGACCCTGCTTGTTGACTTTGGCTGGGTTCAATATGTTGAAAGCAGAATCCATTGTATGTACACATAAAGAGCTTCTATACAGATGTATTTGACTCTGTTTTCAATTGTGTGAAAGTATGTATGTTTTTAGTGAATATTTGAATTACACGTGTTTGGAAAATTAGAGATTAAACTGTAATCTAAACACTTGAATTTCATGTAAATTACATTATAGTCAATTTAATATGGCCTTTCTTGTAGCCTTTATACTGTACTACCTTTCATCTTTTACATTAATCATTGCTTGCATTGCTCTGAAGCACCGAACATCAGCAACAAAAGCCAAGTCTCAGTGTGACTGCCCACAATATTAATTATCATTATATCCTTTTATTCCTGCAGTGAAGATGTTTGCAAACGAGGATTCACTGTTATTATTGATATGCGGGGATCCAAATGGGATTTGATCAAGCCTCTCCTAAAAACCCTTCAAGAAGCCTTTCCTGCTGAGATTCATGTTGCCCTGATTATAAAACCTGATAATTTCTGGCAGAAGCAGAAAACAAACTTCGGCAGTTCCAAGTTCATCTTTGAGGTGAGAGCTTTATAGAAATGTATGGTAAAGCATTATCTCTGATAAGAACTTTTTTTTAGGTAAAAAAACCCTGTGGTTGAAAGCAAAAAATACATCCGAGGGCAGGTGGCAGGAGTGGGCTGATGCTCTGGCATCAGGCTGTTTTCTGAGCACACTGGTGAAATGAGTTGCATGTTTCATCCCAGAGGCTCGCATAATTCATTTTGAAGAGGTTTTTTTTTGTTTGTGGTATTTATTTTTGGGGGTGTTGCATTAAGTCTTTCCTTTTTTCCTCATAGGAAAAAAAATACCAAAAAACACAACACCAAATCAGTCAAAATGCTAAAGGTATCGTTTTCTAGATGCATATGTATGAGTTTGTTAGTTTACCTCTACTTCCAACTTCCACTAGTAGCTTTTTTTTTAATAAAAGACATTTGCTAAATTGTCACCTCTTTCATTTAACTGAGATTTACAATTCAGGGGTAACATTAACAACTCGTGAATAAGGTGCCTCAGGCATGTCCTTTGAGAAGTAACCAGTATATAACAACTGCATAATTAAGGGGAATTCTACTGACTTTGTTGCTGATGAAGTCAAATCAGCTGTGTTCTCTAGAGTGCTTCAGTTTTCTGTGAATTTCAGCTTCTTGCCCAGAAAGAAGCAAAACTCAGGTGCATGAAGTGCTCATACATCAATCATGCTGCACCATGACTTAGTCATGTGTTGTTTTTTAATAATTCACTGAGAAACATTTATCTTGATGGCTGTGTTACCAATCCGTTAATTTCAGAGAGAGACAGAGATTTTGCATCTCTAGAACGCAGAAGAGAATATGGCTATAGCTCTCAGTGTTTACTGCAATGGAAGACTGTATTTAAGTATCTACTTAAATTTTGTTGAAGTCAGTGTGACATAAATGTCTTTATTTTCAACCTGTTCTTGCAAGAACCTTTGAATTGCTATGAGGAATTAGATTGGTGTTACTCATTAACACAATTTTACATTATTATCACATTTTAAGTGCTTGTAAATTTTCACCCGTTTCACAAAATCCAGTCAACTCATAAATTTTGCTTTGATTAAATAAGTCTTTACACTCCTTGGTACCTTTGAGGAGAGGTAAAGTAACAGAGTTCAAGTACGTATTTTTAGAGCATTTGTTTGTTTTTAAAATTAATAAATACTTTCTGGAGGCTTGATGTATATTTTTATTATGTGGAGTCATTGTGATGATAGTAAAAAGTAAACTGTGACCAAGTTATTCTTCGTACTTACAGCTCTGAGTCTGTATTGTGTAAAACACCTGGACTCGCTTGCAGTACACGCTGGAACGCATTAAGGGTATTTTCATTTTGTGTGTGTTACCAGTGCCTTTGAGCCTTAGTCTGTCTCCAGGGCTGTTCACATGGGTGTCCAATGGTTAACAAATTTTTGGACCAGAGGAGGAGAGTCAGTGCTTTCATTGTGTATTGGACCACCTGCAGACACTCAGAATCAGTGGAATGGTTTGAGTCCTTCAATTCCGTGATTCAAACAAAGATTTCCTAAGCTGTGGTCTGCCCTGCAATATACACACCACAATCAAAGAACTTCTGCTTAAAGGATTCTCTGGGATGCTGCTGCTTATCAATAAGCTCAGGCTCTTGGGCAGCTCATGCCCTCTCATAAGAGCTGTGAATATCAAGCAAGGTCAGTATGGCCCACATTTACTTGATTCATGTGGGGCAGCTCACAGGTACCCTCTCTGCAGTGACCTGTCACGGCGATTTCCCACAGCTCGGATCAAACATGAGGGTCTTGGTGGGAACACACTGCAGTGGAAGTCTCTGTTGATCTACCCCATCCACAAACTCAGCAGTACCCAGTGTCAGTTTTGAGGCCAGAGTTCTCTTTTGAGCTTAATTGGAAGCCTTACGTGTGTGCCAAGGCACTGTAGGACCCTTAGTGGACGCTGATGAGCTGGATTTTGTGGGGTGACATTCTGGCACAGTGTTTCTGTGTCACACTCCAGAGTGAAGCATGCACACAGATCTTCACCCAGAAAGAGAAAGAAAAGTGTTTGGTTGATGTATGTGGATTCCGAAGTTTCCTGTCACTTTGAGGAATGGACCAGGAAGCTTATTTAGCATTAATTCAGAGGTGCCTTCAAGACTATTTTCTTTCTCCTACTGAAAGAGGCTAAATAGTGGACAGCACCTTTTAAATTGATTTCAAAAAGAAGGATGAGCAATGCCTAGGAAACAGTAAGCACCTACCTGCCTCACTAAAATTGTTTTCATTAGAGTTTCAAGAACTACTTAAAAAATCAAACCTGAATAAAGAAAATTTCTGCAGTATTCGAGAAATGAAAAGCCTTTCTACAATCTCATAATGCCAAATTCTGACCATGATTAGAGCAATGTTTCCATTAGCTTGACAGACTAAAAGGGGATGTCCAAGTGTTAGCCATGAACAGAAGTACTTCCCTGACAGGCAGTTAAACTCTGAATTCTCTTCAAGGTCTCCAGGTCCATATCTTCAGTGTCCAGGTCAAGAGGTTTAAAAATTTGAAAACCCTCTGAGGCTACATACTTACCTTCCCACTGTTTGTTTGCTCTTCCCACTGTCCTCCCTTTTCCTCAAAGCAAGGAATATTGAAAGAACATTTTAAAATAATCTTTCTCCTGAGTTTGAGTTCAATACAAGCTCAATTTTAATACATTGCAGAATGCCTGATATTTTTTGATGGATACAAATTGGAAGAAAAATCCTATTATTAACCTTTAACCAGTGGCTAGCCTACTATTTTGGACATAATTTAGGATAATGGTCAGGATTTTAGGTGTTTTTCTTTGTAGATGACTTCTATGAGATTGCTGTGATTATTGGGTGCCTCCATTTCTGAAGAGCACAAGTTCTGACATTCTTTAGAGGCCTGATCTTTAGGGGATAGATGAACAGTCACTGATGAAGAGACAAGCCTTTAAGGGCTGCCAGCCTGGGTGTTAGCATGAGAGCACAGAAAATCTCCAGTTACATATGAGACCCTATGCTCCTAATTTCAGAAAGAAGTAGTTTGTCTAAAACAAATGGGAAAAGCTATCAGTTGCTGTGTCCTCAAACTGTAATCTGCTTTCCAGACACCCAGTGCTTTTCTCTATCACCAGTTACTGAGTCTGAATGAATTAAAACCATTTCTCATTGATTGTGTATGATTCGTGAGCAGTACTTTCTATTGGCAATAAATTCTAGTTGTTAATACTTCAATGACATTTCACTTTTACATTGATTTTGGTGTAATTACATTAGGAATTGCTAATATGAAAGAGTGGCAAAAAGCCAACTGGAATAAATTGGAAGAAGAAACCTAGCCTGCTCTCTGTTGTGGCAGTTTGCAATACCTGCTTCGGTTCATATACCTGAAACTTTTGCTTCTGTGTAGCCACCAGCTGGGATGTAACAAAAGTAGCAGAGTCCCTGTAATACCACGTACCTGTTTAGTGAACAACCATGTCCAGATATCCAAAAGCTGCAGGAAGAAATCTTCAGTGTCCGACTGGGCTGATGAAATCTGTGGCAGAAACATTTTCACTTCATGTTTTTGATAGTCAGGCCAGCTCAAAAAGATAGGCATTATTCCAGTAAATATCACATATTTTATTAAGTAAGTAAGTAAATAAATAAATAAAAGCCATTAGTAGCAAAGTTTTCTGCCCAATTAATACATCAAAATGAAACACAGTCCTTGACATCTTTTACAATGTTCCTTCAATTATATATTGATGAGGAAAATACTTGCTCCATGCTGTTTATGGGTTGTGCTGTTAATTCTGATTGGATGGTCCCTGATTTAAATGCTGTCCTTTTCCCTTCCTTAGACAAGTATGGTGTCTGTGGAAGGCCTGGCAAAGCTCGTGGATCCTTCTCAACTGACGGACGAGTTCGAAGGGTCCTTGGATTACAACCACGATGAATGGATAGAGCTGCGTGTCTCCTTGGAAGAGTTTTTCAACAGTGCCATCCATTTATTATCAAGGCTGGAGGATCTCCAGGAAATGTTGGCTAGGAAGGAGTTTCCAGTTGATGTTGAGGGCTCAAGAAGGCTGATTGATGAGCACACACAGCTTAAGAAAAAAGTGATAAAAGCTCCTGTGGAAGAACTGGATCGTGAGGGCCAGAGGTTATTACAATGCATAAGATCCAGTGATGGTTTTTCTGGTAGGAACTGCATTCCTGGAAGTGCAGATTTTCAAAGTCTTGTGCCAAAGATCACCAGCCTTTTAGACAAGCTGCATTCTACCCGGCAACACTTGCATCAGATGTGGCATGTCCGCAAGTTGAAACTGGACCAGTGCTTTCAACTCCGGCTTTTTGAGCAAGATGCTGAGAAGGTAGGGAATAATCTGTTCCTTTTTTCCTACTTTAAACAAGACTCTGTTGCAAGGGTGACCATTTTTTCTGTAAGTGGCAGCATGAGGTGTTCATCACAGGTGTAAATCTTATGTTGCCAGCACATACACTTCAAGTGACTCGTAAACCAAATTGACCAAGCTAACCAACGGATGTAGCAGGCATAATAATATCCAAGAGTAACTTTTCTGTGTCACTTTTGGTGAAAATTAATCTGCTTTTCTGTCTCACAATGAGTATATTTGGTAGACATTAGCACAAGAATCTGGCTTTTTTTTTCAAACTTCTTTTACTAAGCTTTTTTTTTTTTTTTTTTTTTATCTACTTGTCACAACACCAAAAGAAGAATGATTTTGGGGTTTGATTCACTATGATTATTGTTTGCACTTCTTGGAGTCTGTTGGAAATTTCAAGTATGGGTTTCAGGGAATTTACTTTAGAAAACTGTGTAGTGCTAAAGCCTTGGATTTTTCAACGCAGAAGTGCTTGGCACCTTGTTAGGTGATTTTGTGAGAAGTCTTTGTTGGCACATTTACAATTCCAGGCCACAGAGGTGGGGTATTCTCAGTGGAAGGTACTGAGCTCTCAGACTCGTGTTTTTCTAGTCTATATATCCATCAAAAGCACCAATCTCTGAATCTTCTCTACTTAATGTATTATCCAGTTGTTTCACTAATGTGTCTGCCTGGATGGACCCAGAAGGAGTTGCAGAAGAAAAGCAGATTTCATTTGTAGGGGGATCTCATGAGGATGTTTTTTTTTAATCAACCACTAGTTAGTATTATTTTAAAACATCATGGAGAAGCACACTGCTGAAACAAACTTAATCTTGAGTAGTGCAGAACAAGACACATGGCATTGGTTTTCAGTGCATGTACTAAATATCTCTAAGACTTGCTAGGACTAAAAAAGCTCCATCATTGTATAATCAATCCTCTCGCTGGGAAAACCTTGAATTCAGATGAGTCTCTCTAAAATAAGAGTCGCTGCAGCATCACTCAAGGATGCATAAGAGCAGAGTTTTAATTCCAAATGCTACATTAGTAGCATTCTCTCTGTTCCTTGTGTGTCATATGCTATAAGGAGGCCACTCACTTCTGTCCTTCCCAGCAGTGGCTGTACTTCAATCAGTGCCTCACTTTGGCTTTTGAGTTTCTTTGGGATTATTCAGATGATCACTGCTTATTAATATAATTTCATAATTTATGATTATTTTTTCAATAATATTATTAATAAATTATTAGCATCTAGGAAGTTATTATAATTAATAATGTTAAAAGCTGAAAGGGTCTCAGATCATGTCCGTGTTTGAGAAGTCCTTGTTGCCAAGCACTGTTCTGTGGTACTGAAGGAAGTCTCCAGGGAGTTTCCTTTCTTCCTCCTGCACAGGCATGAAAGGATGGTGTGATATAAATCTAGGCAATGGGACAGCAAAGCTCTTCGCACGTGTTATTCTGAGGCTGTTATGTGTAAGGTCTAGGCAAGTCAAAAAATACATGAAACTTTTGAGGTGAAGGAAGAAGCAGTGAGAATGTGATTTCTGTCTTTGTAACACTGGCTGTCTCAAGCAATTCCAGTTTGACAAAACCAGGATTCTGCTCTTCTCTTCTTCATCTGCCTCACACTAACTAAACACACAGTCAGCTTCTCTCTGCTTTGGCTCTGCTTGCCTTTTCATGAACTCTACATTTTCCCAAAGAATAGAAAATATTTTCTTGTTTTATATTCCCAAATCTGTGGTTTTAATCTTCTCAGTTTGTGAGTCCCTAAAATTCTTCCCGGAAGTGTCGCAGACCCTTTAACGTCACATTTCGCACGTGTAGACTGATGTAAAACATTGATGTGCTTTTCCTCTCTAGCTGCCTTTCTCAGGTCTCTTTGAAGTAGTCTGACCACCTCAGACTGGAAAGTACTTGTTTCATAAAATGTTCAGAGCTAAATCCAGAGCTGTCTCCACTGTAGAAATAGCCACTGTGTTTTGTCTGTGTTTTGAATTTTAGAGTTTCCAGGTAATTACATTTGCTCAGTTGCACTCTACTCAGGTATGGTAGCAGAGCCAGGTTACTCCTCATCTCCTGGAGAGAGACACAGCTCTTTTTGTATAACCTGGACATGTCATTTAGTTCTAATCAAATGGCAACTCTAGTAGCCTGTGAAAGCTCAAGCTCCAACATAAAATTCGGAATATAAACAAGGGTTTAGAGTCTTTTAAAATATCTCTGTATGCTCATTGGATGATATTTCAGGAAACCTGTTCTAATAAGGAGAAAATGGACACGGACTTTCATTCTCTGGGCATCTCTGATTTCGAAAATTTCAGGTGTCCTCATTGCCTGAAAAGTTCTTAAAAATGGGGTAGGAAAAAAAAGGGACACAAAGACTAAAACACACAGTATTTTAAGGAAGGTTAATTTTTGAACCCTTTATTATTACAATACCCCAGATGTTCAAAGCAAGTCAATTCACTTTATTCCCTCCTGGAGATCCCCTCTATTGGAACATTTAGAAATGGCAGTCACTGCCTGGACACACAAAATATTTAAATTACAGGCATTACAACTTACAGAAGTCTGTATAGTTCTGTGCGGAACAACTCATATTAGTGCCAAAATAAACAGAGGGGGTGGCAGTCACAGCCTGGCCTTGTCCCACTCAAATCAGTGGGAGACAGCAGGGCTCTCTGTGGAGGAACTCTGTCCCCAAGTCAGGCCTTTAGGGTTTTATTTTCCTGTGCTGGGGCCAAGGGAAAGGAAAAGTGGGGCTATCACATAGGCACGAGCAATGCAGTGAGATTGAATCTCCAGATGGAGACTGGAAGCTCCTTGAAGCTCAAGTCAGCAGGCAGGTCAGCCATGTGGGGAGCTTTGGCAGAGGGGTGTGAGGAAGTTCACATGCTGTGCAATGCTGACTGTAATGATCTGCTGATAAATAACACATTTCAACTGCTGGCAGAGCCCTGACCCTCACTGTTCAACAAATTTATTCCTCACCAACTAATGGAGAAATACGGATGTACATATATATAATTTTGAAACTAGAACTGAGGCTTCACTGTGTTTTACTGGGTAACAGGGAAAATATTTTTAGTCACCAGTAACATTAAAAAACATATTCCAGTCTAAACTGAATATTGTTTGGAACAAAAAACCCACAATCAATGTAGATCCAAGTATTAGAACTATCTGAGAAATGATAATTTGTTGGTGGAAATCTGGACAGGGAGAAGGATTCAGGCAAGAGTCCACATGTTTTGCACTTGAATAAATACCAAAAAAAGACAAAAAATTATACTTACAGTCTGTACTTTCCAGCTTTTCTGGAAATCATTTGTAACTGGCACCCAATTTGACTTTTGTAGGAATTTCCACATCATTCTGTGTTGGTTCCACACCAATTTTACTACCCCAACATGTATGTGAATGAAAAACATCATGATGTAATCAGTGTTGTCCACGTTAAGTATAAACAATACAGTCAGCAGCTGGACTGAGCTGAGGGTCTGCTCTGGGAGCTCCTCACAGCAGAGCAAGGAGCTGCTCTGACACCATGGGGGTCAGCCCCAATGGGAGGCAGAGGGGGCTTGGCACGTTCTCTCTGTCCTCACCTCCCCTTCTGCTTCCTGACTTCTACACAGTCCACAACAAAAAGGCAAACTCCAAAAGATGGAGTTAGAAAATGCCATGAGTGAATTTCGTTGGAGGCTTGTGGTGGGAGAAACGTTTTATTTGGATCAGGCCAGCTTTGTAGAAAGTCTAGTGGCAAACCACAGGCCACATCTAGTCTTCAAGGAGCAGTGAAGTAGCAGGCTTACAGTCAAAACCATCAGCCCCGTGTAAACCAAGGCTTCCCTTTGAAAAACACAGCTCTGCCAGTGATTTTCCCTGTGGAGCAGGCGTTGGGAAGCTGTGCTGGCTGCTGGGGCTGCCGTGGTCCTGCTGCTCTGCGGGTGTCTGCAGGGAGAGGGAGTGGAAAGCATGGATAACTTGCAGCTCCTACTCCAGAGCAGCTGTAGCTCCCCTTTCCCCAGGGATGTGATCAGCCTGGAACAACAGAAAGACTTCAGTGAGTGCAGGAGTGATTGAAATGTGATTAACAATGCAGAGTTCATAGACAGGGGACAAGTTTGGAGGGGGTATAAGCAAAATGGTTAAGAGGAATAGGGTGCAGTAACAGCTGCAGCAGTTCTGCATCCTGCTCCCTGTGCAAGTGTGGGCAGTGAGACCATGGCACTGCGGAGCAGACAGTGCCTTCCTCCCTTCTCACACCCACTTCTGGCCCCTTCCTCAGTCAGGTCTCCTTAAATAAGGGAACTGATGTGTTATTCTACTGAGTAGGTGCTATTAAACTCAGCCCCCATGGAGAGAAATAAATAATGTTGCATTTGATTTCTCAAGGAGGAAAATCACAGATATATCAGCTGTACTAAACTCCCGGCCAGTGCCCAATTCCAATTCCTAATGAAAGTATTGGGAAGACTCCTGTTAATTTTCAGCAGAAGCACATTATACCCATTGACTAACAGTATACCCATTCAGAAGTGCCAGATGAAATTTAGGAGTTCCTGGTTTAGAACATCACTTAACACCAGGCAGAGTTAGTCTAGAAAAATACAGAGAAGCTCTAGCTCGACAGCAAAGTCAGTGGGGGAGAAGAGTATCTAAGACTATATAATCCAGGTATTTGAACCATGCTCATACTGGTTTTGGAATATTACCCCTGCCAAAGGTTCATGTTCCTCACAAGGAAGGAACATTCTGCAAGCTACTCTTAGTCTAAAAAGACGAAAGATGGCTTTGATGGATAATAGAATGCAAAATGTGGAAATTTATGCTGTGGCTTAGGTGGGGAAAAATGGCTTTAAAGAAGAAACAGTGATATCTTGATGTTTTGAGAGAAAAAAAATTATCAGTACATTTGTGACTGTATGACACCCACTTTAACTGTTTCGTACATTACTTCCCCTCACACTGCATTTAAAAATTCTGATGCCGTATGTTCTGTAATAAAATGCATTACAAAACTGATGATATAATCCTTCTTGCTAATAGGAGGCAGTTTATTTTATTACAGTCCATCAAGTAGAGCAATTGTAGCTGCTCCTTTAGTCAAGGGAAGCATTTCCTAGAAATGGGTCTTAGCTGACTTTCTGGAAAAGCAGTATAAGAAAGATTAAAAACCAACTTTGCTTCCTTTTACATTCCACATCACCTCTAAGTTTTCTTCTTTTAGCAGTGTCAAAATACCCTCAAAGTGATACAGAAAGCAAATTTATAGAGTTTTCATGTTTGCAACGTGTCATATTAACCCTTAAGGATTTGCATAATTCCACCAGGCACAGCACCTAGGACAGGCTCCTCTGACTGAGATAAAATCCAGTTAGTGAAGGACCATTTCCCTTCTGTTTTTTCACTGCTGGAAGCACTTGGTTTCTTTGATCTGTACTGTGTGCCATATATACAATCACCTCCAAGATTTCATGTGAATTATTGGCTTGGAAGTTACTGTGAGAGGGATGTGTCCCAGGGAGTGAGAATGGGAAGCCAATGAGGAGAGTTCTGAGAAGGTGACAGAGGAACCTTTCATATGTGAAATGAATGCAAAGTGAAGGAGTTCTGGGGAGGTGGTTAATTAGGACTGGGGAGGAGGCAGGAAGCACATTAAGAGGGGACAGAAACACAGTTGAGATTAATAATGAGAGCACATCTGAAGAACATATGCCCCATGTGCTCTTTGACTCTGAAAGGATTTGTTACTGAATGAATGGTATTTAACAGTTAACAGTAATAATCATACAGGCATAATAATCATGGATTAGACATGGATTTTTGTATAGGATTTAGATTTCATTTAAGTTACGTGAACACTGAATTGGTGTGCAGAACTCAGCATGCCCCGGATTTTCCATCTAAGTACTTACACCATGAATATCACAATGGCACACTGAGTGAGCATTGCAATAAGGAGCTTTCCTGGAGATTTTGAGCACGGGGGGTGTTGTTAGACCTGAGGTAAGCTCCATAAGACTTCTGCAATAAAAGGAGTCAATAAGCTTAGTGTCTTCTGTGGAGATATTTGAGTGAGAGTCTAAGTGAGACTCGTTTAAGCATGCTTCTGTCAGCCTATTTCAAATGTCTGTGCAGAGAAAGGACAGGGCCTTGGGGTACAGCTGCTGCCTGGGAAAGGCACTGAACTGGCTGTTGGTGTTTGTGAACATGCACACGATTGCAAAGAGCTTTATAAGAAGAGTGACCAAGGATTTACTGCTGAGCATAAATGAAATCTCTTACCCATAATTCCAGAAAGAGTGATAAGAGGACCAAGTTGTTGGTGGTACCTACCCCTGTCAGCCCAAAGCAACTGCTTCTCTCTTCAGGTGAAACAACTCAGTTTAAGGCTACTCTTAGCTGTATCCCTGATCTAGTCGCATTTTGGTGCTCGAGGTCTCCCTGAGTTGTCTGCTAAAAAGACAGACCTGGTCCTGTAAAACAGAGAGTGTCAGCTGCTATTGAAATCAGTGAAGGACTCGAGGTCTCTATCAGAGCTCCCAGTGACAGCACTGAGTGAGCTGCAGCACTGTGGCATTCCCTGGTACCAGCTACTGCCTCTGGCTCTAGCCCTGCTGACGGCAGGGTCAGCTGTGGCTGCCCACTTACGGTGGTGAGGCTGTGTCTCCATCTGTCCATGCTGGTGTCCCCATCCCAGGATTCCAGTTATGTTAGTTCACCTCTGAAACATTATGGGCAGCCTGATTTCCCAGGGCTTGCAATAGTCCTAATATATGAATAAAGAA
The DNA here is from genome assembly GCA_013397845.1 of Melanocharis versteri. Lineage (NCBI taxonomy): Eukaryota > Metazoa > Chordata > Aves > Passeriformes > Melanocharitidae > Melanocharis > Melanocharis versteri. The sequence goes on along the minus strand of VZTG01006973.1, from coordinate 275,709 downwards.
CTTTGAAACCAATTCCTGACGCAATTGGTTCTTATTTTTATCGTACAGAATAAATGTACATATCTCCACATTTATGGATCTGGAACAGACATTGCTCAAGAGTCTTTAACTTTAGTCAAAGTATTTTAAGTTGCCTTAACATCTTTGTCTTTTTTCATGCAATGGACTCTTGAACAGAGCACATAGTGTCTGTTCTCTCCTGAAATCTTGTTTCCAAATCTGGCGTCTTCTCTCCCATGCTGCCAATGAAAAATGCTTTATTTTATAATCTGAAGTTTCCCTTAGCATATGGTGCCTTTTTTTGCTATAGAGATTCTCACTAGACAACTGTTCATAAAATCAGTCTTGGGATGCCAGTGTTGGGAAGGAAAGTCAGCTATCAGCTGAAATAAGCTGCCATGTGAATAGAAGGTCATCATCTCATCCCATGCTTTCTACTTAAGTCCACTCTGAAACTAAAACAACAGAGGGCAGGCCCCATGTTCAACATGAAGTGTTTGCTCTGACACAGCATTTCTACTACAGGCAGAACACAGAAAATTAGTGCAAACAGGTCCCTAAATTGTTGAATTGGCAGACGCCATCTTACAGTATCAGATCATAAAATGTTGGAAAGGTGATTATATAGGTGATGTGGAAAGGAGGTTTGAATTGAGACTGAGCTGGTGCATAAACAATAAATAGTTGAGTGCGTGTTTGTATGACATCTAGCACAGTGAGCTCCTGAATCTGACTGGGATATTGGTTGTTTCCAACAAAGAAATGCAGATTTTCAGTTGAAAATGGCCCTTGGAGATGTAAGGGTATGAAAACATTCCTGTGGAACATATATGTACATCCACAGAGGATTTGGCTTGCTTTGGCATATACTGGGAATATTCTGCTTCACTTAAGCTGTTTTGAGCAATAACTCTTCTGATAGCATCAATTAAGGATAGACAAAGGATCAACACGGGAAGTTCATATCAAAGGGGGAAACTGTACATCTATTCTTAAAAATCTGTGTAGTTCCCCAGATGAATCTATGCCAACTCTAATCACTTTCATTTAATTAGTTCACACGTCCTAGAACAAAGGAGGCTCTAATAAACAGGTGAGAATTGAAAGCATGTAGCAATAACTCTATTGTAGCAGGTTTTAATTAATTTTCAGTGTTTATTCAAATGTGTTCTTTATCATGTTTCTTTTCTGTAGCATTTTAAAATAATTGAATTTTGCTACTGACTGCTGCTTCTGCTTTGTCTTGAAGCACTTTAGTGCTCACTGTCATGGGTAAGCCACTATGAGGTGTTCTGATGCAGCTGGATAAACAGTACGATGTTCTGAATTCATCTTTACTGATTTCTTTTGGAAGCTCAGTGGTGGCATAACAGGTTTATGGATTTCCCATATTGATGGGTTTACCTGATCTTAGATTTTTTTTTCTTTTTAAACAAACCTAATAAAAGAACAAAGTTTGCCTAGAAGCAGAAAAAGCATTATAACAAGGTGTGGTTGTGCACAGAGCGTGTGTTGACAGTTTCTTGTGATGCTGTGAGCATAGATGTCATGTGCTAAAGAGATTTCAGAGTGGGATCAGCACCTTCCATTTAGCAAGGCTCTGAGAGTGGCAGCTAAACTGTGTCAAATCTGCCATTTCCCTCACCTAGTCATGGACACAAAAGAATCATTGGGGAACTGTGGGGGCAAATCTTCTTCAGCATCTATAACAATAAATTACGTGCAAACGCCATCATCTCTAAGAGGAGGATGAATCCTGCACAGCCTGCATCCCTCAGTTCAGAACCTGCGTGCTGGCACTTGCAGCCTTTGCAGGCTGCAGCTCTGAATTAAAAATGCAGCGAGCTGACATCTGCTCACTTTAATCGGAAGTCGCCTTCTGACAGGTTGCTAATGCCATCCACAATTTGTTGCCCCCAATCTAAAGTGAAGAGTTGGCGGAGCGGGAAGTGATCGTGGTGGGCTCTGTGGGAAGTGTTCATTACTTTGACCACTGCTGGTCACACTTAATAAGATCCTGTTCTTGGTACCTGTAGGAAAAAGAAAAACAACCAGATTTTTGCAAGATCAGGAGATCATTATAGAAGTTTTTAACTTTCCTCAAAGCACTAACAGAGCTCATTTCTGCTAATTGGACTGTAAAAGAAAAAAGTCTTCATTATTAGTGATGTTCCAAAGGAGCTTGCAGCTTTTTCACCATGTCAAGTTGTATCCTGCTACTTTCCTATTTATCAGTCAAGACTGGGGGTGGGGGGGTCTTCCTTTGTGTGCCAATAGCATTGTGAACGTTTGCTTTTCTGCCTTTCCATCCATCAGTAGAAAGCTTGGGGACAAAGCAAATAACCACAGGACAAATTCACAAGTACACACACCAACTGCTTTGTGCTGCTCCTACAACTGCAAGCAGCTACAAACCCCATTTTGCCATTTGGTTTGAGGAAGTGTGGGATTGCCTTGCCTGCTGAGCAGAGCAATACAGGGATCAGGGTAAATATATATATCAGAAATTCTCTTCCTTGTGGCTGTTATTCTAGTGGTGAATGTCACCTTCCATTGCTGTAACCATCACTTCTTTCTCTGTGGCAAAGGAGGCAGGACCCTTTTGTAGCCTCCTATTGACATTTCTCTTTCTCCTGCAACAAGTCTGCTGCTGGTTCAACAGCTCAGAGGGTACAAACTTCCTTCCTTAACACTTCCATGACCCAAGTCCAGACTCCAGAAGCAAAGAACACAAGAATCTTCATGAAGGCATTTGTACTAATTTTTCAGACGTGGACTGCTGTCCATCAGGAAGGGCAATCATCTGCCAGACACTGATTTCTGTTGAGCTGGATTGGCTTTGGAGCAGCAGAATGAAGTGCAAAGGATGCAAAGTTCAAAGCTAAAAATTGGGAATTAAAAACCACAGGGGTTAACTGCCTTGCCTCCTGTCGCACAGGAAGCCTGTCCTGCAGTGGGAGTCCCGATCTGATGTGTAAAATAAATATCTCAGTGCTTTCCTTCTTTCGTTATTAATTCATTCTGCCCTGTGCTGCCAGATCCGGTGGAGTTTTTTCTTTTATTGGCGGATAAATATGTCGCCTCCGCAGCAGTAGGAATTGAACCTGATCTTTTCGATGGGAGTGTAAAGACACTGACAAAGCCTCAGCCCGCTGCTGCAGCTCGGGCCGAGGAAGGGTCGCGCGTTCCCTGCACGCCGAGCGTGTCCTGCGGCACAGTGACAGCGCCGGGGCCGCGCTCCGGCCGCTTTGCGCTGGGGCATCCATCCAGCGCACCCGTGGGCGCTGGGGCATCCATCCAGCGCACCCGTGGGCGCTGGGGTATCCATCCAGCGCACCCGTGGGCGCTGGGGTATCCATCCAGCGCACCCGTGGGCTCTCGGGCATCCATCCAGCACACCCGTGGGCGCTGGGGTATCCATCCAGCGCACCCGTGGGCTCTCGGGCATCCATCCAGCGCACCCGTGGGCGCTCGGGCATCCATCCAGCGCACCCGTGGGCGCTGGGGTATCCATCCAGCGCACCCGTGGGCGCTGGGGTATCCATCCAGCGCACCCGTGGGCTCTCGGGCACGGCACTGCCCGGGCCGTGGAGCAGCTCTGCTGTTTGCAGGCTCCGGCAGCAGCCGCCTCGCAGCCCGTCCAGCCCTGCCTGCGAGGAAGCGGCTCCGCGGCCGGAGCTGGAACACGCTGTGCTCCGCTATTTGTAGTTTCCTGCTGCCGACGCTGGATACGCAGTTACTATTCCTCTTGCTTCCTCCATGAACGTTAGAATGGGTCCAAAAATAATTGAAGGCAGCGTGTTCTGATGGAATATTTTTGCATTTGCAGAAATTTCCTCTTTCTTTCGCTTGCCAATTTTGATAGGGAGCGTTTTGAGACTTTCAGCATCTCCAACTTGGCACCGCTGGGAGGCACAGGAATGCTCCCCTGATCAGTATGGCACAAAAAAAGTGTTTGGCACCCGAATACAGACTTAAAACTCATTTTTAAGGATGATTATAGCTAGTTTTAACCAAAAAGTTCTGCTTTACCTAATGAAGATGAGAAGACCCAAATGCTCGAAAGGGCCACAAAGCCCACACATCTAGAAAAAAGAAAAGAAAGCTGCTTTTTAAAATTTATTCCTTTGATCCTCAAAAAGGCTAGGTGATAAGAGACTAGCTGTCAGGAACTAATGTAATTAAACTGTACATGAGGTTCACAGACTTATTGTGCAGCATCTTTCAGATGTAGCCATGTGATTATTTCTAAATTAATGTCTTCCTGGCCTGTCTGAAATTATTTCAATGGCCCACACTTGGCAGAGCTTGGGGTCTTAAAAGTATGTCTTAAATTACCCTTCATATCTATTTATAGGGAACAGATAAAGGTGGGTGAGCAGCTGAGAGGTTGCCTTCTCTGGAACTGGTGGGGGTTGAAGAGGAAAAACCAGGAGCATGGTCTGTGAACAGCTTCCAGAAGTATCAGTGTCATTTTAAACCAGGTTGCTCTGACTTTCCTTCTTACAAATTGTGCACGTTATAGAAACTAATTCAGAAATATTTTCTTGCACCCTCATGTCTTGCAAGACCCCTCTGTATTATTTGGCACCAGAGTCCTGCATGCCTCATGTCCTGCACAGGTGCTGAAGAGGTGTCACAGACAAAAAAGTCTTCAGTTGAGGAATTTTGCTCGGTTTAAAGCTTATGAACACAAACTTCTGATCTTGATTTGGGTGTTGAAAGGAGAAAGCAGGACACACTGCCATAAACACCTACTTTTCACCAGCTTAAATTTCCCTCACTTTTGTCTTGGTTTATACCCAGCTCATCAAATTTTTTTTTTTGGTGGGCAACAGGGCATGTCAGGAATAATATTCACATAAGTTTGTTTTTGCTCCTGTTACAGCTCTCCTCTGATTCTTAGGTTTTTTCTGCTGTTGTTCCTTAGAGTTCCTGCCCTGACATAGGCCGCTCATCCCTCAGGTGTGACCTCAGTGTGTCTCCAGCCCTCAGCAAGCCTCACTGCCTTTCCCTCACAGCTTGTGTGCAGGTGTTCTCTGGCTGATGGGTGTTTTGGCACCATGCTCAGGCTCTGGCATGTGGTGGTTCTCCCTGATGGGGCCTCCCTCGGTGCCAGTGCTGGTAGGAAGTGGCTGGTGGCAGCTCAAGACCCCCTGACGGCCACCTTGTCAGATCCAGGGCCAGTGAGACCCAGTGCCAGCTGCAGAGCCACTGGTGCCACCTCACCAGGGCAGACACTGCCCTCCCAGCTCCACAGGTTTGCCAGAGCAAGGGGAAACATTGACCTGGTTGATTCCTGGGATGGGGAAACAGCCGGGGCGCAGGGGTGGGAAGGGCTGGGCACCCCAAAGTCCAGTGGAAAGCTGAAATCCTCAGCTTTCCATCTGTGCAGAGGTCCCAGCACCAGACATGAGGCAACATGATACATCAGGTGTTTAAAGCTGTGGTTACACCACAGCTGCATCTCTGGGCCTCAGACACATGAGGGTTTGGTAAGGGAAATGCCACGATTCTGGTACAAACCAGTAAACATCTGTCTGGCTGTTTTGTTCGTAGTGGCAGCTGTTTGGAGTCACAGGAATGTCACACATCCAGCCAGGAATAGAACCAGGGTCTATAACAAAGTCACCAAACTCCTACAGTGTTTTCAACAGAATGAAAATTTCTTCTGAAAACTGAGAGGAAGATCCCTCATCTAGGGGGGAAATTTTCATAATGTACACTGTGCTTTCCGTTCATGTGGCTGTTCTCTGTTTATGTCTTTTAGTATTACATTTCCTATCCAACCAATGAATTAATTTCCACTTAGACAGCAAGCAGTTCTCTGTAGATGATCTGTGCCCAGAAAAGGCCATTTTCATTTTAAGGAACAGAAAATCCTTTCCAGGAATGCCTGAGTGTTTGATGTTACTAAGTGTGGGGGAAAGGTGCAATACTTCAAAAAGCAAGCAAACAATGCAGACGTACGCCCAGATGTCATTAGTCATATTTATGTGTTCAGGATCTGTAATTTTCTCCCACCTTCAACAATAAAATTCTTACTTCTCTCTTCAACACTGTAGGAATCACATGCCTTACTTTGTGCATGGCTGTGGCTTAATATGTGTCAGGAAAAAAATACACAGATCTCTTACTCTGGCATTTAGTAGGAACACTCAGTGTGAGTATGTTGGAAGTGGTGCTCTGCTATAAATACAAAGCTATTTGTCACGTCACACATCTCGCTAATTTTCTAGTGGGTTGACAGTTGGGCCCATTGTCTGGAATAATTTAATGTACTGTAGCCTTACTTACTGTACTCTATGAATCATATACACAGATATTCATAATGGAAAAACTGTGTTCATGCAGCATTGAGGTTTACACAAATACAGCTGTGGGTCTGAATCTTCAGCTGGTGTAAATTGGCCTCGTTGGAATGACACCAATTTATCCTGGCCATGGACCGCGCCGAACACATGTGAAAGGGAAAGATCTGGCAGAAGTATTGGCTTGTCCGTCACCATCTATAAACACAAGACAAACACAAAAACAAACACAACGTTGTATTTAGGCCCTGGCTTAGCAGAGCATTTAGATGTACGCAGAGTTCTATTTTAAAGCTACAAGTGCTTTGATTTAATTACGGCTGTCTTTATAGAGTGGCAACAGGAATTACAGCAGATTGGAATTTTTTTTTTTTTATTGTAACGGTTTTCATAAAATTTGTCGATTCATGAAAAAAAAATTAAATGTGCTATCAAAGTTTTCTTTAGGTTCAAAATTTATTCTGGAGCCAGTACCCTTCTGCCTGAGAACACCCATTTTCCTGGTGACCGTGCAGGTACCCAGCCCACTGCCAGGGCCCTGTGGGCACTGGTGGACACTAATGGTGTGGACACCAACCTCCCTGTCAGCTTTGCCATAGCCCTGCTCTGCCTGGCCACAGGCCCTGCTGAGCCAGGCACTGACCCATCAGCTCATTTTGGGGCATGACCTGGGACCTCCCTCACTGCTGTGGACCTGTGCTGTGGTCATGGGGCTGCATCCAGGCCTGGTTACCCTCACTGGGCCTGATGCTGACCTGCTGGTTGACTTCATAGCTTAAGCTTGGGCTTGGCACCAGAACTTGTGCAATGTCTTCTTGCTTAAATCTGGTTGCTGTCAGTTGTAAACCTCAGCGGCTGTGGGACAGGCTCTGGTTAATGAGGCCCCTGCTCTACCTGCTGGGTCTTTGTTTCTGGCTCCTTATCCCTTAGGGAGCAGCTAGCCTGGACAGCCAGCAATCAGTCCTCTGTTCTGCTGAATTTAGCTCTGAGGCTTGGCTGGAGGGATTCTTCTGTATTCCAGGTAGAAGTCCTGATTCTTTAGACTGTTGGCATTTCCCATGTGCTCCTTCGCAGAGGTGTTGCACTTCTGCTGGCCTTTCCCAGACGTTTACGTGACCTAGACATATGGCTGCTTCCAATTAAACTGTAGTTTTGATTCTAGTCTGGAAACACTGGGGGAGTTTCTTGGTTGTCTCCTATAAAGTTAGCTCACATGCAAATCTTTCCTGGATCATGCCCTTGCATGTCAGTGTAGACTGTGTGTGTACCACAAATCTGTTGCTCAGTACTCTTTTTTGTTCAAATACTGGCTAAATTCAATTGCAAAAGATGTGAGAAATATGCCTTGATTTTTGTTTAATTGAGTTGTTGTGAATACTTGAACTCCCTTAATGAGATAGGAATAGACCTTGTAGCTGGAAACTTTGTAAACCTCGAGAGAGGGACTCTGGCAGTTACTGTTCTGCGTGTGTTATTATTTTGTTTATATTGTGGAAACATATAAAAATGAACTTGCTTAGCTGTAGATGCTCTCAGAATAGAACTTTCCATTTTCTGTTGTAGATTATTCAGTTTAACACTGACTGGACATTTTTGAAAATACAAAATGCACATGGACTCTTAAATGGACCTCTGTTTAATAAGCAATGTATGCTTACCTCCAGCATTTCCCAACCTGTGAATCATGGATGTGTAATGTATTTAAGTATATATGTATATAAGTTCTTTGGTAGTTGGTAAAGGTATTCGATAAAACAGATTTATTGTTTGAAGATCTTAGGTGGCTACAGTGCTTGCCTTGAAAAAAATTATGGAGTCCACAAATTGGAAGAGATTGGAAAGCACTAATCTAATAGGGATTTCATCTGGCATATAATTAGTGATTTACCCTCTCCTCAACTACAGGCAAGACATTCTTTTGGATTAACCTTTTGTTTTCTCTTTGTTAGCAGCATATGGAGGCATAGTGAGAGAATGCATTTATGACTACCTGGATTTCAAAACACCGCCTCATACTTTCCCTAAATGCTCTTGAACTTGCTCTTATTCAGAACATCACCCGAGTTGTGCTTGTCAGAACAAATCACACAAACACTACTGGTCTTTGTCAGTATTTGTGCAGGGAACTACCAAGAGAAAAGATAGTGAGGCAAAGCAGAAGGTACTGACGTTGATCCAGCAGCTGTTGCTCTCCCATTTTTGTGTCTCCTTTTCTAGAGCTGATGTCAGAAGTACTGCACAAGTTATCCTAAATAATGTCAGCTGGACTATTTCCAGAAAAAAAAAATCAACATTTCACAAAGTCCTATTAGGATCATAGTTGGGATTGAAAGATATCCATGAACTGAAACAAGTGCAAAGAAAGGCTGTGTATCTTAAGAAGCTTTAAAAGAGCTGGGCTCTAGTAAAACAGAGTAGGAGGGAAAATGAACCCACCTGGTCCACACTGGAAAAGGTTAAACACCTGGGATAACTTTTTTAACTTACAGGGAAATGTTGACCTAAGAGAAAATGTGTATAAACTGGACATGAGCCTTGTGTAGATCAGAGAGCATATGAAGAGCTTAGTAACAGGAGCAGAAAGGTTTTGGGATTTCTTCTCAAGGAGGAGGTGAGCTGTAGCACTTCACTAGTTTTCAGGTGGAGCTTCATCCCTTTATGAAAAGAAATTTTATCTTGTGGTTAGCTGCCAAAAGCAGTGATTGGACTTGACCTGAATGTCCCTTTGGAATAGTTTCTTTATATGTATCCTATATTGTTCCTCAAGGTGGTATGGCTATAATGGTTATCATTCTGCCCTTAATTAACTATATGAGTTTGATATTTATGGCTCAGAACTTAGAGAGAAGATTATTTGCTACAAGCCAGTTCATAATTAATTCCAGCCCTAGTATGGTGTTCAATAGATTTGGGATTTATTATTTCCAGCATGTATAAACAATTTCATTAATAAAAATGTTCAGTTCACTGGCTGCCAAGGCCATGAGGGCTGTAATCCTCCCATCAATACCACTTGGCATAGGGTTGCTGCCAGCCATGTGCTGGGCACATCATCCTATGGTGCTCTGCACCACTGTGTTCAGAATCCAGTGCTAATGCTCCTCAGCAAGCACTGACAAAAGCCAGAGAGCAGAGGTTTTTATCTGAAATGATGTTATAAATCTCATTTTAGCTGATGTAGAGCTGGACTGTGCACAGCCTGCATACATGCTGTTCCATATCCGTGTGTTTCTTGTCTGTTCTCAAGCAGCTGTTCTCACCCTGTACTCACTGGCCTGCCAGATGTTACAAATCCGGGGAAAATATGGAGTCACATTCTCCCTCTGTAGGACTTAGTCATGGCCAGCTTGAGACCTGCTGTTTGGTCTAACACTTAACCTGGATTTTCTAGTAACTCATCAACTATGGTGACAAAACACGAGGTTAAGAACTCATTGTTGCCAGCAGGACTGATGCTGGAGATGTGATCTGATACCCTAATCTCACGTGAAGTTGCCTCAAGACCACATCTGTAGTAATTACTGGTGCATATATGATCACTAGTGACAGTGAGGCTAGATTCTTTGCAATGCACAGGGAAGAGACCCTTTGGATCATTCTTAGTTCTTCTGACTCTCTCATAGAAGACTAATTTCCTTAATTAAATGTAGCACTTAGCATTCCTTAGCATATGCATTCAATTTCCTTTATGTATTGTTAGAAAGAGGACTACAAGAGATAATCACATTGAAAGTTTATCTTCTTTTTAAAGTGTGCTTAACCCCTCCCCCTGCTTCTCGGTCACTGGAAAACTCCTAAGTACTTAACTGGTCTCCAGATTATCTACAGCAATGTGGAGAAGTGCCAGGCTGGGAGACATTGAGGACAGTTGGTTCACGTGCTTTTAGTGAAGTAATGTCCAATCTTAGTTGTTCTGTGCTGCTGTTTAGTGAGAATTCATGACTGCAGGAGTGATTAGAAGGCTTGAGAGCAGAATTATTTCACACGCAGTCAGCATGACTCCAGCTAAGAAGTAAGTCAGAGGAATAATTAAAGATCCATTAGTTTTGTGATAATCACTAGGCTAGGTTTGTTAAGAGAGTCTTTTTCATGGATGGGATGAGATCAGTTGATACAGTGCTGTATAGCAATGTTAGAGTGACACAGAAAACCTGTTTGCTGAGACACTGTATCTGGCTTAAATTGATCTCACTGGACACATTCTCCATGCTTTGATATTTGCTGTATTAAAAACTCATTCCTTTGACAGGGAAACTGACTTGTCAGAGGATCTTGAACATTTTTCCAAGAGCCCACATTAGCCCCTTGAAACTGGGGCAGTCCTCGCAGGGTTGAGAGAAATAGCAATTGTTGGGTCATTGCCATGTTCACATCCGTAATGGTGCGTTTTAATTAAACAAACGAGGCAGCACACTCGCTTCAGGAACACAGGAAGCATCAGAGTTTCTCATGTGGAAAACAAGTTTCACTTGAAAGCTTTCAGGAAGTATTTCTGGTAATATGGGCCAGGCCAGACAACATTGACAGACCTTCATATTGAAACCTCCTGGCCATGCATTGCAAGCTCTCACAGCACCATCACAGCTCACATGTCATCTGATATTTTCAGAGCCTCAACTTGGAGTCATGTTGATATGAGAAAATTGTTTAGAACTATTTTAGAGTTTTTGGTCAAAGAAAAAAGTTTGAAAACACAATCCATTGTATCTCAAAACCAAATAAGGCCCCATTTTTAGGTATTTATTTAAATTCCATCGTTAAGGAAATCTTGTGACCTGTGGTTCTGTGTAATACTGACATATCTCATCCCTGAGGTCTATTGCTCAGCGTTTCTTGAAGGACATCCTTTAAACTGTTGTTGTATATTTCAGTTGATTTAACAAGACAAAAAAAGCCTAATAATCTCTTAAACTTCCTTTCTTTTTCTTAATAGTTTATTATTTTACATTAAAAGGGAGAAGCATGGTTTAACTTCAGCTAGATTCTCATCCAGCAATATGTGTATAGATGTATAGATTAGATGAATGAAATTCTCCCTATCCACAGAACAATAGATTACTTGTTTAAATTACTTGTCTTAAAAAGATCCTGATTCAGCTTTGCTGAGCATAAAATATTAAATTTACTGTTTATTTTTAGTGGAGTGCTGCCAATTTTCTTCTCCCTGACTGTCTTTAGATTGTTTAAAACATTAAAAAAATGTTCTCATCAAAGATATATCTACTTACAAGAAATCTCTGTTGGTCTTTCTGCAGAGACATAAAATCTTGTTGTTAGGACATGAACTTTGCTGTTATGGAATTTTCCTTACTTTATTACCTTCTTGTTTTTCCTGTCCTTCTTTTTTTCTTTAAGCCCACAAGTGTGGCAAATTATGTTGTGCTAATGTTGCTTATTAAATCTTCATAAAGTGAGAAAAAGGAATCCAATGAGAAAGCTTTATATGTCTCTTCAGGTGTAGTAGGTTGTTTCCTTCTGTTTAATAGGCAGTAATGTTTGAAAACTCTCATCCTCATCCCTGAAAAAATTCTGTTACTTATTTTTCCTGAAGAAATGGTGATAGGCCTGATGAGCTCCATTGGTAGAAATGAGAAAGTAACTTGTCGTTGATACTACTTTAGACTTGAATCTTTGTAACTTGAACCAAATTTGGCTTTTAGGGCTATTTATCAACAGGAAATACAAGGCTGGTGTAGACTCTATAGTTGCAAGTGTATTTTCATAAATAAAAGATTAAGAAGTCAGGCGTATGTGACAGATTTTTGGGACCAGGTCAGTGTAGTGTGTCTGGTGACACTTGGAATGTTTACTTGCCTTTTGTTGAAAGGGATATTCAATGTTATTTTTGCAAATCTCTTCCATACAGCAGAACACTCCCATGCTGGATCGAGGGCTCAGCATGAAATGTTGTTTTTCCTGCAGGAATCTTAGGTGACCCATGCAGGGCCTTTTCTCTCCTCTCAGGAGCATCATCTCCACAGGGAATGGGGAACTGACCCTGAGCAACTGCAGCACCATACAGAGCAATGGGCTCTGAGTGTTCTTCAGCTGTCACAGGTCAAAAATTGTTATGCAGTGCTAAAGAGCAAACCAGCTTTTTACTGGAGGACATGTAAATGTTATAACAAAGATCTGGACTGATCTTTTGACCGTAAGGTGGTTACTTAGAAGCTGCATCACTGCCTTTTTACCTTAAAACACTTTCTCTAACACCAGGAACTGAACTGACCTGACCTCTGCAGCCTCTATAATTAGTTTTTCTTTTCTTATAATGAATTAATGAGTGTGGGGGGGGATGTTATTACTGTTATTATGAAAGAGTCCTTATTCATGGACAGTTCCCCAGCTTACTGGGATGGAGATAAAGGAACATGGTTTTAAAGGGATCCTGCAAAAAAAAATGTTTGCAGAAAATAAGAGATCTGAGATTGCAATTGCCTGCAGAGCTGCAGTCAGGGGTAAAGAATGAAAGGTTCTCCCTTTGAATGCATTTAGTCTCTAACACAACACAGAACAAGCTAAAACATAAATGCACTATCTTTTAGCTGACTTGTGACAGCTTATAATGAATGAATGTGCTGCAGATTGAAATGTCACATTGACGTGCTTCTGAATAAGGAATGAGTTTCATCAGCTTTATTCAATATATTTCTATCTGTGTCTGAAGTACTGAACAATCCATTTTGCTTGGGAATACATTTGGAAGTGGAAGAAGTTGAAATGTGTGCTCTCTATAGATATTAATAGGATAATTTTTTTCTTTTTTTCTCTTCATTCCCAAAAATAATAAGTGGAAGATAGGCTGGGTTCTGGCTTTGAACTTGGAAAGATCTAGGAAATAAAAGTGTAGGAAGTCAACTGGCTCTTTGAATGTAATATTTGGAAACTTTATATATAGACAAAAAAGAAAGGGGTTTGAGAAAATCACATCGGTAATATTTACGGAATTTTTGGTCCATTTGTAGATTAAAAGTACTTTATGAACGGCGAGATCTTTGGCCAATGAAGCTATCCCTGATTATAGTTCCCTCTGCTGACATCTTTCTATATATGAAATTCCCATTACTTACAGGAAAAGACTGTGGGATCAAGCTTACTGAGGAACATGTTTTATGCATTATTTTTCCTGACCTGTCATTCTGTTGATAGTGAAATTTGGTGATAACTTCAATGCTTCCATTGCTCAACAACAGTTTATTTTAATGAGGATCATAGGTGAGGTGATTTTGTCTGCCTTGCATACGCATCTATCTCAGAAGAGGTTTTTTATATTTTACACTCTTACTTGCACATTTCCTTCCTTGTCTAACTCTATTTTTTGCCTTCTCTCTTGTGTGAACCCTTCTAGATGTTCGACTGGATCAGCCACAACAAAGAGTTGTTCCTGCAGAGCCACACGGAGATCGGTGTGAGCTACCAGCACGCCCTGGACCTGCAGACGCAGCACAACCACTTTGCCATGAACTCCATGGTGAGTTGGGGCACGCTGTGAGCGGCACGGGAGGGAGGAGAGGGCCAGCACAGGAGGCCACCTCCAGTGCAGGGGGCACGAGGGACCCGTGAGAAGGGGTGTGAGGAAGGGCAGCCTGGCTGTGGCAGCAGCAGAGTGTTGCCCTGTCCACCCGGACTCTGATCTATGGTAACTTCCTTGACTTAAGAGCAGCATAGTCCTGCGGGATTTGTTTACATTTTGGAGAGCAAATACTATATTTTTTAAGCATTTGACATTTCTTTGGGAATTAATGAGAGCTGTAGGTGGCACCTCAATAACTCATGCTTCTCCCTTCCACACTCTGCTAAGGTACTTTTCAAAACCTTGAAAATGAGACAAGCTGTCAGTTGTGGCCACGGTGGGATTTTGCCTTTTTCAGTTGTTAATTGGTCAGAACTTTTGAATGCAGCTCAATTTACCTTCCATTTTTAAAAAAGAAAAATCATCATTATACCTTTATACGTGCATTGCTCATTTTTTTATTCTTTCAAGACATAAGGCATTTGTTCTGGAAACTGCCCTGCTTGCAGCACAGAAATGAGGGCAGGATGTATTGATGTTTTGATCATTGCCGCGGGATAGAAAAATGCATGTGTACCCCCTGCTGCAACGGCACAGTGCTGAGATGAGCCCTCTCTGAACACTTTCTGTCGACTACAGCAAAGCTTGCCCTGAGTAAACCACTCCTGCAGGTGAAGCTCCTCCTGCTGTGCAGGGTCAGGCTGCAGCTGCACGGGGGCTGACACCTCAGAGGTGGCTGAAGTTGATGGAGTAGGGCACTGCAGAGCTGCACCTGCTCTGCTGCCCACGGACAAGGTACTGAAGAGCAGCTGCCTGAAATGGGAAAAAGAGTTCCCGACTCCCCGAGGAAGTTAAAGACCCCACACTGCTTTCATAAGGTTGCAGGCATTAACCATGGGATTCTTGCCAAATTCCAGGTCAGGTAATTAACTTCTCTGACCTGAATTCCACAGGCCACTTCCACCTAGCTAGCTGCTCCCCACTTAAAGCACTGTGCCTCACTAGGGCACTGCGTAACAGTGGGAGATGAGAAATGTTTATAATGCCTATTAATGTGTTTATTGTGATTATATCTGAGCAGAGCACTGAGAACCAGGCTCTAGGCACCTGATTGTTAAACTTGCCATCACAGTGCCATCTAGCAAAATCCAGGATAACACTGCCTCCATATAACACTGCTGCTCTCAGAGTCCCATAAAGTAAATGGGTCCTGGAGATTAGTGCATTAAAATTCATTTGGCTTATGAAAGATGCAAATTTGGTCATAATTCTTCAGAAATACCATTAGAAGAGTCAAGCTGGAGGATCTCCCTTTATCCTTTTTTGTGGTAATAATACCACAAAATATGGTAATGTAAAATAATGTTGTCTAGTATTATTTTCTTAAAATAACTGGGAGTCAGGCTCAGAAAGAGATCATTGCTGTTAATAAAAAATTAATGATTTTGCTAGAAATTTGATTTATAATTTAGCCGGATCTTTTTTACATGCAATACATCAGCAACTGTTGGATTGAGAATAGCTCAGCTGTTTATTACGCAGAAGTATGAGTAATAAAATAATGAAATCTTGAGGCACTTTTTTTGGTTGTGGAGCTTGGGCTTTTTTATGGTATTGAATTTTGTTTTGTTAATACATTAAAATCAGTATTGAGTGAAGATCTGGAGGAGGACAAAGTAGCTGAAGATGGCTGTGTGTTTAGCAGGGAAAAAGCATACAAACTTCAGTGAAAGTTGGATCAGATCTTGCATCTCTAAGGTGTTTCATTTTGATTGTGTTTGTTGTTTGGGTTTTTTTCTTTACAGTGTGCCTTGTGTCCTTTAAGCCTGGCATAACTAATAATAATTAAAAGACAGTCTTCAGTTCCTCTAGAAAATGCACACCCCTAATGTTTGCTGGGTCGTGCCTTTTGTTGCATGATCTTCCTATACATCTCTGTAGGCATGCTGTGACCAAAGCTGCTTCTTGGAAAAACAATTTGCTACTCTGTTTGTTACAATAATAATTCTTCCTTTTAAATGGTCAATGTGGGATGTGGGGAAATCATATATTTGAGGTAATAAACTGTAGTGTGGTATTTTTCTTTCAAATAAGGAGCATAGATTATTTTTTTTTTCTGTGATTCGAGGCAGTGCTTGTTTTCACTTCAGTTTCAAAATAAATTGTTACTCTTTATCACAGCTGTATAATGTTTATACTGAAGCAATAATACTTTTCACAAAGATGAATATTTAACTCAGACCTTTTTCAAGCAATATCAATAATCTAATAAATGCACTAGAAAACAAAACCTCAGTGTTCCAGTATGGCACAAAGCATACTGAGTGTAGCTCTGCACCTGGATACCTGGTGTGTGTGCCATTTGTTCTGGCTAAAGTTATTTGTATTTCCCTTGTCTGGACTTTTTTATGCCTGGGTCTGATAACTTCCTTAAATTATGAGTTCCTGCTTTCTGCACACAAAAATGGGAGTGTTCAGTGCTGATACTGCTGCCTGTCCTGCTGGCAGGAAGTTACCTGACACCACGCAGAGATCCATGTTGTTCTAAATCATGATACACTTCAAATGCATTACAATTATCATGTAAAGGCTAATAGTGTCTGTTGAAAATTCCCAACATCTGTCTTAGATGAAGGGTATTTTTCTGTATGTAGGCCAAGCTAAAATGCCATCCAATATTACACAGGCTACATGTAATTGGTCTTGTTATAGAAACTTAAAGGTCTTAAAGATATCTCATGAGGGAGTTTTTTGTCACTGAAACATTCTGCTTTGGATTTATGTGTTAGGCTCATTTCACATACGGTTGCTAAAGTCACAGTAGCACAGTGCAAAGTGGTTTATTTTATTTTATTTTATTTTATTTGGTTTTGTTTTGTTTTGTTTTAAAGAAAAACCCTTCAGCAATCAAATTTCACTTTCAATTAATCAGCAGAACCCTTCTCTTGCAGCCCACCTTTGCTGCTTGCCATCACACTATCTCACCTAGTCCTCTAGGAAATGAGATGAACACAGCCAAATTCCTTGCAGATTTAGTGCTTTCCACTGCTCATTTTTCTTTTGTGAGTGTCAGGCATTCTTTTTCTAAGTGTGTCGTAAGAAAGCGTCATCCCAGCCAGGCTTGGAGGATTTAATTAAGAGGGGAGGTCTCCCAGCGTGCCCGCAAGATGATCAGGGATGAATTACTGTATTTCTCTGAGGGAGATCATTCCACAAGTGCAACTCCACTGCTGTCAGTGCTTATTGCTGACACGGAGGGCTCTTATCCGAGCACGTGCTGGGACCTGGGCAGTGCTTGCTGCACTGGAGGGAACAGCTGTGTCACACCTGCTGGGGACCGGAATGAAGGCCTTGGCTGGGTGGCAAAAATGGACTGAGAGTTGGTGGACAAAGAGGGGAATGTGAACTTGCAAGGCACTGCTCAAGGATTTCATAAGCTGTAAAAGAAACTCTTACCTATCATGATGTTGATATACATGGGGGGAAATTTCTGGGTTTTTTGCCAGCCCAGTGATTTTTAGAAGGCAAAAATCCCCTTTTTTGGACTAAAGTTTCAAAGTTGAAATAAAGTCAATAAAAAATTACCTCTAACATGAGGAGTGCTTTTGAAAAGTCTGCAAATACATGTGAAATAAAGTTTTTTCGGTGCTGAAAGGTAAACATTAGACAAAATTTCAGTGTATCCTAGTGTCATGACTGCAGAATGTCAATTGAAGTGCTTTTACTTCTAGACATTAATATATTGTTTTCTTGTAGTATGACCTATTATGCTCTTATATAGCCATAAATGAGTGATCCCTTGCAGTCCTCTTTGGGGACCCTTCTCGAATTTGAAAGAAAGATGAGGTTAGGTTAAATTTGGAGTGAGACTCTCCATGCACCTGCTATAGTGGATTTTCCATGCCTAAAGGAAAAACAAAGTCACAGACATTAGTCGCTCTATTGAATTTATTTCATATTAAGATTGAAAGATCTATATAATAGTGGCATAGAAAAAATCTCAATTCGCTCAGTTTGTAGAAGAGAACAAACCAGAGGGAAAGGAAGATTTAACTTTTTGAAATGTCAACAGATGAATTTTGTCAGCATAGATTTGCCATTTTACTCAGAACATTACACATTGGCAGATAAAGATGAAAGAAAAAAAGCCTGGCTTATGATATTGTTCTTCTTCAAGGTGGAAAAGAAATGTCTTGCATTTTGTGGATTGTGGTCAGTTGAATGCTGGGTTTTTTTTCCTGAAAGTAAATTGTGGATTGCCTTGAAGGTATACTGGTTTTTACTTTAATCTGCAACAGCAATACGGAAGAACACATCATAGGTGATACTGCGCTTGAGTGCATTTGTTGCTCAAAAATGAGCAGGAGAAGCTTGGGAGTCTCTGTTTTCTGAGCCTTTTCCACTTGGTGCACAAAGAACGGAGGTGTGAGCAGGTGATTCCCAAACTGCTCCTTGCTTCCTGCCAAAAAAGCTATGGAGTTAGTGGGTTGGTACCCTTCCATGAAAAATTCTCATATAGGAAAGAGAAATTTCATCCTCATCGCTGTATAAAAATACAACAGGCACAAAAATGTATAAATCTCTCTGACTTAAAAACCAGACTCAGAACATCTGCTGCAGTTCAACTAAACTTACCCTTACCCTCCTGCTGGCTGACATGTCTGTGCACTGGAGCCGCCGGGAACCAGGGAATTCACAGTTGTTTCCTCCATGCCCATTGCATTGTGGTGGCTGAGATAATTCAGCGTGGTAAAAAAATAAATAAACAAAATCAAGATGAAAACAACCATTTTTTACGTGAAATCGAAATTCTTCAGGAACTTTTCCTTCAAACACAGCAAAGTTCCATGATTTTGGCACAACTCTTCTAAGTTTTAGCAACTGTAGTGATGCTACACTACTTTCCACCAAAAGGATTGACCTGAAATGTTGCAAAATTATCTTGGCTGAGGTTTACTTAGGAAGGATTTCTGGGAAAAAGGCTTAGATATTTAGTCTGATTTCCAGTTTCTAGCCTAGAGGGACACAAAGAAATGTTTGACTGTGGCTGGTGGTCAAAATTTTAGATCCTAGTGTCTTTTTTTAGTATACTTTAAGCTCTGGAACAATTTTGATTGGTTTCTCTAATTGTACTGTTTTAAAAATTAAATTAAAAAAATAAAAAAAAAATATTTCTATAAAATTGATCTAACGATTTTGAGCCAAATCAAATTTTTAAGAAAAGGCTTTGTGATAAGGGGAAAAAACAAGACTGAAGGCTGGGTAGTGCTTTGGATCTATGTTATTTATGTGACAGTTGTCACAGTCATGGTTCTGCCAGGGAGGATTGAGTGGCTCAAAGGGCTGGGGCCCAATCTTTTTCCCCTTTAGCACCTACAGTTATGATGAATGTACTTCATAGTTATCCCACACACTTCGCAGACATACTTTGCCCTGCTTTACAACTTAGTTTGGACCTGTGCCTACCTTGGCAGTGCTCTGTTGCATTTCATGTTTGGATTGGCAGATACCTTTCCACATTTTGCTCCCACTCACTCTGATGAGATCCTGCTCCAACAAACACTTCCATCTCTGATTTATTATTTGCCCATGAGTAATGCTGCTAAAATCATCAGGGCTGTGTCTGTCCTCGTGCATGAGGGTCTTACGGATTCTACTCTCAGGAATTTCTAAAGCCCTTTGGAAATAGTTTAGAGACAAGAAAGCAGTAGTACGTCAACATTAGCAAAACATCTCAAATTTTGAGATGTTCCTTTCCTCTGGTGAGGAGGAAAGAGAAGGGAAAAGTGCTTACATCAAATGACTTTCCAGGAATCTGCAGGACAGCTGTCATTTGTCTTCTGATGGTGCATCGTTGTGGGACACTGTCATGATGGCTATTTATTTTCAGCTTACATTCCTGTGCAGAATGGAGGTATTGTAATGCAATTACATTGCTGTCCATGGTTCAGTTTGAGAAAAAACTATTCTTCCACTTCTTCAAGGCTGAATAAAAACAATAATGGAAAATTCTTATGAAAGAACAGAAAATATTACCCTTTTAGAGGCTTTTGAATCCTTCTAAATGCAGAATGGAGTTGAATAACATCTCTGCTGGAGAACAGCTTAAAATAGCCTGCAGAAAAGATAACATTTTAACTGAAGGCCATAATGTAATAGACATTTCTATGGAAACACTTATATTTCCATAGAATATCCTTATGAGCTCTTTTAAATTCTGTAAGACTTTTCCATTTGTTGACACTACATGTCTATAAAGGATTATCAGACAGTTCTCAAAGGGCATAAAGCAAACCTTTTACTTAAGAATATGTGGATATAGCGTACAGAAATATGAATTAATACAACAGAAATATCAAGAATAAGATAGAAGTAATGAGTACACCCTAACAGGTGAGTAAATGGCTGAAGTATGGCAAATTAGTTTTACATAAATAAATTCAAGGAGAGAGGGGGAGGTAACAGTGTTAGATAATGGCATAGATGTACAGAAAGAATCCTGAGGGATGTGTTTTGAGAGTGGAAGGTAGTATGCCTGCTATTCACGCATATTTAAGCAGGTGGTTGATTGCTCTCACTGAACTGCTTGGCTTTACTCCAACTGATGGTGTTTGGAATGTGCAATGAAGGCAGAGGGTGGTAACAGCTCTTCCTTCTCTTTATTTATGTGTGCTTTTTAATTTTCAGAATGCCTATGTCAACATCAATCGAATCATGTCTGTGGCGTCAAGGCTCTCCGAGGCAGGCCACTACGCTTCCCAGCAAATTAAACAAATATCCAGCCAGCTGGACCAAGAGTGGAAGAGTTTTGCTGCAGCTCTGGATGAGCGCAGCACCATCTTAGCCATGTCTGCTGTCTTTCACCAGAAAGCTGAGCAGGTGAGTTGCTCTCGGGAGAGGCAAAATGGTCCAGTGCTGCCTCGATAAGGATGATGCTGCAGCTACTGCTTGATGGCTTTTGGCTTATGTGCAGCGAGGCCGAGAGCTTTGTTCCTGGGGGCTCAGTGTCTCAAAAACAAACAGTAACATTTCCACCCCAAAACCAGCCCATGTCCCCTGGTGGGTAAGAAATTGTCTTCGCCTTAGTAATGAGAAAGAATCTGATCATAACTGAAGTGCACTAGTGCATTAACAAGCTGTTTTATTTCTAGTATTTCATTAGTGCTGTGGATAAATTCAGAATTATTATGCTCAGGAAAACGGTATCTGCACTCACAGGTGTATGTGCCATGTGCAGAAGAATGTCCACACTCATGACACAGGCCCAGACCAATAGGCAATTTCTAGGAGCCAAAGAACATTGTCGTTAATGGAAATCACAGAATTCATTCCAACACTTACTCTTACAGGGCTCTCCATAGCCCCAGACTTTGTTAGACCTCACCAAGCAGAGATTTCAGAGACCACTGTGAACGTCAAAGAAAATTTTCCATATCCCTGAACTCTATTTTGTGTCTTTAACAACTACTAGAATGTTTCCATAATTCATAGCTAGAAAAGATTTTAAATGTCACTGAATGAACCTTGTGCTTTTTTTTGCATCTGAACCAAGTCCACCTAATGATGATGGTTCAACATCGATTATATGTTGATTACATTCATTTCCCAGTGACAAACACTGCTTTGGGGCTCTCTTCAGTGTTGCTGTATGCTTATTTTTCCAAGTAGTTAATGCCAAAGCTACTGAGTGGGTGTGCTTGATATTTATGAAATAACCTATACTTGAAGCATCTGAAGAAGAAATTGTAAGAGCTAAGCCAGAAACTGTGTCTCTTAAGCCAGAATATATGTGTAGGAAAGGTTATCTTAAAGAGTAAAGATTTTCCTCATTGTTTGTTTCTGACTGTAGAATTACAATGGATTTTTCTTTATTCCCTGTTTCCTATTGACAACAGGCAATAACATAGAGCAATTACTCACCCTACTGGGCACTTACTCGTGTAAGCACACTCAGTGCCTTTGATGGGACTGATAATATAAGAAGATGCCTAATACAAGAACTTTGATCTCCTTACAATGGGCACTGTAGTGATTTGGTGTTGTCTTCATGTTAATAATTGGTCAATCATCATATATTCATAAAGGAAAATCAAAAATAGAATTTATATGCACTCTGTAGTCACAATGAAAGTATTTAGGGTTTATTAATGAATTGGATAGTTCTTATTTGCTTGGTTTAGGTTTGAAGTAGTTTTTACCACTTGTATTTTTTCTTTTTATGAGTGATCCCTTATTTTTCTGAAGTGTCAGTCTTGTTTGCTCTTTCTGAGGAGCTGCTGAGGTATTGTGCAGCATGAAAGCCAATAAACCAGAAAACTATATTGACCTGCCTGGCACCTCTTCCCAACAAACTGAAGTTTGTGCTGTCTGACAGGAGCCAATCTCTCATTACTAATGGACAGGAGAATTTGCAAATTGTGGCAGCAGTTGCTCCTCTCTTGCAAAAAGAGAAAATTCAGTGGAAGATAAATACTGGTATGAAACCTGTGAACTCAGGTACAAAAAAGAAATGTGGGTGTCACTGTGTCCATGAGCCAGGACTGAAATTTCAGCCCTGCCTTAGTAACTCTGCTGGGATAAACCAATGACTTGAGCTAATAATTTGGTCATTTAACCTCTATATAGTAGAAATAGTGAGGTGTTTTGAGATTTGGTCTGTAACTAAGTCTGTTGTCTATCAAACATTCATTCCAAATGTGACTCTTTATTATTTGGCATCAGCCAGAGGTTTTTTTAACTCAAATCAGGCCTTCATTATTTTACAATACATAGGGCTTACTATGAAATAAGGCTTTATTGTGAAGCAAAGATAGAGATAAACCCACTGTTTCCTCTGTTGCAGATCAAATCTATTTTGGCTCCCTTTGTTCTCTCAGTAAGGGTAATCCTGTTGCAGATGCAGCCATTTCTCCCACCGTGTATCCCTGCTTCCCTCACACCAATCTCTGGTGCAGATTGTCATTCCTTCTCCAGTGCAATAAGCTGCTACAGTCTCTTTGTTCATTCCTTCCTATTGATTGAAGGTCTCTGTGATGCCAACAGGAAGCCAGTCTTCCAGGACCATAATCTTTCAGCCTCTGGCACACCCCAGCCTGCAAGGGAGTTGCTGGCTGCAGACAGAGATTTATGAAATATCTATAATATGCAAGCTGAGCAGGAAGAAACTTGTTTTTTCAAAGTCTCTTCCTAAAGACCCCACACAGAAAATTGCACAGAATACAATTTCTCTGGCTTGGAAGGATAAAAGGCTGAGTCAACCCTCCTGGGAGTTGAACCTCACATCTGTCTTCATGTGCCTCAGAATCGCGGTGCTTTCCTGGCTTTTGTTGCAGATACATGTGGCATCTATGAATGGGACCCAGCTGAATGGATTCCTGGATGCTTTAATTATTTCTTTTCCCTTTTTTTTTTTTTTTTAGTGTGTGTGCACATACTTGTCTTTCTTCAATTTTTAAGTACAACTAGTACATACTATACCATCATCAAGAAAACAACAAAGAAAAGGGAAAAATGGAAGAAAAGAAAGAAAACAAGACAAACCTTGCCAACTACTTAGCCTCCAGCTAGGCACCCTTCAACACAAGTGTTTGATCAAAAGCCAGCAGACTAAGCTCAAAACAACCACTTTGTCCAGGTCAAGGTACCACTCAGCAGATTCAGTGGAGGTCTTTCCCAAATGTCCTATCATTCCACCTGCTACAAATCTCTCAATTCTTTGGGGTTTTTTTCCTTCTTTCCTCTTTTTTTTTTTTTTTTTAAATTTCCCCTCCCTTTCTCATGCTAACATGGAGATATTCTAGAGCAAAAGAGAATCTGCTTCTCTATGTTTATGTATGTCTGAAGCTATTCAAAGTGTCAGAAGGATGTAGGACAATATGTCTTATCTCACTGAGATTTCCAGAGAACGTGCTGATTTACTACAGATGAGATTCCAGCTCACCAATCACCAGACGAGGAAGCACCCACACCAGTTGTCCTCCCCGTTCTGGATGTAATCTCTGAAGGTGTGCTAAAGTGTTTGTAAGATGTTCACTCTACAGATCCTGTCAGAATGAACAAATGAATGTTTTGAATCAGCCAGGAGATCTCATCCAATTAATTCTGGGTCAGAGCCTACCCTCAGAAGTGCACGAGCAGAATTACTGTTGGAGGTAATAGGTGTTCAGTGCACACACTAGACATTTATGCTGATTCTCAGAAAAGTGACCCCTGACCATTTGTTTCATATTACTTTACTCCCCAGTCAGGAAGATTACTGTTAACATCTCTCAGCTCTGCCTGGATCTCTCTAAGCACATCTTCAACTCCCCTGTAGGAGGCAAGGAAATGAAAAAAAGAAAAGAGAGACAAATGGAAAAGCCAGTTAATATCTATGAGATGCAGGGCTAAGACCAAGATAGGGAAATTCCAGAAACAGCATCAGGAAATATACTAGTAGCTTCATACGAAAAATTGAAAAATTCAGAGTAGCAAGCGGTATTAACAGTCACTGAGGAAAGTGGCTGCAAGGCTTTATTCCCATCTTTCCCCACAGCCATTCTGAAATATGAAAGTGCACTAGAATTTTGTTTTAAATTTTCTGGGTCCTGGAGAACGACCCTGGTTATCCTGCAGCTTCCAAAAAGAGGCAAAGAGTAAGCAAGGGCTGTGCAAAAAATACGGAGAAATGCAGAGTACAAAATGTCTGAGCTGTGTTTTGGAGCAACCACGTGGTACAGCAGAGCAGTCCCTGAGGAAAATTGGTAAGAAGTCTGAGAATCCTTTATTACCTGTTAGAATTTGCATACAGAATTTGCAACTCAGGTTGTGAGTTAGGAGTAAGTGTAAGTCATCATTTTAAAGTTACTTTTGGATTGGATCAGAGACAAAAAGGTACCTCAGGGACTTCTTTATTTTTTGGGAGACATTCTTCCTAATCTTTCCTAAACCCTTGAAAAGCATGGACAATTATTTTAGCCTGTCATTTCAAATAATATTTAAGCAGTTTTTATGTTCCCCATAGGAGATATTCTAGTCAATAAACTAATTATGAATTTAAGCATTGCATTTAAATGGTATTGAGTTCTAGTAGACAGTAATGACTCCTGTTCCAAACTAATAGTTAGTAATTTACAATTTTAAGTACAAGTTTTTGCAACTCAGTCAAATGGTGATTGTGTGATAAGAATTTGCTTCTAGCCTGAAGAGTTACGTTTAAATCATTTTTTTGTCTGCCGCAGTGTGTGATGAATAATAAAAATTAACAAAGCTGCTGTTTTCAGAATATCCAAATCTATAGTGCTATGGGCTGAACTAACACTTTGCAACAATCCTTAAAAAAACCCCATTTGCTCTTCCTGCTTGACTCTGCACACACAGCACAGACCACTCTGCACTGTTTCAGAATATCAAACACTGACAGGCTGCATCTCCTAAAACTTTTTAAAATAGATGATGTCAACTGCTCTTGCTAGTGGCAGAAGCAAAATTAACAAAGCAATTGTGACATTGTCTACGTACAAAAGATAGATGCAAGACAACAAGGTGGACGTGTGGTTCTGTGCACTGGATCTTCTTGAGACTTCTCCCACCTACTGTGCAAATCACAGTCTGGGGATGTGACAATAGATGAGTAACATCACTATAAGAGCTTTTACTAAAATTGGTAGAATTCAGCAGTTTTGATGAGAGCCATAACAGTGTGATTCCAGCTGCAGGAGCACTCATCTACAAGGTGTAAAGGTCTTTTTTTCACTGTTTCAACCAAGAGGTTCATGGAACAGCCACAAAAGGGATTGATCTCGGCTCTGTGCTCTTAAACTGCATAGGAAATTATGTGAATTCCATTACTTTGGCACAAAATATGATGACTTCAGCTTTATGCAGGGGTGTTTGGGGATTTCATGTGAACAGATTCAACAGATTGTAAGTCAGACCAGCACAGGAGAGCCTGCCATCCTTGCCTCTAGCTTTCTAGAAAGCACAGTCATCACTGGGAGACTTGTACTTTGTAGATATGAACGCTGAGGAATTCATCTTTGTCACCAAATCTTTGTGCACTGAAGTGTTTACAATGCAAACACTTTATAGCCTTGATTACGCAGCAGCATGGTGAATAGCTTTACACTACCAATAAAAAAGGATGCTGATGCCAGAGACAGAGTTGAATTGGAATTCTTTGGTTTGCATCTCACAGCCCTTCGTGCTGCAAGCGAGTGCTTTACTAACAAGCCACAGGTGAACACTTCAGGAGGTGACAAAGCTGTGATCCTGGGGTGGTTTTGTGGCGTTATACATTCGTCCTACAGGGCACTGCATCTGTTATATAATTAGCTGTTCCTTTTTATAAATAGCCCAAGGTATGGCAGGCTGGTTTAACAGAAAGATGGAGGAAGAGAAAGCATTAATGAGAAGTAATGAGGTGGCATTAGGCAGCTCGTATGGACAAAATATGAACATGTGAGCTGTGTCATTGAACTAAGCCCTGCTTAAAAGAAAAACAGGGTGGGAGTTTTAGAGACTAAATTGCTCTTTTCTTTTACAGAGCAGGCAGCACCCAGGAGAGCTTCCTCAGTTTGTTCTGCCAAAGTGCATCAGCACTACTCTGGAGGCCTTTAAGAGTGGAAAAATATTTTTTTCCACCCCTTTGCACCCCGAAGTGTTCGGTTTCTGGCTGGCTGTTAAGGCTTCCAACCAAGGTGCTAAACCATATCAATTGCAATGGCAATGCTTTTTTTTTTTTTCCTCCCTCTTTGTGGACATCTGCCCACCAGGAACTGGACTGAGACCAGCAGCTCATTTTGTGCTGGCTGCCTAGCAGTGCTCAGATGGTAATGGTATCTGATCGCTGCTGACCTGGGCCAGAAACACTTGTGTGACCCAGGGGCTAAAAGCTTTGGTGTCCCAATAGCAATCCCACTGAGCTGGACCTGGGTTGGGAGCTCCTTGAATGCAGACTGTCTGCCTTTCACTGAAATGAATGTTAGCAGTGGTTTTAAATGGGAGTTTACTGGTGCTCATGTGAGTAGTTTTCAGGAGAGATAAATGACTGAGGGAAGATGGACAGATGAGACAATGCCAAATGCAGCTGGAGCTGTCACTGTGCCCTTTTGTGCTTCACACTGATGGTTTTTTTCTAGACATATTGCACCCTCCCTTTTTGGAATGCAGTGTTGTAGCCTCCCTGATGGTGTGCAAAGGCTTTTAGAATAGGTGTTTGCTGAACATGCTTACTTTTAATCCAGAAGAAACAGAAGACATTCCTTTGGATCTAGATGTCCTTCCAGTACTGAGGAGGTGCCAGGAATGTGCCTTTCCAAGGTGCCCGAAAGGAATCCTTTATAACTGCTGTGTTCTTCTCAGTCATTGCTGCAGCCGTATGTGGCACTCTGTGGAGTTTTCTAATGTTGATGAGAGGTTGTTTTGTGTCACTGCTGCTCATTGTTCCTGGAATTGTTTCAGTTCCTTTCAGGTGTGGATGCCTGGTGCAAAATGTGCAGTGACGGAGGCCTGCCCTCAGAAATGCAAGACCTGGAACTGGCCATCCACCATCACCAGACCCTCTACGAGCAAGTGACACAGGCCTACACAGAGGTATGTGCTTCCCAGAGAAAATGGGAGTATCTGCTGACTGACAACTGACACGCGACTGCATTTAGGAGCTTAGCTTTTCTAAGTGAGGGTGGTTCTCCTTTCCATTTCTGCAACTCTTTCAAAGATAGAGTCAGACCTAATCCCTGGCTGTAGTACATGATTTCCCAGCAATTTGCTTGTAAGGGAAGAACCAAAGGACAAGAAATGAAATCTAGAGCCAGTGTTGGCACCCCAGAGAAAAGCCATTTCTCTGTCTCTGCTGACCTGGGAGCCCCTTTTTGCCACCAACACCTTTACTCCTTTTGCTTTCCTGCTGTGGATGGCTCCTGGCTCCAGCACAAGTATGCTAATGGCTCAAAGGATGCCAAAGGCTTTTTCCTTCAGTGTACAAATCAAAGAGATGTAAGGTCCTAATCGCAACAAGTGCTCAAAAGACTTTGCTTTAGATAGAATCTAGAATCATTTAGGCTAGAAAAGACCTTTGAAATCCGGAGTCCAACTGCTGAGCTAAAACTATCATCTACCACTAAATCCTGTCCCTAAGCACCACGTCAGATGTATTTGTATATACTGTTGTGAAATATCTCTGACCTAAATAGGGTATGT
>VZTG01006973.1:81458-247667 GCA_013397845.1 Melanocharis versteri | reverse complement strand
TATATATATATATATATATGTGTATCTCCTACATGCTTATCCCTTGCTCTGGTCGTCAAGGGCTTGAAAGAATCTGCAGTATAAAATAGAAGAGAAGCTGATTTACTATTCAATCTTGGTGGCAGGCACTCATGCATTCACAGTGAAGTTGTGCAGGTACCTTGATGATGAATGTAAGGAATATTAGATTTGAAAAATTCAAACAGATTCACATGAAAAAAGTTTTGTTGATTTATTTTTGCAGTTATGAGGAGAACATGGAAATGACTGAAAGAGCACAGTTGGTGGCTTCTCCATTTGTGAGGCTGTTCATTTCTGAAATCTGCTCCTTGGGGAGCTCTGAGAGCACAAACCTTCTGAGCTATTGATTGGGGATGCAATAATATTCACAATTTTGGAAAACAGACTTTTAAATCTGAAGAATTTCAGAGCTGCAGGTGATATAAAACCCTGGATATCTGCATTATCCTTGTGAATACTGAGTACCACTGATGGTCACCATGCTCCTTTTCATTTATTTAGTCCAGTGTGATGGAACAGGAATGTAAATTGGAGAGCAGAAAAACACCTCTAATAGCCTCTGATTTATATTAATGATTATTAACAGGACAACACAAGGATTTAAAATCTGGTATTTTATCTCTGTCTATGCAGAGAATAACTAGAAGGTTATCCCCATTAGGGAGAAATCATAACTTGTAATCTCTGAGGCTTTTTAGACAACAGAAACAAATTGCCATACAACAGAAAAAAACCTGCATCCCATAGGAGGGAAAGGAGTAAGAGACAATGCAGAAGTGCAGAGGTCTGTATTATAGCATAGACTTTGTAAGAAAGTTGTCCTGAGTAAAACATGTCTGTTATATTTTCTGTGCAATCACATCTCTTACTGGTAAACTTTCGAACCTTTATTTTTATTTCCAGTTCTGCTGTGATTGCTACTAGAGTAAATCAGCAGGGACTCTATTAAAACCATTGGAACACCAGCCAGGGACTGATTAAGACCAACTCTAAGCCCAAAGCTCCGTAACAGGAACATAGTGAATGTACACAGTGAATTTAGCCAGTGCAAAGAGAGAGATTCTGGTCTAATAAGCTGCACCCACATGTGTCCATAGCCTTGGTTTCCTGTTCCCAGTGATTAAGTAGTTGCTGAATGTCTTCCCACAGATAAAATAGGATGTAGGATGCCTTATCTCCTTCCTCTGGAAGCTGCTTCTTCCTGACCAGCAGCTAATGCCATCTCCATAATCTTGCCAAGGTAGCACCTGTGCCTCAGTGTTTCCTCCTGAAATCCTCTATCATATCACCACTATCCACTGCTGTTGTTCCCTCTGTCACCTCAGAAGGCTCCAGCATGAGCAAATTATTCCAGCTGATCTTCAGCAGCAGCTGGAATTGAGTATGGGAAGCCGCTCCCTATGTACTCTCCAGTTATTTCCTGATCTAATTCCAGATTGCCTTGAATACTTAAAAAAAATTCCAAGAATTTGCCTAAGGTCACCAAATAGTCATGAATATGATGAGATTTGACTCCATTTTCTGCCAGTTTGCATCTCAAAGGGTCTCTTGGTTTCTCTGAAAATGCACCAGATACCCAGTGCTACCACAGACCGGGACGTGGCGTGGCTTGCCAAAAGACACAGGTTTGGGCATTAAAGGATATTTGCTACATTTGAACAAGCAGCTTACAATACAGGAATAAATGAGACGTGGAAATCCTGGAGATGTGTTTTAACTTTGACTGATAATGTTCAAAATTTGAACTAGATGAAAAACATTCGTTACCCTATTCTCTGGTGAGATTGGTGATTGTGATTGCATACAAATATAAGATTTCCTGAAATCTTGTCATTTTCACTGCAGTTTGATTCAGAGGAAAAAGAGAAAAGTGGGCTGGGAAGAGAGAGGGATTCCAATAGTGTCCTCATTTACCATTTCTGTTGAACAAAATATTGTAATTTTGTAGTCTGGAACTGAAAAATTATTTCAAAAAGCCATTTTTCAAGAATCAGTGCATGCACACATTTTTTAGTAGAAATCTGCTTTTTATGGTTACATTTGTCATTTTGCCCCTGCAATATGAAAATGTCCCAGGAATGTTCCAGAAAAAGGAAATTCTGGCATTAAAAAAACAGGCATTCTGATTTTTTTTTAATGTCCAAATGCCTTTGCATCTGCAAATATCTTTTAATATGCTTGAAAAATGTTACACGTGTGCAGAGGGCTTTGAATTTACCAGCAAACTTTGTAGTCCATTGAAAATTGAGACCATAGGTCCCTCTGAGCTGTTCCTGGGGAAGAAAAGAATCAGTCATATACTAATTTATTTTTCACTGCCACTGAATGAAGTACAGAATGGAATGTCACACTTCTCAACGCATAGACATACTTAGTAATCCTACGAAGAAAGGACTCTCCCTTATTATACAGAATATGAATGACTCTGCCATCTGTGGTTTTCTTAAAATGCCACCTCCTCACAAAGATAAGCCTGCTCTTGCAAATGCCACCTGTCACCAAGCAGTGTGCGTCAGGAATTTTCGGTGCCCGAGTGTCAGGATGGAATATAGCCCTGGGAGCTCTGTGTGCAGCCCCAGCAGTGCCGTACCTGGGCTCCTGCTGAGTGACACAGCAGGCCCACTAGGAGGCAAAGGCAAGTGCTGAATGTGTAAGTACAAGTCAAAAAAGAGATGTTATGAGCTTTTTCTTCCTTTTTGACTGAAATAAGGAAAACACATAGCAGAAAAAGAATGAGCTAGACTGTTCTCTGTCAGCTGTCAGATATTTAAGTACCAGTGCAATGAAGCAGACATATTTCTTCATTCAGGTGAGCCAGGATGGAAAAGCCCTGCTGGATGTCCTACAGCGTCCCTTGAGTCCTGGGAATTCTGAATCCCTCACTGCCACTGCAAACTACTCCAAGGCTGTTCACCAGGTGTTGGATGTGGTGCATGAAGTCCTGCATCATCAGCGGCGCCTAGAAAGCATCTGGCAACACAGAAAGGTCCGGCTACATCAAAGGCTGCAGCTCTGTGTTTTCCAGCAGGATGTTCAACAGGTAATATCCCTACCAAGGAGATAAAAAACTACCCTTTATTTGCAGCCTTAAAGGTTAGTGACTCATCCAGAGGCTGGTGCCATAACCAAGATTCCACACACAGCTCTATGTATGCTAGAAATCTGCTAAAATCCTAAGGCACCTTTCAGTATCTCTTGGTTTCACGTTGGAAATCATCAGTCCGTCCATTGAATATTGATCAGTCCATTTCTCATAAGAGTGTGACACTATTTTCAGTGGTTAATTTGTCACAAGTGAGCAATTAGCTATAGGTACTCTACTGTTCCTGAGAAAGTGATGTTTACTAGAAAAAAGAATTTCAAGTGTAAAAAGCAATTGAACTGTGGCGTATTTCACCTTCCTGTGTGGAAACAACATAAACTGACAGTTTAGTGGTGCTGTTTGAATGATCTTTGCACTATTACCACTTGTGGAGTCCACATACCCGTGCTATGAGTTTGCTGGCTGCCATGAAGTGCACACCCCAGTGCTCAGAGCCCACCTCACAGAAACACAGTTTATGCAGCACAGGCTCCTCTCAGAGAACCTCGGCTCCAGGTGGGTAACTTTTCTCTCCCAAAGGAATCCATATGAGCACCAGCACAAGAGTGTGACTGACAGTAAGTGTGAGATGCCATGTTAGTAGCTGCCAACTATGCAGGCACAATCAACAGATGTTCCAGGGCTCTGCTCGTTCAGAGTGGTGTGGTTTGTTTAAGGGCCCCATTACAGCCCAAAGCAGATGTTGGTAGCAATATGGTACTTGCTTTAAATGAAGAGGCTGAATGCTCTAATCATGTTTATGGAGCATTCTAATGTCCCTGGGGTTCTTTATGCCGCTGCCTTCCTCCAAGTGAAAAATGAGGCAGAGACGGAGCGACAAAGCTGTCACATGCAAAATAGACATGAACCAACAAGGACAGGAGACAGGCAACTGTTATTCAACACACAAATCTGTGGTGCTGTTTGTGCCATGACTGGAGTGCACCAGCACAGACAGAACTGTAGCTGTGGATCTCCTTTCCAAATATTTATGACCATTTCCTTGGCAGTCTTCAAAAGTTTGCCAGTATTTCTATCTACTCAGGTTTTCCTCTAAAACCACAAAAATATTTATGCCATATATATAACTAAAACTGGGACTGAATGTAACAGATGCTTAATTTAAGCAACTTTGTTTCCATTATGTGTCAGCAAACATACTGCATGGTAATGAAATTCATAAGCTATATATTAAATAGATCTTTTATTTGGTATTCAGTTAGAATACTTTCAGCAAACTGTATGAAGTTAATACAGTTTTAGGGCTAAAATCTGAAAAACCAAGGGTTTTAAATTCTGATGGTTTTATACTTTTTCTAATTGTGGTATTTAACATCAATAAAAATCCGTATTATCTTAGGTATTCTTCATTCCCTAGGGTGATTTACACTTTTGTTCAGTCTTTCCAAACTGAAACTTTCTCCCTTACATCTTCTGAATTCAGTAGAAGTGTTTATGAGGTTCATTCATGAAACCCATTCAGACTTTTACTTCCCACACATGCAAGGCAATGAGGCTGTGTCACTGGTTTTCAAAAGGAACAGGTCTTTGTACGTACTGTGGCTTTTGGTGAGAGAAAAAGAAACAGGCAGCAAGAGTCTCTGGAGCACAATCACTTTAGAGAGCATTACTCTGTGTGAGTTCTGTTGGCAGCAGTCTTTCCAAATTTTTCTCTTAATGGTAGTTATTATCTGGGAAGCAACAACTTAATGACAGACATGCTTCCATCCTAGCACACACTAGAGGCATCTCTTTGTCCTACTTAGAAAGTAGAGAGGAAGAGATGAATCATTCTGTTCACTAAACATCTGTACTATTCAAGATAAATGCTTTGTAACTCATAAATGAAATTATCAGCTAAAGAGAAATATGAATTGTAGATTCCATGAGGAGGAGGAGGATATCTGAGTATGTTGATGGGGGCTTTTTTTGAAACTAATCACCTCCTGTATATCTGTCATGCAATTCCTATTATGTTTATTTTGTTAAATGCCCATCAGTTGGCAGATGAAGCTGTCTACCTGTGTATTGTCACTGATCATAAACAGCATTTATCTATAATAATTTCTTGCCTTGTCAAAATGTAATAACCATCAACTGAGTTCCCCCTAGTTCGAGTCTAAAATGAAAAGATGTAGGAGAACAAATCCTGACAAGAGAGCCCTGAGTTTATTAGACTTCTCTGTCTTCTAAACACATAATGATACAGTAGTTTCTCTAAGGCAGATTTCCTCTCACACAGCTCAGAATTAAACAGTTTCTCACAGGTGCAGTTTTCCCTCTCAGGATATCCTGTGGCTCACCCTCTCCAGCTGTTGTCCAGTGCAGTAAAAGTTCTGGCGAAAGATGATCTCTGTGGCAGAGCTTGCACTCCTCCACTTGTTCATCCATACCTTTCTTGTCATGTCACCTGTTCTGCATCAGGTGATGTCTTACACATGGATGTTAATAGGGACAGGTTTTGTGGACTCCAAGATTATTTTGCATCCTCTCAGTCTGTTAACAGCATTAATAGATTTTGGTAAAGATATCTCCAAGACACTCTTACGGACCCTGAGAGATCAGTTATTCCTTATCTACTCTGGTTAGTCTTGCCAGAGGAAATGAGTATTTGGGCATGGAATATCAACTGTGCACAGAGAGGTCTTGCAGAAGTGATTAGTTGGATGAAGGCTTTGTGTAGGACAAGTGTGTGCCATTTGGACTGGATTTGAGGGTTAAGCTGTGTTCAGCAGGGCTCATTCATATGATTTCTAGTTATTTGCACCATTTGCAAGGCAAGGCTACCTGCTGTATGTCCTAATGGCACGTCAGGGCTGTGTTCTCAGTTTCACACTGTCAAGGAAACACTTCTGATCCTAGCTGGGTTTCAGCTTGAACTGCACAAAATCCCTACAGTCACAGCATAACTGAAATGCACATTGTGCTGTATAAAAAACCAGTGTAAACACTGTGGATTGCCAAGTTACAATATTAATGTAAGAAATGTTATGCTATAAAATATCATTAGAAATAATCACTACCTCACACCATCAGACATTTTACAAGACTATTTGCTACTACATCTATGTATTAATACAATTACATCCATTTGCACATGTGAACCAGGGTAAATAATGGTGTGCTGAGGATGCTGAGTTATGAATATATAGTGTTTTAAAGAAGGAAAGAAAATAAATGGTGTGAAACTGCATTTGCAGCCCTCACAGGAAATAGAGCACCATTCACACAAAAGTAACAGCAGTCAAGAAAATTTGTGAGCTGCCATGAGGTTCAACACAGGCGGGAACTGACAAGAAACTCTTTTAACACCAAAAGTATTTAGGATCATTATAAAAATGTTGGGTTGCTGAGTGTGTAAAATACTTCATTGCTTCAGTTGTTTTTTAGAAGTTCTCTGGTTTCAGATAGGGAAGAACTGTGCTGTTTGATCCTTTTAGAACACAGCTGTGGGAGGAGGTGCTGAAATTCTGTCCTGCAAGAGAGAAGAAAAATCCCTTTGACTTTCATGCTGTTATTTTGTAGTTGCTGCAGATGCATTGGCCCATTTTTTGGTACCTTTCCGCTTTTGCCCCTCTCTGCTCTGGGTCTTCCCCTTCTGCAGACCTTTTACCATAATTTCTGTTGAGATTTG
Source organism: Melanocharis versteri (assembly GCA_013397845.1). Lineage (NCBI taxonomy): Eukaryota > Metazoa > Chordata > Aves > Passeriformes > Melanocharitidae > Melanocharis > Melanocharis versteri. The sequence goes on along the minus strand of VZTG01006973.1, from coordinate 240,930 downwards.
AAACTGCTCTCATATTTTCTCACATTTCCACTGCTTTGCACTATTAGGTCCTGGATTGTCCTGCCAGCCTCTACATGCATCTCTCCACTCTAGCATGTTCCCTTTCCCTGATCCTGAACAGCAACACCATGAAACAGTGAGGGTGGCAAAAGGCCTGTAGCATGAGATGTTACCAAACAGCCTTAGAAATAGCTGAAGTAAGTTTATAAGGCTGTTCTTTACCCCATTGCCTCCCCATCTCCTTTGTTTCACATGGGCAAGAGTTTCACCTGAATTCTCCACTCTATAAACTCATTAAAGCGAAGCACACCTGTTAAAGTAGAAGGAGAATGGAGACCCGTTGGATGCATTATTGAAATAGTCCAGGCAAGTCTTGAACTTGGTACTTTAGCACACTTTCATGTCAAAATGGTCACACTGAAACTCTCATTCTGCAGCCGCCTTTGCTTCTCACGGGAATTCTTGGTCTTTCTGTCATTTCCATACCTACATGCCAACACTTCCCTGGCACAGGCAGCCTGTTTCTCCACAGACTGACATGATTCTCTGAAGGTCACTGCTGGTGCTACTTTCTTCTTGCTTCACTTTGGTTGGGACATCTGCCTGTAAATGAAGAGCTGAAAAATAGGTGGATGTAGAGGTACTGTGTGTGCTGGTGGTTTCTTGGCCATGAACAAAGTGTTGAGTTAGCTGTGGTGGCTCTGTGTGGAAAAATGGAGCAGGCCCATCATGGCAGATGAAGACTAGTGGTAAACAGCAAGATGACACTGACAAACATTTACTGGTGAGAGGGTAGGCGGTACTAAGAAAGCTGGGACTGGTGCCTTTCCAGCTGCAGTGATGTCTCAAATCCTCTTGGTTATTGAGAAGGTCAAGCTAGACGAGTGTCAGGTTCATCTGATTTCTCTAAATTTGGGATTTGCCTTCTCTTGGCTTCATGCCCAGATACATTAAGAGACATAGTTTTGGTTTCCTTACGTGGTTATCTGCCTCTGGTGATGGATAAAAAGGCCATGTGGCCATTCTGATATCATTACATTTACCAGCTGCCATTGTTGTGGGAGACTGCACAGTATTGAAGAGGAAAGGCTGTCTTTCTTCATAACCAAGCACTTTAACTCGTAATGTGTCTGGCTTTTACTGGCAGAGAAAACAGATCAGGGCATGATCCTGACATCATTTGTATGGAAAAATGTCCTGCCAACATCTGTCTGTCTCCATACGCTATCTGAGAATGCTGAACACTTCATGTGATACATGTGATCTATGTAGTCCATTTGCAGAAGAATGCTTGGATATTTGAGGCAGTTTATGTTTCATTTAGCTCTCACACAAGATTTTAGAGGATTCGGTCTGTATATTACTCCCCCATTTGCATGTGTACACTTGGTTGTTTCGATCACTTCAAGGCAGTGAATAGTTCTCCAGCACTCTGTAGTTTTCTAACTTGTAGTTTGTTTCAAAGACAAAAGAAATGAGACTACATATCTCCTTTTATGCTCTGTTTACAATAATACCTTCACTGGGTCTTGTAAAACAAGAGATTTATTCGTAAACAATCGCTAAGGAAAAAAAAAAGAGCATTATAATTAAGTCAAGATTATATTTACTACCAGATGACTTCAGCCACATCACCCTGCAAGAATACATCACATGCTCTGTGTGCCATCTGAACAGATTTAGCCTGTAAATAGCTCCCACTGTCAATCACTAATTGAAACATTACAATTCAAAGCATCCTGGAGAATTTTCAAAACTCCTTTGGTAAACTGATGAAGTCATGAGATGCACTTAATGTTTGTCACTTACATGTTTACATCTTAAAAGTATTACTGCGGTACTTTCTCTGAGCTTAGAAGGTGTGCGTGAGCTTACCAGCCATAAGTGATAGTAGAGGTTCTAATTATGGTTGTATTGCCCCCCAAAAATAATGACAAAGGAATCAGTACTGGTAAAACATCTTGGCAACCTTTTCCCAATGGGATACACCAGGAGAGAAAACAACCTTTTGTTATCTGTGACTCAGAGATAAACACCTTTGTTCTCACTAACCTTGTCCTTCCAGCAGTTGATGAGGCCACTGGTTTATTACTTGATACGAATATCTCACCAGACAAGTCAGATAGATTACCATGCAACTTTTACCTACAGAGCTCTGAAGGACCAATTTAATACAATGTGCTTATGTCTCCAAACTCACGTACATCTCTGACATCTCTGATGTAGCACTGCTCTGTTCATTATTTATGCAGTAAAGGATATACAGTTGTAGTAAAAGGGTTTTCTGTTTGCTTCCATCCACTTTTCATCACAGACTGTGCAATAAAACATTTTGTCAACTGCTTTTTCACACCAATTTTCATTTCATTCCTTTTGTTCCTGCCAAAGGAACGGGAACATTTTCAGGGAATGTGAGTGGGAGTCCAGGCAATGAAGAGATTTGTGGCCCCACTCATCTTCTAAAGAGGACTTATAAGTAACCCATGCTGAAAGTAAAGTGGTGGTTTATTTGTGCTGATCAGTATCCTGCAAATATTGTGAAAATGGCCACTTAAATAACAAGCATTGCTGAGTGATTTAGTTGCTTATTTTGAACTGCTAAAAAAGGACTGTCATTCCTTAATTTGAACCCACAGTGGCATGGGATTATGCAGGAGTTTCAGATGATTTCTGCAGGCTATAGATGTCTCTCTAAGCTCTGGTGATGACAGAGTATAGAGTAAAAGCGCCCTGCATAGCTACACAACCCCTGCTACTCTTTGACCAGATTGTGTTGGATTTGCTGCACAAGGAGCCATGCTAGGAAGGAGAACATTGCCCACATATTTCTTCAGTTTCTGGTAATTTCATAGGGATGTTTCTCTAGTTCCTTTATCTTGCAAAAACATGAAGCATTTACAGGCAGTGTGCTCAGGGCTGTCCAACAGAAATAGGACAGTGTTCTTGGAAAAAGAACACAACTGAAAGAAGTAATGCTCATTTTTCCTCTTTACCAATAACTCTGTCGTAGAAATCCTCCCTTTGAAGGCCCACAGCAGAGCTTCCTGAGTGAGGGTGCAAATATGTGGCAGGTTGCTATTTGGGCATGTTCAGACAGTGGCTGGTGTAGAGGCAGGCTCTGTGTTTCTGTCCAGGCAGAACCCTGGACATTTGTACCCTGTAACCAATGATCACTGTATGGTATAAGAACACCTCAGATGTCTCAGGCTATTAGCCTAAAAAGTAAATTTCTTTACATATTTCAAACTCGCTTAAGAGAAAGGGAGCTCTGTTGTAAGTTTCTGACAATGGATTTACCCAGTCTTCGGATCCGGGTCCGGGTTTTCCGATTTACCGAGTCCATTCTCTTAAATTTAGGCCAGTATTAGCTTGTATTATTTTTGTGCCAAAATTCTTCACAAAGAACTATAGGTTTAAATTTTCATTTAAAGATATTTATACTGGAAATCCCTTAGAGGTTGCTCATTAACAGTACACAATCTTCTTCATAATTTGATTTAAAGTAGTACTTGAAATTATCTGGATTCAACCTTTGTCTCATTCTTCCTTTACATGGTTATTAAGACAATTTCAGACAAAAAGCAGACAATTGCTCTTTGTGCTCCTAAGGAGTCACTGATGAAAAAGTAATAATGATCACTTTTTGATTTATACACAGAGCAGTAGTGCAAAGGATATCAAACTCCAGGGGCCAGATTCAGTTACCAACTGAAGTTTACTTAGCACTGATGTATGAGCAGTGCAAGAACACTTTGATGAGCTTCACAGATGTCTTGGGAGATAAGAGCTGAAGAAATCTGAACCAGCCAGCTTGATCTCTGAAACTATTGAAGTGAGAAGAGGAACTGAAAAAAAAAATTTCCTTTTTCTGTCAAAAAGTGTTTTTCTTGTTTAGAGCACTGTCTGTCCTTCAAGACCTAGTCCTTTCAGATGGTATGTTTTGCTACTTCTTGAATGGCAGATGTTTGTGTGCTTAGGGTAAGAAGCTCTTGTGTAAACCCTCTGAAATAATACTGACTCATTGAGGATTTGGATCTGTCTTTCAGTGGGTGAAGAGGAAACAACTAATAGTATGGAGAAATGGAGAAGGTGGTATAAAGATGCAGTTCGTTCTCTGTGGGCAGATGTAACGATCCATGCTCTGTATTTATCCTGCCTGTCTTTAGAAGCATAACTGAATCATCCAAGTCAGGAGCCTAATGCAGAGTCTCCTTTTATAGTCAATGGCTATAAACACTGGCATCTCCAGAGAATGACTCTCATTTAACCCTGGATACTTCCCTCTCTTATTCCAGACTGTCATGGAAATGATAATGTAGGCTCTTCAGACAAGACCTTCAGTTCACTACCTAGTGTTGGGTGAGATGTACTAGGGTGCAAGAGCCCAAATCCTGTGCGGTGCCATTCTGCTGGGCATTCAGTGTCTTCCTGATCCCAGATATGCTTTGCAGCATTCTGCAGGGAAGTAACTCCTAGGCAAACTGCTAAAATTTGCCGTTACACTTAAACAGAATTTGTAGTCATTATGTATCATGTCCTCATTGTCTATATCTGTCCCAGGATTGTTTGCATGTCAGCATTCCTGAAAATATCGTGTGTAGTTTATTGTTTATGAAAGGCATCGTTGGCTCTTAGTGTCATGGCAAAGGAGGAGAGAGAATGAGGTTTGTCTGTTACTGATTAGCCCTACAAAAATAGAAGGGTTGCAGTGGTGAAGAAAGAGAAACAAAATAGAGTTTTCTCCAGCTATATGTATATTTTTGAAAGCAGTTGCTAGAATGAGTAATGGTCACAAGGACGTGGAGAAAAATAAGGTCTTTGAGTAGACATAGACTGGAATGCCAGAAAACTTTCTGCCCTGTAACTTTAAGAAGTAACAATAACAGTAGTGCTTCTCGCTTATTAAGGTTTCTTTCATTTCAGGATTATGGATTTTCTAAAAGGTTGATGTTGAGCAACCTGCCAAAGGTCACTGAAAGCTTCATGACTAGAACTTTTCATGTCAGATGTCTGATTCACAAATCCCTGCTCTAAACCAACAAAGTCATTGCTACTCCAGTTTTACCCCCTAAGGAAAGATCTTATAGGATTTATTGGGACTATCTAAAAATGAAATAAAGGTATGTTAAGCTAAGAAGTAAATATGCTATTTTAGGCACTGGTTTAGGAGTCTACAATAGTCATTCTTTTCTACTCCATTTGTTTCTCTTGATCTTTCCTTTCAATTGTCTCCTCATATGGCCTCCCAGCTTTTTCGTGGTCCTGCCTGTCACTCAGAGTGATCAATCCTCTTCCATATTGCTTTTGACTGATGGCCAACAAAAGGTATTTTCATTGATGTGAGAAAAAGCCTTGCCAGACAACAAAGAGCATAATGAAAGCTAGTTCCTAATGTATAACTCTAACACTTTTCCCCGTGGTTTCCTCCACGGAGCAGCTGCTCAGCCAGCTGGTTACTTTCCCCCTCTGTAATGAATTACACTCATGGTTTGAGATTATTATGTCTTGCTGGGTAGCAAGAGCCAACTTAGGCTGAGCTGATCTGGCACCATGACCTGTCAGTGCCCACTGCTCCTCTCCATGCCAGTCATTCCCGTTAGTTCTCGCTCATCCCAGCAGCTCTGCCTCGCTCTGTGCCACAAGCTACTTTCCCTGGCTGTGCTCTGCAGCAGCTCCTTGCTCTGTTAGCATCTCCAGTGGGCTGTGCCTGGTTCTGGTGGCTCCCTTACCAAACCGACTTGACTGAAGAGTTCTAGTATTTCTGTCCTTGGAAGAGAAGTTGTGCACTATTTTGAACTAAAAGCAGAGTTTTAGCTCACAGGAGACTTTTAGGCGACTTCTTTTGTTTCATATTCCTCACAGAGAAGTCTTACACAAAGCTTCTTGCTTGTTTTTAGAAGTTGTAACCCAGGTTGTAGTTCTGGAAGCTATTGCCTAGGCTGGGGTAACCCTTCAGGCACATTTAGACAGAGCTGCTTGGCTCCAACTCCTGTATACTGTTACAGCTATAAACTTCTTTTATGTTACGCTATGATTCCCTTTAACAAAAATGTCTTTCAAATGTGAAAACATGCAAACCAAACACATTTCAGGTCTATCCATTGGTCTTTCACCTTTCCAGTCCTTTTGTTTTAAAAGCTCTTGATTTTGATTTTTTCCTGCCTTTTGGATTTTTTTAGATGGAACATGTATTGAGGGATGGAGAAAATTACTTTCATTTTTGGCTTCAGCAACATATAAAACATTCTGACCTTCAGATGGTTCCCTTCCCAAATAAGGAGGAGAAGTTGTGGGGGACGGAAACCACAAAATGAAACTTTCTTTGTATTATTATTTTCTCTGTCCCTCTAACAAAAATTATCTTTAAACAAACAAAATGTATTTTCAGTATGGTTTCTGCTTGCTTACCTCCTCAGGTTTTCAAAGTCCACAAGGTGTTAGGAAACAACAAGAGAAGCAAGTTCAGGATGAGGGTATGCTGTAGCCCAGGAGCCATCAAGCTAGAAGAAAAACAAGAAAGAAAGTTTTTCACAGAAAATTTCAGTTTGAGGAAAACTGAGCTTTTCCTTAAAAAGGTGCTCACAGGGAAAGTCCCCAAACACTTCTGCCCTTCATTCTGCTCATGATTCTCACTCCTGGAATCATTTAGGTGTCTCCTCTTTTCTTTGAACAGCTCAAGGTTGTTCCTTGCTGAAAAGGGTTTTCATCAGTCTGATCCTTCTTGCCCATGTTTTGTAGTTTATTTTTGCATTACCTGTCTGCCATGGGAGTCTGGGCTCACTATCCATTGACAAACAGCTCCTCACTGCCGTTATCCATGGCCTCCTCTGGTGCATCTGTAAGGTCACCGGCCTTTCACCCTTTGAAACCTTCACAGGATCCTCTTCTGCTGTCACACGTGGAAGAATCAGCAGTGGATTACACAAGGGTGTAAACATTCCAGGCTCTTTGCTTCAGCCCTGCTGTGTCTGGCTTAGCGAGTGCCCAGCTCAGCAGGGGCTGTGTGCTACAGGCAAAGCTTCTCACACGTGGCAGCAACTTGGCCCTGTCCCCACTTACCTGCACTGCTGAGCTGTGACTTCTCTGCCCTGGACACGTGTGTTGAGCACAGCTGGTTTGCCTGAACAGTGACTGGCAGACAGGAAGCACCAACAGAAGAGATGCTGCAGTGGCCTCACAGCAGGAGAAAAGCTGTGGCACAGGTTTGAATCGCTGGGCAGGACCCAGTGCCAGGGGAGCACAGCCAGGAGGTCAGACATAGCCTTGGACTGCACTCCTTTCTCCCTGCACATCCTGGCACATACAAACTTGGAGATTAAATGTTGTGGGGCACCTGGGTATTTATTTAAAAGACAAGAGATCATAGAAAAGCCCCCGATGAAAAATACCCACTTACAATCTTCAGGGACTTCTTTCATCCCTGTTCTCCTACTTCTCCACTTCTACTCTCCTGCTTCTTGCCCACATGGTTTGCACTCTCGCATTTTGCTTCTGGTTTCTAATCAGGTCAGAGCCCCATGGAGAAAGGTTGTGTTTTCCCAGCTGTTGGCAGGATGCTCAGCCCCACAGGGCTCTGTTCCTGGTGGGGATGTTTAAGACTTCAGCAGTGCTGTGCCATCCGGTGAGTTTTTTTTCTTACTGCCACGAGACTGTACCGAGACCCGTTTGACCCAGCTGGGATTTGCTCTCTTACTAAACCTTGTCTCTTCTGTGTGCTGTGATTGTAAGCCTTGTTAAACCTGGATGATTAAATCATCTGCTCCCCACAGTAACCCAGAGCAGGGCTTTATTCAATATCCTGGTCAATCAGCAGTTTCCTCTATGGTGCAGTAGGCAACTCAAACACAAGTGGGGAGTGCCAATCTAGGGCCTAGAGCACAGCACTTGCAGTAAAGATACTCTGTTGCAAAGCCCAGCCTTGCTTTATCAGTCCTTTCTAATTGTTACTTTCCTTTAAATATCTTGTTTAAGCTAGTACCAGTTTAGGTGATAACAGTTTAGGTGGATTGATTCTATCAAAATGTACATTTTGTGATAGCAGTAATGATACTCTCATCCTAGTCTGACATTTACCTGACAGAGAATTTCTTCCTTTGTTTTACAAACTGAGACTCTGAAAGGGACCATAAAGCAAATCAGTGTTGGAACTGTGAAGAACATGTGTGGTTTTTTCCAAATCTTTATCCACTCTCTTTTAGTTTTGCTTTGTTTCTCCTCTTTAAATCCATAGGCACAGCTGTCATTGGCAGAGTTCAAATCAAGTGTTCTCATGTAGCTCCTCTTTTCCCTCCTGCATACCTGCTATTTTTCAAGGGGTCTTTTCACATTTTGGACACTCCCACCAAGAAAAAAAAATGAAGCAAGTAAATGCAACGAAAATACTTCACGAGCCATGAAAGCCACACTTTGAAATGCACAAATTTCTCTACAGGATCAGAAAGCTTTTCTTCAAAAACATGAAAATCAGCACTGTGCTGCTCTGTTCACAAACATGAAAATTAGCTGTGATGGTAGCTGTCATAAGTAGCAACAACTTGGAGGTCAAGGTCTTAAAAATCTAAATCAGCTGAGTCCTGTGTGTGTCTCCACTTACTATCAGGTCTGTAAATGCTGTTTTTCTGTTGATGTGGTGCCAGAGAAGCAAAACAGAGAGTTACTAGAGGTAGGAGGAAACACAAAATGCTAAATAGTTATTTGAGGAATTAGTCTCAAGTGCACATGGTCACGGTAGAGTATGAGCGTTATTGAAGAGGTTTCTGATAATTAGGATATTGTTTTATCTGTTGGTTCTAAAGAGCTGTAGAGATCCCCTATGTAAGTGCACATGAGGAAGAAACTGGGCCAGACATTGAGCATGCTCAGGTGTTTCTCTTCCTGGGAACTTCAAAGCATAAGCTGAAGTGGAGGAAACAACCATAGAGGAAAATGAAATGGAGATTTGCTTGAGCTAAAAATCAAGAGCTTTTCAGGTTGCCTTTGCTTCAATGCTTACGCTGCCTGGGACAAGGTTTTTCCCATCTTCTTGAGCTGTGAGAGACCTGGGACATTCTGTCAGAAAATTCTGATTATGTGCAAGCAAACTGCCCAGATGGGGGGAGCCAGACCTAGACTAGAGCTGGCCACAGCCGTGTCTGACCCAGCAGTTGCATCTGGAAAATTGATGTGAAAGGACAAATATGGGACAAGAAAGGGGGACCTGGGGAAAATGTCTTAACCTCAGAAGGAGCAAAATCACTGTTCTAGCTAGTGTTATGGATATGGACAGCAACAACAAAAAGTGTCTGTATGTCCTAAGTGAGAAAATATTTCTGAATTACTGAATATTACCACTGGTCAGAGTCTGACAGACTTGATTAATTGTATTGCTAATTCATCACCCTGCAGCTAAGTGCCAGGTACGATTCCTGAGAGCTGCAGAAAGGCCTCACAAACAACAACCCAGCAGCATAACTGCAAAAGAAATAATCTACCTGTCAGCCTGGAGAAGCTTCATGCCGAGCACAGCAGCATCTTTCTGTGCTGATGCAGAGCACATTTTCTGTGTCTTGTACAGAAGGAACATGCACAAATGTGGTTATTTATAGCTTCTCCACCTACACTCAGTTTTGAAATTTCATCCAGAAGATGTTCAGCATTTAAAGAATACACAAGGTTTTTAACTTGAAGATATGTATTTTCTTTTCTTGATTTCCTTAAAAACAATATTCTGGGAACATTAGTAACAATCCAGGCATTAAGGAAAAAACATTAGTTCTTCATTTGTCAGTCTATTGTTCTCTTGCTTGGAATGTTTTGAGAGAGGCAGTAGCCAAATTTTATGAAGTAAAATATTTAATCGAGAAAATGAAAGATAAGTGGGGTATATTTGACGAGTGTGAACTTTACCAAAGGAAAGCAATGTTAAGTTGAAAGTCCTTCTCAGGGTAAAAGAGGCATGTGGTGTATATTCCCACTCCCTTTTGGGGAGCTCCCATCCCAGATGATGGCATTTAGTGGAGGAGCAGGCTGGGGCTGCATGACCTCAGGCAATGCCCAGAGGAAAGGGAAAAGTCCTGTTCTCACAATGCCCAGCCTACACCCAGCCAGCTCTGCCAGAGCCCGGAACTGAGCGTGCTGTTTCCAAGAGAGACATAACTAAATCCTACATTTTGCTAATTGCTAGAGATGGGACCAACTCTTTTCTTCACAAGAAGGTGGATGGGACCAGAACACATTGTATTCTCACTCTTCTTCAAACTATCAGTTTCAAATTGTGATGATACTTTTATAGATGTGGAGAACTGTACAAGTACATTAAAGCCATCTGCAGAAAGCAGGCACAAGGTTATTTTTGCCATTTAAGCCTGTGAAAAGGTAAGGAGTTTAGGTGGAGCAGCTCTGTGGGAGCAGTGTGTCCCTCATCATCGCATGAGGGGAGCAGCCCATGGAGGGTGGCATATCTGGGAGCAGATGAGTAATTGTGACTATTGCCCAGATCTGTAGGTCTACAATAATGTGAAAGTTCTTGGAGATGGGTGGGGAATGGGAGAGCAATGCTGCAGCACGTCACCATGAACTTCTGAGCCTCTGCTAGAAAAGTTGTGAACAGTCTCGTTGGTGTGCAGTCCATTGCTATGGGAGATATTTAGGATGTCTTCACTTACTCATCCTGTTCACTCTGCAGCCCTTTCATAACCAGTTTGCATATGTTTGCAATAGAGACTTCTAAGGAGAGGGTTGCTGGGGGAGTTGTTATTCTGTAGTGTTTTCCACTGCAGAAGCTGTCGATGAACAAGGATCCTGCTGCAGGGACTGTCTTCTCTGGATAAACTCCTACAGACCTGTTTCCAGATGGGCTTGTAGGATATCTGTGGGTGCTAGAAGCAGTGAGAAGTGTGAATAAGACTATATGCTTGTATTTTTGCATATCTAAGACTTTCCTGACGCTCCTCTGGACCCACATGTCTCAGTAGTTGTGTAATGTACTCAGATGTGTTCAGCAGTGTCAGCTGTGCCTTGTAAGGCTGCCCCCACTGCAAAGAACAGAACATGGATGTTCTGCTTTGACAAACTAGTGGTGCTTTAAACTAGAGAGGTTAGATTGTTGTTGTTAAGATGAGAAATTGTGCAGAGGTGAAACTTTCACATAATGTCCAGGAAGCTCAAAAAAACACCTACAATCTGACTTCATAGGGACTTCTTTTTTTTGATTGAATGTAGACAAGGGAATAAAGGAAATTTTTAAAAAAATGTTTTAATTGGCTCTGCATTTAATTCCACTCGTTAATTTAGTTGCAATATGCACCAAAATACTGATAGGTCTGTAAGGTTGTTTTTCCCTCCAAGGGTAAATGGGACTGTATGTTTTTTCTATTGAAAAGACCTCTTTAATTATGTGGTGGTATTTGGAATAGCTACAATTAGAGAGCAAAAGCAGGGAGTGATTAAAAACTCCTACTTAAAAGCAGCTGCATTAGTTCACTGGCTTTTGAAAGAGACCCAGGCACAGATGAGTGCACACACACAACGCAGAGGAGTTGTGGTGAAAAGGAAAGGCAAAATGGTGGTCAAAAATTTTTGACTGACTTCAGGGAACGTTGTCTGTTGTAGTGTTTTAAGAGAGCTCTTGAGAAAGGATTGAAGAAGTATCAAAATTCATCTTTCTTGTCCAGTCTTCAGACTATATTAACGAGTGTAGCTCTGTTCACTCAATTCCACCTTAAAACAAACAAACAAACAAACAGACATACCCAAAAATCCCTCTGAAACCTCAGATTGCTTGTCTGGTGATAGTGGGCTACACCATGTCTCAAGACAGTTTGAAATAAGTGATTCTTCTTACTTAATGTCTGAGCTGAATTAAATACAGAAGAACTTGTTAGGCTGGCTGTATTATTTTCTGAAGATGAATTAGTCATTGCTGCATGGACAGATTAAGCTATGGTATTTCAGGATTTATAGGTATATGCTCAGCAATTAGGCATTTGTACCAGAGTGGTTTTGGAGCAGCTTACACCTGATTTTAAAGCCTTGCCTTTCAATGGATTGCCTGTTCCCTTTTGTACAGCTGCCATCACGTTGCTTATTATTTATAATATTTCAGTATGTTCCTTTAGTGGAAAAGGTTCCTAGAATCCCCAACCAAATTTGGAGCCACATATTTCTAGAGGCTGCAAAAACTTAAAGTGGAAGGCAGTTTTCTTTCCACTTTCTCTGTCAGCCTTGCTTTTTTCAACTTTAAATGTGATTAATGTCATTTTAGAAAAGGGAATGGAGGCAGGGACGTTGAGTCATTTGCTGAACTGCTGTGCTGGGCGTTGAACCAAATCACTCAAATTCCAGTCTACTTTTGATATTAAATCCTTGTTGCTTTTTGCTTATTTCTTAAAACTCTTTCATGATTTGACATATTTGACCCAAGGCACTGAACAGAGTAAGGCCCTGTTCCCTCCCAGTGCTGCTGAGCTGCATCTGAGGGCTGTACCTGTACATGGGAACTGCATTTACCTGCTTCAGCCTGTGCAGCCTGGGACGTGCTGTCCTATGAACTACACGTGTTCACAGGTTGCTACAAGGAAAACAGAGCATGGTGTTGAGATATGTGTCCAGAGACTCAGATCCTGCTGGATGCACAACTACTTCCTGCCTCTTAACTTGACAAACATGGGGTCTTTGATCCACGTTTGCTGAAGGCAGTTGAAACTTCCCTGTGGCTTTTAGTGGGAACAAGGTCTGAGTTTTAGAGTCAGATATAGATGCCTTTGGAAATAATAATCATTTTGTGGGAGCCAAAGTTGATGTTTCTGGTTTAAACATGAGGTGTGATCCCCATCTTTAAAAGATTTTGTAACAATATTTTATTGTGCCACCAACATAAATTTATAATGAAGAAAGAAGTGAAAAAGGGAGCTCAGTTTTTATTAGGAGGTAGAAGCCACAGATGAGAATGACTGAGTTTTGTTTTGGGTTCTATTATAAACCATTAATAATAGCAGGAAAAGCCAGAGGATAAGTTCCTTTGTATTTCAGTGTATTTTCTCAGCTAGACCTTTACTTGACATTACCCTGCTGTGACAGGGCCAGGGATAATAGGGAAAAGGAGTCTATTTTCAGCAATGATTTGGAATACAAGAAGAAACTGATTTAAATCAGACTTTGTGTGCATTTTATTCATTACAGAGGATTAGTATTTCTTAAGTCTCCTTGAGTTGTTGTGAGTTTGGGGGGATTTTTCATTTTGTTTTTCTTCTGATTGTCAGTGTTTGTTCTGTCTTTGTCTTCCCTGGTGCTGTTGCTGACACCAAGTTCTCCTGGAGGGCCTGGTAGCTGGCCAAGGGTTGGGCTGGCCATGCCATCCTGCACAGAGCAGCATTATCCACTAGATGAAATTCCAGTGGATAAAAGTTGACAATCCCACACTGGCTGCTGCCTCTACTCATAGTCAGGGGTCTCCCTGGTAAATATGCATAGTATCTCTTAAGGGCCCTTTTGCCTCTCAGTTAATGGAGTCATTTGTGGGTAACCTGAGAGCACATCTTCTTTGAACTGTGTTGTTCATAAATGCGTATATGATGTGTAGCTTCTAGTTCTGCTAGAAGAAAATGAAGTATCTTCTGCCAAGAGATTCTGTCTTGTATTTGCAAAACCTAATACATCCAGTAAGTATTACTAACTGGGCTTGTGCAATTTTGAGGGGCTTTGACAGAAAAGATTGGATTTTGTTGCTGTGCAGTGGAACAAAACATTTACAATAAGCTTTGGATGTAAAGTATGGTCTGAAACATGAACTTTTTAACTGCATTTCTTGGTTACAAAAAGCAGGCTTGGCAAAGGCAGAGCTTCTGGAATAGGATTTTCAGACATGAAGGGCCTTGGATCTACTGAGCATTCATAATAGCAGCTACAGAAAAAGTTAAGATAAGGTTTGATTCCTGTGAGTTTTGAAGTACCATTTGAATTCCTGGTGTCACACCAGAATTTAGTTAGCCCATAGTGTTTCAAGAGCAAGCAAGAAAGTGCTCATAGTGGCAGCTTGATACTGCTTGGCTTCCTTTCACTACCAGATTTTAGAGGCTTTATCCATGTGTTTAAAGTTAGGCAATGCTTATGCACCTATTTGAAATGGGGCCTCATTTAAAGCTGAAAAAATTAGGTGGAATGCTCTGGAATTTATTACAGCCCTGTTACCAAAGAGTTAAACTAACCCCTTTGAGTTATACCAGGTTTGTACTGTTTTGAGATCAAGATCTGACTCTCAACTGCTTGTAGTGTAAAATTATATAATTTATTTTCAGTTTTCTGAGTAACCTAGTTTTAAGAGTCACTATGGCAACAACAGTGGGTCTTAGGGTAACAAAGGTTAATGATTCCCTTGGCCAAGGCACTCCAGTGGGTCACCTCACTCAGGAGCAGTGGAACTGTTCGACGTGGCCTGGGTCAGACGCAGACGCCGGGTGCTCTGTCACCGCTGGTACCACGCGCTGCGTCTGAGTCACCAGCTCACACTTCTCATCTCTTCCTGCTGCGTGAGGGCAGGGGTCGGTGACTGCTGTGTTTGAGCAACCCTCAGTGTTCAGGCTGCCTGGGAAAGTGTGGAGTCACCATCCCTGGAGGGATTTAAAAGACATGCAGAATCTTAGGGACCTGGTTTGGTGGTGGGCTTGGCAGTGCTGGATTAGCAGTTGGAGTCAATGATCTTCAAGCTCCTTTCTGACTTTAATGATTCTGTGATTCTTACCCAAGTCATCCTCATTTCGTCTTCATTCACTTCTGCTAAAAGAAATACAGCTTATAAAGATGTGAAAATACAGAAGTCTTTCAACTAACTTCAACAGCAGATACAGTTCCTTGAAGTAATGGATTTACTACTTCTCTGACATTTTGTATTCATGTAAAATGGGTGGATATCATGAGGACTTGCTAGGAAGGAATTGGTTCCCAAGGAGATTTTGATTTGAATTGGATAAAGTTATGAGATGTTTCTTAGTTTTCACATTTCCTGATTAGGAAAGATACCTACAGAAAGAGACTTCATTTTCAAAGTGCTGCATTGAAATGTCTGTCTGCCCTTTTAAAATAGAACCCCATTGCTTTTTTATTATTATTTAAAAATTAAATTAACTTTTAAAAGTTTTTAAAAGACTTGACCTTAACTGTGCTAATGCAATCATCTTGCCATATTCCTATCATCCAAATTAGCCTAGAGGAAGAGCAATTATCATCCCAGAACTTTGCTAAATTTTTGCCTGATTGCTTCTTCAACCTTTTCCCTCTCAAACCATTCTTCCATCTCTTTCTTCCCATGTTTTCCTACGATATCCCATGCAAGCTATCAGCATTCCCTGCCAGACTCTCATGTGTGTTTTTCCCTGACCTGGCAGGATTTGTTTTGCCAGTTTAGTTGTGCTGTAGGTCATAGACTTCCTGTAGGCAGGAGTTTGATCCTCAGCAAAAAGGAGTGTGGAGAGGGCTCTGGAAGTGGCTCTCTTCAAACACCTGCTTCCCAGTGCTCTGCTCACATGAAACCTGTCTGAATTGCCACTATTGTTATTTTAACAGTTACACAGATCATTCTACAGAGACAGTTAGGGCTATTCTTCCTCCAGGTAGCATTTTGAATTTTGTGGTTATCCAGCCATATAATGACTGTGATAGCTGGCACAGGCAGCCTGCTGTAGCTGTACTGAGTTTTATTTCATTTTATCAGTGGCCTGGGTTTGCCGCTTATTTTGTTGAGTATGTAATTGTGCCCTTGAGGAGATAAGGAAACTGTGCATGTGCATCATAATAGAAAATATTGCTTCTATCACTTTTGATCTTAAACCAGTGAAATAATAATAATTTTTAAAAAGAGATATTAACATATTATAGCTACCCCAGTGAACAGAAACAGCTTTTAGCAGAACAGAACAGTTCTTTTAATTCCAAAGAACTCATGAATTACAGCTTTTTCCTAGCTAGAATAAAATACAGCTTGGCAATAAAGCACAATTAGGAAATCTGAAGATTTAATTTGGAAAACACTCTTAACTGCACTTTTAATGGCATCTTCAAGCTGCATAAGTTTTTAAGGGATAATTAAATTATTTGAACTAAGTCACTGTAACTTCAATGTCTACCTGTATCTCAGGATGTTAATTTTTGGCACTAGAGTATATTACACAGTCGGCGCTCTCAATTAAAATGTTAAATGTTTATCTTGAATTATTACACAGTTATTCTAGTTCAATAGAAATTTCCTTTCTTCAGCGTAAAGGAGAATTTCTCCAAATATGCTGACATGTAGATGTCTGCAAGTGCTGGTGATTTCAGGTTTGACTGGGACCTTTCAGAGTTCTTCCTGCATTTGCCACAGACTGACTGCTTAACATTTCTCATTTGCACTGAGGAATAAGTGCTTTGTGTCCACACAGATTTATGTTCTTGCTGTTACTTTATTCAATCAGTTATTCCATACATCAGTTATTCCATATCTCAACTTTTTAAAGTGCCAGCTTTCTGTGTCTTTTATGATGGAAACAAAAATGTGATATTTCTCTATGTTTGCAGATTATTGTGAGCTTATTAGATCCAAATGCTTTATATAAGGAAAAACATATTATCTTTATTAGCACCTTAGTAAATTCTGAGGATTCTTTTGTTAATTAGGCCTGTTAACAGGTTATCAGAGCCTCATCCTAACATCCTGCCTTTTGCCAACTTCCTGAGACAACTCAGGAATTCACTTAGTCTTTTTATATTATATATGTAGGTAATGTTTTTATTTTCTCCTCTTCTATGCAAAATGAAATTACAGCATTTATGCATTTCACAGAATGGTTGTGAAAACAAATTCATTGATGACTGGAGTGGTGAAATATGTTAACATGGGTGTCCAAGAACAGAAAATGCTGTTCACGAAGTTATTCTCTAATGACTACCTTAATGCTATAAGCATGAAAAAGTTATTGGAATAGTTTTCTATAGAGTTACAGTAAGTGGCTATCAATTATTAATAAATAAAAAGCACATAGTGCATACTAATTTAATATGAAACATTGTTTAAAGTAAAGCCATTTGCCATTTAAAAAAGAATATTAGATGGGATTTTTTCCAAACTTGGATTTGGCTCTGCTTCCATTTTTAATAGATACGTTGAAAACTCCTGACAAGAGGAAAGAGGTTGTTAATGGGATTATTTGCAGACTGTTAAAAACACAAATGCTGGGAGACCGGCCCTGAATAATTGTTATTACAAGCCATACAGTCATTCCTAGTCAAAAATACATTGCAGAAAAGCTCTTAGCAGACCAGTTGGCACATGGCTGTCAAGCAATTTGAAGAAACGTATTTGGGATTCTCTACCCCGAGCAAATGGGAGCCAAGCTGGTCAGAGAAAGGGAGCAGGAAGCAATGGCTGAACTGCCAACACATCTGGTCCTGCTTCCTCATCCCCACCGTGTCACTTGTGCCAAATATTCGTTGGCCCTGCAGGACATAAAATGCTTTGATACCCCATTTTATGAAATTACTTGTACTCTGTGGACAAAAAATGTGTTGTAAACACAACATTTTAATTTAAAAAATGCTTTTCTTTGTAAAGAAATAGGGCTGGAACATAAGTATATGTGTATAAAGCATTGTTTGTACTTAGGGCTTCCTGTAAAAACATGCCTGGGCTCTACATTACAGAAAAAGCTCAGAGCCCAGGTGGTTTAGATTCTGTACAACCAAGCCATGAAATAGTTTTACTTACCTGAAATAATAAATAAATAAATAAATAAATAATCCAATCTTCCACTTCTCCAGTGGTAGGCTTCTGGGCTTAATCAGCAATATTTGTGGTACTGTCGCTATCCTGGGGCTGCCTGCAGTGTCTTGTCCCTTCAGAGTGACAGAAGTTCCAGCTGTTGTCTCCCAGTCCATCAGCATCAGCTGCAGTGGGGATCCAGAACGCGCTGCGAGTGCAGGGCTCCTTGCTGAAGGAAGTCCCACCTATTACAGAAACACCAGTGCTGCTCAGGCACTATGTATTCCCTTAGCTTCTGTGTATTGGGAAAGAGATGGAGAAAGAGCATCAATCTCATCCTGAAATTTCCCAACCTTATATTGTCAAGTTTGGGCTTTTCTTCCAGCTTGCAGTAGACCCCAAAGAAATTTGATCTAAATTTTAGTGTCAGTGTTATTGTGAGAAGAAACTCCACGTGGATGCTGCACATACAGATAACATAGTTTTAGAAAAGAGAATCCTCTGTAACTCTCAGAATAGCAGATTTGTCATCCTACTTTTCCATAAGGATCAGTTACATTTGGAACTCAATAGAAGAACCTGGAAGAATTGGAGGGTTCACATTGTTGATATTTTATGGTCTGCAGTGAAGGTTTCTTAACCTTTTCATTCCAGTAACTCTGATAATGCTTTCTGCCCACATAAAATAGATTTTAATTGAACCTTCCACCGTGCTTTTGGACTCTCTCACATTGAGATGTGAAATCAGCTGTTGCTGTTTTGTAGTTTACACAAGCTCATCAGAGGAGGGTACTTCTGTAAAAGATTCCAGATTTCTGATTCCCTTTCCCCAGAAGTCATTTATGTGAAAGTAAATATTTAATATCTGCCAGGCTCAAATAACTAAGCTACACTTCAAAATAAATTGAATAGCAAAAATTCAATAAACCTAATTTAGCAGTAGCATCCATGAGGATTTATCTTCTCTCCAGTTAGAATGGACTTTGACAGAGCTGCTTGTGTTCAGCCACAGCAAGCACAGGGCATCCTCTGCAGCTGTTCCCTCCCCACCTTCACAGGGTTTCTCCGTGCTGCTGAGACAGGAGAGGTAACTGGATGTTCTTTTTTTCTGGCAGGTACTGGACTGGATTGAAAATCACGGGGAAGCCTTTCTGAGCAAACACACAGGAGTGGGGAAGTCTCTACACAGAGCACGCGCGCTGCAGAAAAGACACGATGATTTTGAAGAGGTAGCACAGGTAAGAGTCTGAATTAGAGATTTCTGCTGGCTTGATTTTTGTTACTCCTTTTGCATATTTAGAAAAAGCTATTGCTCTTTTGGATCACGCTGCTCTCTTCAATCATTTGGAGCTGCCCAGGATCCTGTCTCCAAGGTCTGGAAGTCAGCATGCACACTGCAGAGCAGGGTAGTGGCAGGACTTACAATCAGAAAATCACCACACTGGGTCGATGAAAGGTCTCAAAGCCCGTGAGAAATTACAAGCAGCTTACGGGAAAGTAGCACTGACTGTTGGGACACAGAGGAGAATGGTTATGAGTGAGAGCGATGAAAACATCAATCGTAACTCCCACGGTGGAGGCTGAGGGCCTTGAGCATCAGGTGGGAAGCAGCAATCAAGAAGCAGGGGAAACACCAAGGTGTGTTTGCAGTAAGGACAAGCACCCTTCCTGTCCTTCAGTGCATTATGTGGAAGGGATTTTTTGTGTTGGAACGAGAGGCAATCATTACAGGTAGACATTGTTATTGTTATTATTATTAATTTTCCTCATAGAACACTGTAAGCAAGATTTTTCCAGGAACTTGGTATGAATCTAAAATCTTACTACTGTTCCTCAAAGTGGAGTCATAGTAGATGTTTAAACATACATCCTGTCCTTATTTATAGAATTTAAAAGAAAGAGGACCTTTGATTAGCTCTGCCATGGATTGAATAGCTTTTTTTTTCCCCCCCCAAGTACCCATGGTCAGAAGTTACGCAGTCTCTGCTCTGACTGTCAGATCATGTTACACCATTTTGGGGTAGATTTGAAACATCTTCTGTCTGTAACTGATGATCTGTAAAGGTGCTTCTCCTTTGCGTATTTTGGATAAATTCCTGATTGATCTATGTAAAGAAGAATGTATCGAATGCTTTGTCTTCCTGATGCACACGTGGCAGGTTATTGCTCAAATGTTTCACTGTGGTGTAAGATAAAAATTTACTAGATTTTAGTTCCAGTTTTCTTCAAAACCTTTCCCATGTGCTGGCCTAGTTTAGTTTAAAGTATTTCCAGTAACAGGGACATACCTCTTTCACTGTTTCCTCAGGGAAAATATTTCACTACCTGATGGCAGCTACTGATGAGATATTTTTCTCCTCTCCCTCACAGTGTATTTATATTTCTCTCAATCTCTTTTTTTATTATTATTCCCTTGTTTATATCCCTGTAGTCTTATTTATCTCTCTTAAGGAGATAAATTCCAGGAAATGGGATGAATTAAAAACCCTGAAATATTTGTAGAATGTTGGCATGTCTTCTCCTATGTGCCTCTTAACCATATTCAAGATATTTAATTCTGCTACTATGTTCTTATTCACCAATCCCTTGAAAATCTTTTCCTGTCTATGTTGTTTGAAATTCAGATTACCAACATCCTTCTTTTCATTAGATGTTCAGCTCTTGATGGAGTATCCTACTGCTTGGCTTGCTAATGAATTTCGGTGTTACTGTTCAGCTGTGATGGGAAATCCTTACATACCATTGATAAATCTCACAGCCTGAAAGCAGCAGTTCTGCGTTGGTGGGTTTCTAAAATTTCATGGGACCACCTGTGGATTTAAGCTTTCTGGTAATAGGCTTGAATTTCTAAAAATCTAAATTTCTGCAAATTTATTAAAATGGATTTTAGGCTGCAGGTTGCAAACCATGGTTCTGCAAGGCCTCATCCAAAAGCACAGGTCAGTGTGAGTTTTCATCCTAAAATCAATATTAGGGGCCTTTCCAGGACTAGTGCTCAAGTCAGCTCTTACTGGATGCTATACTGGGCTAGCAAATGAAAATTAGGATCATGTAACATACAGGAGCTGAAACGAGGTGATTTCATGTCCTTTGTATCATTAATATTTTCTAAATTCCCCTCTTCTGGTACATTATCTTCATAATTCCTGTTACATCTCTCATTCTCTGGATCATAGTTAGCATTTTTTTCTACCTCCTCTCTAAGTACTACTTAACTAGAGATGTAGGAAACAAATTAAGAACAGGTGAGAATAGACAGAAAAATAACAGGGTCCTGACAGTAGAGATGAGAGCAAGCCCTGTAACTGTCTGCCCATGGAAGCAACAGCTCATTAAGGCTTGCTCCCCGGGCTGATGGAATTTGGAGATACATCCCCTCACCAGGGTTGAGGAACCTTGCAGTGTGCATGTATAGGCACTAGGGTAAGTCAGAAGATAATTACTTTGCTGGAGACTTTTCTAACCTCCCTGTTAGGCCTCCTGTACCGTTTCAGCACTGTGAATAACTTCAGACACATTTCCTTTCACTTCACAAGGCCAAATTCAGAGCAAATGAATCTTGTTCACTGGGTGACCACATGTGTTCAGATGAAGGTGGGTGTTTCAAAGGGGGATGCAGAGGAAAGAAAGAAGTGTCATTTACAAGGTTATAGAACCTCTTAGGTCCCTTTGAATCTGATTTCTTTACAGCCGATGGGTTGAATCAATGAGCGTCTCATTGCTCTCCCTGGGCTGTTGTGAACATGAAGTTTATGGTGCATCTTAATTACAAATAATTGACACAAGTTGAGCCTGGTTCCTTCCCAGCAGCTTTGACAGGAATACTTTGCTCTGGTGCATTCACATGAGGATATCATTGCTAATTTATGAGGCCTGTCTGCAGTGTGACGCTGGAATCTGGTGCTGGCAAATGGATGTGGGGACGTGCAGTGAGGGGAAGTGAAAGGAATCTCGAGCTTTATCTGAGGTCAAGGACTTGAGAATACGATACTCTTTGCTTTGGAAAGAGTAATAGTGAGGGTAAGAGGAGAGGCCATAAATTTATCATACCTGGAATTCTCTTGCAGAAGCTTCTAGTGGGGTTGATTTTACAGTAGGGGAATGAATCTCATCTCTATTCAGATTATGACCAATTTTTATTCTTCCTAACTCCCTTCTTGATGCTTAACACTTTAGCGTTGGCTGGAAATTAACTCTAAGTTTAAACATTTGTTCTTTTTCTCAAGCTAGCAAGCATCTTTGCAATGGCTAGGGTGGATAACTGGTAGGATTGTTTCCCAATATAACCATGTAGTAAAGCAGATTCGCCACCATCCTAAAAAAACTGTTGCGTTTGCCCATTCCCCTCATCAGGATGTTAATTACTAGCTTTAATGGCAATAAAAAGGGTTATGGTTGTTTTTAGTTTTTATTTAAAAAAATATATAAAATGTGTTCTCCCGACACACCTGGTGAGATTGGCAATATAAGCAATAGTATTTCCTATTGGCAGTTCTCTGATAAAAATGCTTAGCCTGCCATACAGTATAAATTTATTCTCAAAAATCCACTTTCTTTGGCTCTGATATATTTGTTCTTATCTCTTGCTGTTTCAGGAGGGCATTTGCAAAGGTCAGACTAGAAGCAATTTTCGGGAGTCTTCTTGACATTTTTAAGAGGGGGCAAAACATTCCTAGTTTTGCCTTACTGCATGTAAACCAGGGTCTTGTGTCTGGGATTGCAGTGCTGAGAAAGGCTGTGATTGACTGACCTGCCAAGGCACTAGATTGAGAGGTGGAACGTGCTCCCTCTATGTCTGATTAGAAACTGCAGATTGATAAATCTGGATGTAATGATTCAATCAGGCATGGCCCAAATAGATCACATGCCTGCATACAGCTGTGCTCGGAAAATGTCAGTGATTTTACAGCGCTGTGTTGTGGGCAATAGGAAATGTAATTTGGGGTCTCTTTCTCTCATAACTGCTGTTTAGACAAAGCTCTGGCAATTTTTCTGACTGTATTTATACTACATGGAACGCACAGATGGCAAATGTTTGAATTTGGATTAAAAAGCCTCAGCTCCTGGGAGGGAGGTTGTTATCTTGTATATACCTGCAACTGTTTCTCAGTCAGTGCTGATACTGTTCACAGGCTGCCGCTGTGAAAGTGCCAACCTCCGCACCGCACAGTGCCTGCCGTGCACTGAAATTTTGTACCCAGGCATTATCAAGACATCACCAAAGGAATATCACTCTGGATGTAGCTGCAGTGTACCAATGATGGCCTCTTTGCTTGGCTGGAATTATTTTTTGCAGATCAGATAACTGTAGTCCAGCCAGTTACGGTTGTAAATCAAAAGATAATTTCATTTTAGGCTGTTTAACTTTTCCTTATTCAGAGTTTTTATCCTGCAAACTAGCATGCCTCCAGTCGGAAAAGTCTCCCAACACTTCAGCACTATCTCGCTGAACTGCATGTGTTGGAAGCCCTTCTCCTGTTCTCTGT
Source organism: Melanocharis versteri (assembly GCA_013397845.1). Classification (NCBI taxonomy): domain Eukaryota; kingdom Metazoa; phylum Chordata; class Aves; order Passeriformes; family Melanocharitidae; genus Melanocharis; species Melanocharis versteri. The sequence goes on along the minus strand of VZTG01006973.1, from coordinate 217,737 downwards.
ATATGAAGAGAGGGTCACAGATCATTTTCCTCTCTTCCGGCATTCCCAGCAATCAGAGGTTAAGGCGGCCTTCTCAGCATCCTCTGCTCACAGAGAGCATTGCTGCCTTTGTGCTGCTGCGGAGTTAGGAAAGGTCCTGGGAAGCTGCTCTGATAATCCCTTGCATTCTGCTGCCACAGGTCTGAGGGGTTTCGTGAATGGTCCGAAACGAGCATTTCTGTAGCCTTTCTGCCCTTTCCCTCCGACGTGCGGTTAAAATTTCCTGTCGTTCGGGTTTACTCACATTTGGGCCGGGAACAAGTGCGGATTTGCACCTGCAGATGGCACTCTCAATGCGCTGGAGAGCCTGGAGCCCTAATGGGAAACAGAGCCGGTGTTTCTCATCCAAACTAACCAAACATTGTCTCGCAGTGAAATGAAGCAGAAGTGGAAGCTGGCTCGCTCCCTGTCCCATGGTGTTCTCCCACCCCTGCCAAAACCCACGTTGTTCAAGGTCACCCAGAAAAACAACCCCCCTAATATTTTTTTTTTTAAATGCGAAGCTGGGCGGTCCATGGTTTAAGTCAAGGTGGTGCCTGTCATCTGTGTTTATGGGATAAGCTGCTCTCAGACCTTTGGAGCTGTTCTCAAGGCTCTTGGGCCACATTAAGCTCACGGCTACAACTGGGTTTGCATTTAGTACCTGTGTGTGTGTTTGCATGCAATAGTTGGTGTATTTTTCATGGTAATCCAAAGGCACTGATGTTTACAAGGTGAAATATCTCAACAAAGCACATGTTCTGAACAGCCTTGGCTCAAAATGTGTGGGGCTGTCCCTTCTCATCAAACACAGTGAGAAGGTTGACTGGAGACTGAGTGCAGCCATCAGAATTCATGGGTTTTTCCCAGTGCAGCAGCTCTTGGTTCAGGCCTTGTGTCTAAAACAGTTTTGATGTAGGTACAAGGCTTGATCCTCTATTCCTGGCTTTGAAAGCTTCATGGGATCCATTTTGCCAAGGGATAAATGCAGTGTAGTGGACTACTCTTGAATTATTGCAAAGAAGAAGAGCCAGAAAAAATGTGAGAAAAATGCTGGACTTTGCACTCCGGCATTTGGGAAGCCATTCAGTTTTCCTGTTCTTGGGTATCTGTGCTTGCCTTCCTCCAAGACAGCTTTGGGAGATGGTGATTAAACACCTGAACACTGGCTTTGTACCATCAAAGTTAACCTTTGTGTACATGCACAATTCCTTTAAGATTCAGCTCTTCCTTTTATTCATCTCAGGGAGGTCAATGTATTTTCTGCAGGTGGAGGCTTTCAGCAGAGACTTTGCAAGCCAAGGGCCTGTATCAGCTGTAAGAAATCGAAATTCAGGTGATGTTCTTCATCTGAGAAGCAATTTGTTATCCAGTATTCCCTTCCTCCACTGTGGTGTTCCTAAAATACTGTCAGTTCAGAGTTTTCGAAAAGCCCTTGGAGATAAAAAGAACTTTAGGTGCAAATACGTTGAAAAAATACGATTATGTTGTTTGTCATGTGAAATATCCAGAGGATCCAGTAAGAAATTTCGCAGGTAAAAATGGTATTCTGTGACCTCTCAGTCCCACATAGTTTTACTTGAACTGCTTTAAAACCAGGCGTAGTAATGGAAAAGTCAGGCCAAAGCTGAATTGCAAACAGCTACTTGTTCGGCCTTCAGGTTAAAAACCTAGTGCTTTCCCATACAAATTCCAGCTCTGTTGGATGTCGTTGTTCTAAAGTTTGGCATGAAGTTCAGTACTGATGTAAAACAGCTAGGAATAAATTAGGAGTCCATGTTGATAATGAGCACTTAGGAAGCATTGTCCAAGGGTGTTTTTTTAAATTATTATTTTGTTTTACTTTTTACAGTTTTGTGACTTATCTGGTTGTTGAAAGGAATAGCTTGCTGGGCATACTGGGTTTTTCCCTTCGGGTTAAGTGACTAAAATCCTATGTAGGATGAAATATTAAGCCAAAATGGGGAGAAAGCAGACAATTAAACCTGGTAAGAAATATGCTCAAAGTTGGCAATAATAACTGTACTTCCAGTAATGCCAAATCTTTTTTAAAGTAACAAAAGCATGAGACAGGCAACAAAAAAAAAATCAGGCCTACTCTTATTTTCATCATCCTTTACATGGCCATTAGCAAGTTCTGAAGCTGTAATCTGCATTTTCCTGTTCACTTCATTTATGTAAATGTATTCACTTCTACACAAAGAGGAAAAAATGCCCACTGGCAGCAGATTACACAGGCCTTTCTACCATGGTGCAGGAGCTCCAGAACTCTTGGTTTCTCCTCCTGGCTGGCATCAGGCTGCATCTGGCAGTCACAGACAGCAGAGATCAGTGGAACTGCCAATACAGGGGCTGTCTGTGAAGGTTGTCTAGGGACTGCTGGGTCCAAAAGCTTTTAACAGCATACCTAGGGGCTGGATAGTTTATTGTGGGAGCCGTGGTACAACTCTGTGCATGAAGTCTATAAGCCTCTGGGTGACTCGGGATGTATCTGCATTGCAAGAGCAGAGATGCTGGAATGGTTCTGCACAGCCTGGGCCAGGAGCCAGAAAGGCTGGGAAGGGCTGGGCGGATCGCCTGGGTCAGATGTGATGCTGTGGGGACTCGACTGGCAGACCTAAGTCAGAAGCAGGGCACATGTTTTCCCTGAGGAAGTGTGAAGGAAGGATTCTTCACAGCACATTATGGATCAGCCCCATGGAGACCCCGGTAGCAGCAGCCTGGCAAATCTTCTGGAAGCAATGGAATTGAATTGGTGGCCAGTGGCGCTCCATGATCTAGTGGTAGTGGGGAACTTGTTTTTAGACAGGCTCTGTAATGGCACTGAAATCTTCCTGGCAGTCGTGTGAAGCGCTGTGTCTGTTATGCCATGTCTGAGTTTGCATTTCAGTGTATTTCTGCTCCAGCTCAAGGTGATTTTCTTTCCTATTTCTTCTCTTCCAAAATCATTTGACAGCTGGATCTTTTCATTAAACCTCCTGCAGCATGATTCACAATCTAAATGCTCCCTATGAAATCTCAGGTCTTGGAAACAGTGCATTTTTTCACAATTGCCAGGAGCTAGCTTCCTATCACTGGTTTATTTGGGTAGATTTATTTTTGTGTCTTTAAAATGTGTTCCTTTAATTTCCTATAAATGCATAATGCTGTTCCCATTGCAGAAAGGGAGACAATGAAGCTATTTAAGAAATATATATTTTTAATTCTGGAGGTTCTGGAAAATAGAATTTCTATTGTGTGGTGAATTCTGGAATTTTGAACTAATTTCTTTTTGAATCAGAAAAGACAGCTAATGTTTCCTAAAGAAGATAAATCCTGGAATTTTTTTCTTCAAGGCCCGAAATTTCTTAAAGAGAACACTGGAAAATTGTAGCACTGATGTGTTATATAAACCAAGTACTAAAAATATATTCAGTATGGTACTGATGCATCAACTGAATAAACCTAGAGCTGAACCAAAAGGTATTTACCTCTGACAATTTCTGTGAAATATACTCACTCAAAAAAACCACTGCTGTTCTGACTGACCTGTCTGTGTTGATGAAAACCATCATCATCTAAAGGCTTTTAAAACTTTCTGGTCATTTTTCTTTGTGATCTTCTTATTGGCAGGTCAGTGGGTTATCAAACTGTACCTCATCGATTCCAGAAGATTAATTGCAGCAATGTCCAAGTCCTATTTGTAATGATGGTGGACTGGTACTCTTCAATTTCTTGTAGCTATTGATAACAGGGAGGCTCAAGGGGACAAGAGTGACACTGTGAATCGTATCAGCATTTTTACTTTGTGATTCTGTTCTAGGGCAGTAGAAGGAGCTGCCCCAGGCTGTGCTGCTGCCTCTGGGCCAGCCAGTGATGGCTTTAGGAGAATGGCACAACATGAGCCTCAGCAACTGGTTATGATATTGCTGCCCATCACAAGTATGCTGCTCTGCAGACACTGGTAAAAAGGAAATTTAAGGTAGATTAAGCCAATATCGGGGATTTGTATGCAGTAAAAGAGCAAAATAATTTTTAAGGACAGATTTTAAGTATTCATTGTCATTGTGCAAACTTTCTGGAAATAGACTGAGTTCCATTGATCACTCTGCTGCACAAGATTTAGAACAAAATCACACTTCCAATTTCAGATAAATTGCTTATAATTAACTTGTTCTAAAGAGTGGAGAATCCAGTTTGATGGCTCTGCACTGCAGAGAAGCTGCTTGGCAGTGTGATTGTGCCTCTCTTCTTTCCCTATCATGGATCCCTAATTGTCCAGATGAAGGATGTTCTCTTAGTCCCACATGAGGTGTTTGAATTGTCTAAAAACTACACTTGCATTATGAGACTATTGCAGAGGTTTTATACTGATTATATATAAATTGAAAGTATTCAACCATATTTTTATTGCATATAAACCTATTTTTGTAATTTATTTCCCTGGGGTAGTGTTCAGATCTCAATTTCCCCTGCATAAAGATAGGGAAAGCTACGTGGATTCACAGACTTCTTTGGGAATTACATGTGTGAATGGGACAAAAATCTTGATGTGTATATAAATAATTCACTTGTTGATTCAGTGCTTGTAACCCAGCCACTAATATTGCCCTCCATATCTGTGGTCTGTGAAGTCTGGTTTTGCATAACTGAGTCCCAAGGAAGCCCTGTTTTGTGTCACTATGGAAATGCCTTCTGGTTCAAGGCATTTAGGCACCTTTGTTTAGTGTCTGATTCAGAGCACCACCACATGCAGAAACACAGAGCCCTCTCCTCCTTTGCTGAGCTAGGGAGAGAAATTCTAAGATTGACATGAGAAAAGCAGGCAGAATCAGCCTTCTCATGGCTCTACATTTGAAATGAACCTTGTTTGAGGAGAAAGAAATGGCAGAATTTGCAAGAAGTCAGGAACTGAAACGGGAGGTGTCTCTGAACTGTCAGTGAGCGTGTGCATACGTTTAGTTTAGCATGACTGCCTGTTTTAGTATGCAGCTGATACAATACAAACCACTGCATGCTCCAGAGCAATGGCACTGGCTCCTATTAACACACAATTCTCATTTTTATCAGGGTGTTTTGTCCAACACATGAGAATTTGTTAATGCTGGTTTTTTTCTGTGCAGCGTAGGTGAGTCTTTGTGACATTGGTGAGATCCACAGCTTCGCAGCAAGCAGAGAGCCTGCCTCCTCTGGAGTAAGGTTAAGGCTCAGTTCAGAAGTGCACAGTGTAAAAGGGTGGTTGTGACTCGTTAGTGTCAGGGAATGGGACGTGCAGCGTTCACATTAAATGTGGCAGCTGGAGTGAGTGCACTGTTGGGTGGAATGGAAGGTGTTTCTGCTGGGAGAGGAGAGATGGCTGAGAGCACTGGGATTTGGCCTGTGGCTCCTGGTTGTTTTGCCAGTGGCCAGGATTTATATTGACAACAAGAGCTTGGATTTGTTAATGCCCACACACCAAAGTTGAGTGCAGGAAGGAATGGAAATGTGCAGTGCTCCACGGTGGGGAAGGGTCTGGTACAATTTCAGTGTTACTTTCTGTTGTCTTCTTGGGTTTGTTTTAGGCTCAAATAGAGCTAATTGAGACCTCTTAAAAATCAGAGGTAGGTGTTTGTTCCCAGCAGAGAAGTGTCTCAGACAAAATACTACTCAGCCAGGAATGCATTCATACCACTCCTCCTTTTGGAAAAGGTAACCTTTTCTAACTCAGGGTGGAAAGCTGCTCCTCCCAGTTCCAGGCCCTTTCCCGAAGGATTCACAGTTTGATCTGTGCCACAGCACAGTTCTCAGTGCACACGGAGTGATGGGCACTGCTCAGGCTTCGCTGCTCTGTCATGCACTGAAAACCAAATGAGAGAAGCAGCCCCCAGCGCAGCCAGGGCTGTGCAGCCACGCTGAAATGCCAATCATCTCTCCCGAGTGTGCTCCCGCTTGCGATGGGGAATTGGGTCAGTAGGTCATTTAACCATTGCAAATTTAGGTTTTTTATAGGCGCATGTAAATGTGGGACAGAAAAAAAAAAAGACTTTTCAGAGCACAGAGCAGAATCCGATTTGTGTGCTAACATCGGGATGTGAAAAAAGGAGATTATTTTGGGATGAGAATGCTGGGAGGAGTGTGACTTGCTGTTTGGACCTGCTGGACATGCCTCCAGGGTGAGGTTTGGCACAGGGACAGCAGGCAGAGAGAGATCAAAAGACAACTCAAAGAGAATTTCTCTGATCTTTGCTTTTGTCTTGTGTCATGGCCAGTCTTTAGGGGATGATTTGGGATTTTTGAAGGGAGAAGAAAGGACTCAGCAACACTAAATAAAGAATACACTAGAAAGCTGTCAGGATTTTTTAATAGTAAAAAATATGGCAGATGCTGACTATAGAGGCAGTATCTCATATGCCTGCAATATTCATGAAGATCTACTACTTGCCAAAAATCAGTACATTTTATAGCATGAAAATTTCTGGTGGGAATGCCTCTGTACCAGATCTCTCACTGTAAGTCATTATTAAGATATATTTATCTCAGATCATGTGTGGCCCCCTAATAAGAGCCAGAAATAAAACCATGATATCTTTCTAAATCTTTGTTGTGCTTATGGATAAGCTGAATTGAATTTCATTCACACAGTAGAGCACATTTTTAAAACGCACCCCATATGAGTGCTTTCTGGCCAACATGAAAAATGTTAGTTCCTGTCTGGAACTTTTCTAAAGTATAGGAATAAATCTGGTATAAAATAAATAAAATGGTCTGTTACTTCGAGGGTAGTGAAACCTCCTCCCATTTTTCTTCAATATAAGTGCAATACATCTCCCTAGGTATTACAGGAGATTTTAATCTTTTGAAGTTTTAGGGAAGACAAAGCCTTTAGTCCATCCTTCTTTGGTGGCACCTCTGAAGAACTAATTTGATGGGTAAGCCATACAGACAGTTCACTTGTCAGGGAAATAACATTGGTGAAAAATTGGTTTATAAATCTAATAAGGTTCAGAGAGTGGTTTCTACTCATTTGAAACAAATTCCAGTGTGTAAACCATGACAGAGAGATGAATTAATGTTGACAGTGAAGAGATTCTCAATCCAAAGGGACCGTCTTGCTGACCTGCTCCTAAAGATGCTCAGCTAGAACAAGGAGGTAAAGTAAAAAGTTGCTTCAACTTTAATTGAAACTGGGGGGGACTGTTTTATTTTTGTAGATAGCAGAGGGGCATTCTCCATGCAATTACCTGAGGTCCAGAGTAGGGAGATGGGGATGGATGTTACCTGAGTGATGGGCAGGTGGTGTGTTACCATTCCTGTTCACAGAGTATGTTGAGAAACCTCCTTTTGGCAAATACAAATATCCAAATTGTGAACAGAAGAGAAGTGTTGGTGTTTTATTCTAATTGTGTGTTTGTTTCTGGCAGGCAATGTACTGAAGTGTGAAGTTTATTCTGGAAGGAAAGTGATTTTTTTTTTTCCAAGTGATCCATTCTGAAGTGATTCTTTGCTACAAGTTAAATTTAACGGCAAATTGGAGGGACCCGGGAGAACACCAAGGGGCTCCCTGCTTCCCCCTGAATCTTGAGGGAATATAGATGGTGCTGGGACATGGCACCACAAGATGTGGTGCCCTCACTGAGAGCATCTCCTGCACCACTCCCACCTGGGCTGGTGCACGGGAGCTGATGCAATGCAGTGTGTCAGGGAGGAAGTCTGTATTTCAAAGGAGCAGTAGCAAAAATGTAATTAAATCTCTTCATCCTTTCTCAGGTAGCAGCAGTGCACTGACCATGCTAAAAGGATGTGACATATCTTCCTCTGTGTTTTTTCTGTCAAAAATCAGTTTGCTTGTCAGAGGTGGCCTTTCACTTAAGGCAAAAAAGAGTTCACTGCAAATCTGGAGGTCCTGTGATGCATTAGTGGTACGCTTACGTCTTTGCAGCAGCCTGTGTTGCGTTTTTGTAATGTATTACCAGACAGAAAGAATGATTGTTATGTGATGTGTATGCAGCACTGCATTGTGCTCCAGACTGCCTGGTGTCAATATTCAGCTGTGTAGGAATTCTTAAGCTGAAAGCTCAGGAGAACGTGGGTCAAAGTTTTGCCGAATTTTCTTCCATTAAACATCTTATTCTATGAACGGTCCCATGCCACTCCAAATGGGCTTCAGGAAAGATGTTATAACCTATCTCCACATTAATGGAAATAAGAGCATAGCTGAGTCAGGGTAGTGGCTGTGGGAGAAACAGAGGAAACGCTTTGCTGTGTTAGTTCAAGTAGGTTTTATAAAAATGTAGGCTCAGGATTCACATTCTCACAGGTTTATTTCTGCTTTTGTTTTCAAGGCAACCATGGTGCCACTTGTACTTGGTGCTGGCTTTTCCCAGTGCTGCTGGCAGTCCAAAGGCCTTTAATACTGTTGTTGCTGTGTCTTTGAAATCTCCAAACCATGAGCATGATATTAAACCCAGAATGCCTGGAGTTATTTCAATTCCGGAGACCGACCGGACTTGATAAAGCTGTCATGATTGCACTCGTGACTGTAGGGCTCAGGAAAGATGTGATCTGAGCTTTTGGGACAGAAAACAATACCATGCCCTCCTGGATCGCTGCTCACCTTGGAGCTGCTGCATGTTTATTTCTCCACCCGCCTTCCCTTTTGCCCCTATCATAAAGAAGTTGTGGAGCTTTGCTGTGAACCACCTGGGTTTTTTGATGATATTAATCATTGAAGAAGCTTTCAAAAGGAGCTGCATTTCACTCCTGACAGTTTGCCTTCTTGTGTTCCCTTGTCATTTCCACAAAAGAAAATGCTTTCCCTATTTTTGCTGATTTCAAAGGCTCAATTACCATACAGTCACTTGAGCAACTCTCAGTTGTACACTCTGCAAGTTACTCAATTATGAAATTGGGCAGTGATAATTCTGTTTTAGTGGTACGCTTACTGTGCTGCATAACGCTGAGCAGCGTGAGTTTGGTTTCATGTTTGGTACCAGAACTACTCTTTTGTTGTCTTCATTGTCCTTCTTTCCTTGCTGCTGCTCACTTTCAAACTCCTGTTCCTGTACAAGTATGTTCTCAAAGTGAAGGGACCAAGCTATTTTTGTGTACATTACCAAGGATAAAATACTAGCATAAAACCTAGCAAATAATCATCAATTTCATATATCTCCCCTAATTCTTATAGATCCTTGTAAAGACCATAAAATATTGAAACAGCAGGAGTATTTCATCATCTCATTTTAATATTCTGTTTGGATATGCTTCTACCAGAAGAGCAGTAAGGTGGCAGAAAATAAAACCTGAAATATTCTTATAAACACAAAATGGGCCTACATGTAATTTTCTTTCCCAGTTGTCCACCTCTCTTGGTCTCAGGATGACATTGAGGATGGCTGAGAAGTGGAGGTCTTTGCCAAGCAAGCTTTTGTTCTTTGTGTATTTGTACTATGTACACACAGTTGTGCATCTATGTGTCTTTACATAATTATTAATATTGGATGAGATGTGTGATTTTTAAATGTAATTTAAAATATTATTTCACTATATATTTCACTGGCGTTTCATCGAATAATGGTTGTGATCACATGAGTTAATTTGCATGGTTTGCATGGTGGTAATGGGAGTGTTTTCTACTTAATGTATGAGTGCACTCCTGATTGAGATGAACAATTAATGGGATGAAATACACCATAGCCAACTTTATTTTTAATCTAAAGTAAGCACTCAATATGAAATAGCACTAAGAGGAATTCTTTTAGCTAATGTATTCTCAGCTATTAATTTTAATCTTGCTTATTTATTAGTTTGAAGGTCTAAGGTAGCTTTTAATCAATTTATCTGGCATTTCAGCAGTTGATGTAATGTATGAGTGTCATTCTTTTAAATTCAAATAATAAATTCATCTTGGTTTGTATGTGAACCCTGAGGGAAAAATCATAAATAAAAGTAACAATACATGGAAAGATACCTGGTTCTTCACAATGGTCAGTGAGGACTCTGGTTGTATCCACTTGTCATTCCTGGGAATATTTCATATCTAATTAATAGTGGAAAATGCCATATGCTTATATTTAAAACATATTATATACAATATATTATACATAATATTTTATACAATTCACTGAAATAATGGAATTACTGGAGGTGTAAAATAGTCATTAGTATCAGCATGATATCAGTGCAAGGAGAACTGGGGTGAAATTATGACGAGAAGAACTGAATATGAATTGCCATATTTAAGGGAAGAGCAGTCTGAAGAAGAAGGTGTTGATGGAAATCTCGTTAGCCTGGATATTTTTTTCAAAGGTCTGAAGGAGTTTCCATTCTAGTGTACAGTGAGGAACAATCTTGTACTGGCAGAGCGAGTGGCTGCATGACCTCAGAGAGATGTTCTGCCTGTAACTTCTGTAACTGTAATTCCTGCTAAGTCTGTTTTGAATTAGAGCCACAGAGCACAAGAATATAAGTCTTGGTTTGATTATGTCCAATTCAAATGGAATAAAATCACAACTTATGTTAGATCATCTTATGCACTTAGCCTTTGCCCTTCTTAAGGGAAGAGGACTTTCGACAAAGATGGATGCTTCCTTAAATCCCAGATTTATTTATCAAAGAAATGTTTCATTGTGGTCACTTATTTTAGCTTTAGAATATCAAGTTACTAAAGATACAATTCTCCACAAAGGCCTGACTGTGAGATCACTTAACCTCAATAAATACTGGAGCTAATTTTAACAAAGTAGCTCAAGCAAAGAATCTGATAGCAGTAACTGAGCTTCACAATTAAGGCTAACAATAGTTTTTAAGGCTTGACAAGAACTGCAGAATCAGCTCCATAATTATAGTTTTTGCCAATGTGAATTGTGCTGTAGTTTCTTTGGGCAGGATTTCTACTTGCTGTCTATGCACAGAACAGGTACCAGGCCTCCAGAATTCTATTTTTAGCCCTTTGCCATTTTTCCTCTTCTGTGATCTTGGGGAGATGGTTAGAAGGCTGACCCAGTTCTCCCTGAAGTCACTAAAATCCTTTTTACTGTTTTCAGTAAGAGATGGATCAGGCTTTGAACTTTGTCTTGACATCCCAGCTTCCCAGCAGGAGTGCTGATACAGAGATTTCATCTTTGGTGTTGAAGAGTCAAGTCATGACTCTAAAGAACATAAAGGAGATATCTCATCAGAGAAAGCCTAATAAGTCTCCTAAACTTCAGCCTGCAGACTTCAGGGTTTCACATCACTCGTCTTTAGTCAAGAATATCAGATCTAAGCTAGTCCTCTTTCTCTCTCTAGTTGGTACTTACTGGCCTCCAGAGATGCCGTCTCTTCCGTGCCTTTTTCATGGTAAAACCCAGGTGACAAAGTTCTCTGAATCAATACAAGGAACCTTTGCCTGGAACTCCCTTGCACAGCCCCAGGACTCAGTCAGTACAGACTAGTGCTGCCTCATTCCCCTTGTCTCAACATCTACTTGGGAAGTAAAGTCTAGGGAATGTAGTTTGTGTTTAATGTGATCACGTATCTGATCACCTGCCTATCTGTTCCCCTCTCTGAGGTTTCTCCTGATGTTTACAACTAACATCTTTCTCTGGCTGATGGGAATGGCTCACAACACATTGGAGAACTTGGAGACAATTACCGTGAAAACCCTTCAAGTAAAATAAACAGCTGTAAAATAGTGTACATGAGGAGATTGTTCTGGAAAAAAATTGTCCAGATTAAGGGCATGAACTCTGCCCTGGACTACCACTAGACATAGCTATTTTCAATGTAATCAGCCTAGAAACATGGAGCAATAAACTAGTTACATGTGTAGTTCCTAGCAGTAGATAAAAACTACATGGAATAATTTTCTGCAAAAGCAGGTGGGCCAAAACCAAAATTCTGCACTAAATTGATTGATACCTTAAAAATGTGGGGAAGACCACAAAGATAGATAGATAGATATACATATATATATATACATATGTATGTATCTCCTTGTGTTTGCAGATTTCATTATTGAAATAGGTCATTATGCAAAGATTGGTCTACAAAGATTATAAAGAGATATGAGGTGGAAGTAGGTTTTGTGCATGAAATGATGCAGAAGTGTGGAATGCCAGCTAGCAGTTCACTGAGAATTTCAAGGGTTTGCACATGACAGTCTTCTCATGGGTTAATACAATATTAAGAAAAAATGCCACACAACCCTAAAATTTCAGAAAGCATATCATTTTAGAACTCATGGATCATTTTTTTTCTGGGTAACTTGTGCTATTATTGTTTGTGAGGAATTAATCTCCACAGATGAAGAGGAGAGACTCTTCATGGGATCTCCATTCTCTAGAGGTTAGTCATTTTTGGTGTCACCTTCTTCAGGATACTACAGAAAACCTTCATGGGTCTGCAGTTTGCAGGAAAGGGGACAGCCATGATGGTCCTTCCAGGAGCAAAAATTTGCTTCTGCGGTTGCATTAGATCTTACCTTCTTCCAAAGTTTTGAATCGTGATGCCAATTTGCAGATGCACCAGATCCTGTGCTCCTCTCAGATCTCTGAAGGGCTGGGAATCTGAGCTAACCTCTTCTGGCTGGGGATGGTGGGACGAGGAGGCATTTCATGCTTTTCTTCATTGAGAAACTTAATTCTCTCTTGGATTCTCACCCTGCTTGATCCAGGGTTATGTCACACCGAAAAAGTACAAAGTGCTTCAAACAAATAAAATAAGGGTCTGTACCCCAAAGAGCTTACTAACAAGAGAGCAAGCTCAGGATGAAAATGTAGGGAGCAGGGAAGCAGTTCAGCATTATAGCACCAACCAGGATGAAGCTCTCAGGTTCAACTCAGCTTTGATTCGATGCTTGTAGAGAAATAGATGCACTTGAAAATATTTGATATGTGTAACAACGTCTGGTATGGTTTATGTGCACTTTAAGCAAACAAACAGAAGAGGAGCAGGGCAGGCCCTCAGCAGATGAGTAACCTCTGGCTTATTTGGCCTGTGCTGTGTGTACATCTCGAGAGCTGAAGAGAGAGGACAGACCTTTCATGAGTACATCAAGCTCAAGAGTTCAAGGTGAGGGTGGGTAACTCCCAAATGCCTCTGCTTATCTGAAATGTATCTAAGTCTCTTAAATCTGCAACAGTGAGCTGGAAATCTCTCAGCACCAGGCCTTCCCTCTAGAATGGCAGGAATATAACATTAGTTGTTTTTCCTGTCATAAACTGCACCTGTTTTTAAAATCCAGACACTTACCTGTGACCTCAGTGGACAAAGACAAAAAAAGAGGTGAAGAAAAATGTCTCCATACTCAAAATGCACTTTGTCTGAGCTTTTTGTGCATGACACATTTATGCAAACACATCCAAAATTAGGTATGCGTTCTTCAGGGAAGCATCCCTGTCTGCTGACAGTGCCTGTCACAGCCCAGGGAAAACACTGAGTGTGGCTCCTTCCACACCCAGCCAGCTTCCCTGCAGAAAATCCCCTTTGCCTTTGGAGAACCTTGCACAATGCTAAGGGGCTGCTACATCTTTTATTGTCTGTGCAGTGAGGCCAGAGCCTCTGTTGACGCCAGTCTGCATTCTTTTTCACCCAAAGTCTGGGGTCCAGCCTACACCCTTTTCACCAGTATATTTGCATCTGGTCATTGTATCAGTGAACTTGTCTGATCCACAGGTAATTTGACATCCCACGTGTTGGAGTCAGTAAACTGTAATGGCTTTCAGCAGAGATGGACCTAAATGTGTTAGGGACAAATGCAGCGAATCTGTGCCCATGCTGTATTTCAACAAAAGTGTTTTGTGTCCCTAATCTGTGCCACAAGGAGAGAGGGAAAGCATTTACAAGTACACTAAATAATACATATAAAAGCAGGAACAGTCTTCTGCTCAGGGAGCTGGACTGGTGTGTGAGCTGTTGTAGTGGTAATGTGAGAAAAACCCTGGAGTTGACTGGACTTTGAAAAATTTTGCCAGCTTTGGCACTTGCTCCAAAAACTATTGGAAGAGGATCATTTAGAAAGGATGCTGTTAAGTGAAACTGGACCCTAATTCAGATCACATTAAATGGAACATTTTTTACAAACTTTCAGCTAAAGAGGTTTCCAAAAAATGATTATTAAAACATAAAATTTTGCTGCTGTTAACAGCCTAACCATTATAGCAGTAGCCTGAAAGTGAGGGAATAAAAATTTACTATTGGTAACAAAACTGTCTCAGATATGTTCTTCACAGTCCGAAAGGAGAAATGCAAATACCGGATATTTATAGTCAGCCCTCAGAAACTGGGAAAACGAACAGTGAATGAGATGTTTTCTTTTTGCTCTTTATAACGGGAAATATTTTCCCCCATTAGACACTTGGAGGTCAGTGTTCCATCTCTGTATTGAATATTTTCTCAAACAACAACTGTTGACTGCAGCAGGATATTATCTAAGTAGGAACAACAGAGCTTGATTCATGGCTTTTATTTTTGACGCTGTTCGTGTAATGCTCAGAAGTACGTGCGTGTCCACAGTGTTCAAAGGTATTTTGTGTACATGCAGCAAGTTAATGCATTTTTAAACTGTGGAGGATTTGTCAAGGAAGGTGCTACAATTCTGCCTGTATTGAAGCAGAGGTTAAAATTCACAGTGGGAGCAGTCTTAAGCCAATGCCAAGCAGTTCTGAAGATCTAGCCCAGTAATGGAAACACCCTTAAGCTGATATCTTTGTCTCTCCTTATTTTTATTGAGTGTTGAATACCAAAGAGCTATTGGCCTCATCTTGAGTGAAGAAAGCTCTTATATGACAGCAAGGGCTGGCTGTTTAGTTTGCTAAACAGGGCTGAGTAAGGCGTAACTCCATGGTTCTGGAGAAGATGACTGCACTCACTTTCCACTTCTCCTGTTATTTATGAGACTCTCTGTTGTATTAGTTGAGTGGTACTTTCTAGAAATGTGAAAAAAAGAAAGAAAGGATGGGCAGGTAGCTTGAAACCTGAGGTAAGTTGCGTGGAGTTCCCCTCTCTTGCTTGATAATCTGGCATGTCTTGGGTACATTAATTTGCTTCTGGGTTCTTCAGTTCCCTCTCTGTAAAGTAGGAGTTGTACACCTCATATCATAAAGGCAATGGCTGTGGGGTGAATCTATTCAGGACAGTGCAGTGTCCAAATTCTTATGTAATGCAGGGCAGGTACGTGCCCTGGGCAAACTGGAAATGAGCATTACATACTGGCAGCTGCAAGCAAATTACGTGGACTCACTCCATTTAGAAATACAATGAAGAACAGCAGACAAGAGAAAAAAACATAGAAGGAGCTTGAAGACATGATGTATTGCACAAAAGCCAGTGGAAGGCAAATATTTCTTGGGGCTGAGACATCTGTGGCCGACATGATTACATGCTGTAATGTGAGAGCAGTTGGGAGGCCATGGCAGTGAGCTGGTGGCTGAGTGTCATGTGAGGCACTGTAGCCTGCTGAGCTGGTGAGTCCCACTTGCTTCATTGCATTATCTTTGAGAAATTGCAGGCAACTTGGAAATAAACAAGTGGGAAGTCCTATTGCTGTGCCTGGCAGGATTGGGTTGGGGTGGTGTGTTTCAAATAAGAAATTATTTCATGTGTACTCAGGGATTAGTCTACGTGGCTTTATACATTCTCCTTTCACAGATGGCAATGCCACCAGGAAATATTGCTATTGTTTTAAAACTCTAGTAATCACTTGCTTTCATTCCTTAAGGATAAATAGCCCCTTTCAGGGGTTTACTTGCCACAGTTGTATTACTCATACTGTGTTTCTTGCTTTGTTTGCTGGTAGAATACGTACACCAATGCAGACAAGCTCTTGGAGGCTGCAGAGCAGTTGGCTCAGACTGGGGAATGTGACCCTGAAGAGATCTATAAAGCAGCCCGGCATCTGGAAGTTCGGATTCAAGACTTTGTCCGCAGGGTGGAACAGAGGAAACTTCTCTTGGACATGTCAGTCTCCTTCCATACCCACACCAAAGAGGTAAGATGTGCATGAGGGAATTTTGCTGTGTGTTATAGAGTGCTGCAAGAGGCTATCTCTGAAAACTCAGGTCACAGAGAAAGGCATTTTCACCACGCAGGGCTGATATTATCCAGTTCATTTCATACATATGAATAACTGTTGTAAAGAGGAAATAAAATGTGAATTAAACATATGAATGTTACAGTACACTAAAATACAGCGACGCCAAATCGAGTGGTGCTTAATCACAACTAGAATGCATTGTTAGAAAGCAAGAATTCTCTTGTAAGAATGTGAGTTGATATTTACACCTTAAATATAAACATGCCAGCAGTGTGATCCTCTGAGCATTCCATTTAAATGTACTGTTAATTAATGTATCCAGTATCATTATGTGTTACTAGAAATCTTACATTGTTTAATGAGGCAGACTTGACTTTTCAAAACAACTGTTAAAGAAAAAACAGCCACATGCTGATACAGTGAATCAGTGAGGACCTGAATAAATGCTGTTTAGTGTAATTGAAAAATATCCAGAGATAAGACTGTCTTGCCAGAGATACAGTGGACAGGACATCAAATGGGAGGCCACTGGGGATGTAATTAAAGCATACTTCACATTTTCTGCAGTCCAAAGGCCATTCACTGGTGAGTGACTTTTAAAGATAGGGTTTCTGCTGAGAGAGATGGAATTAGTTGGGATGGTTGTTTTCATGCTCTGCAGCATGTTTGCGAAAGCCCACTTCATCAGGAAGATACTCTGAGAAGTAGAAAGCTTTGCCTGTGCTTGTTGTTACAAACAAGTTGCGTATATCAGGCTTCAGCGTGTTGGGGAGCCCCTGAAGTAGAAGGTGCATGTACACATTTATTTATATGTGTATGGAAGATGGAGTTACAGCATATCCATTGTAGCTGTTGGTTCATGAAAGTTTTTTATTTTACATCCTGCTTCTGCAATATACTAAAATATAGTTAACTTTCAGACTCTGGGTAATGCTGTTGTTCCCAGAGTTGTTCAAACACTTGCAGCTCTGCTGCTTTGCCACTCGGGAAACTTAATTGGTTATTTCCTCAGTTAAAATTATTTTGTAACAGTTTCCTCCTGCGATTAGCCTTGATTCACCTATGCAGGTGATGACTAGTGAAAAAAACGTAGTTACTGGTATTGCGTAGCCTAATTTGGCTTTGGGAAATAAAGCCTCCCTGTATGAAGGGATTGAAATTGCAGTGCATTATATTCCTGTTCTTCTTCAACGAGAAAGGAGTTTGCCTGCTCTGCACACCTGGTTTTAATGAGCTCTGTTTTGGTGAATAAAAATGCAGATGTGTAAAAAACTCACATTTTTAAAAAAAATTACTTTAAAAACCAGTCTTTTGTGATAGCATCAATGCTGTTCTCTAGATGTTGAGAGTAAATGCTAAGTCTTTGCCTCATTAATGTTTTCCCGTGAGACAGATTGGTTCTGTGATGTCTTTTTGGAAAGTTCAGTAATTAATTCATGTCATTTTTAAGGAGATAGACAGTGGACAGAGTCTGAGTGCCTGTCTCCTATAAAGGTCCCTTCCAACACAAACTATTGTATGATTCTGTGACTCTGTCTCCAGAGGGACAGTCAAGGCAGCTGTAGTATTGCTGGGACAACAGCAAAGTCAGGGTGGACACAGGAATCCGCGTCCGTCATAACGAATCGCAGCGGTTGGGTTGGGTTGGGTTGAGTTGATGAAGTTGTTCAGTCTCCAAGAGTTCCCCAAAGTCTGAGGACACCCAGGAGCTCTGCAAGGGCAAGTTTTCACTTACTTACCCTTGTGTTAATTCATTCCTGTAGGGGCCAAACACTGTGATTTTCTGCAGGTTCAGTGAATTTCACTGTGTGCCACTACCTGGCTCCTTCAGTGAAATGTTTCTGTGCTGGTGGAACCCACACAACTCAGAATCTTGGGGGTTCTTTTGCCAAAACTATTAAGTGAGGAAGTTTTAGTGTTTGTCCGCCAGCTGTGGGGATCCCCACAGACACAGTGAAATAACAAGAGAATGCCAGGAGGGAATTGGTGCAGAGGGCAAAGCATTAAAACAGGAGAGCCTTAGCACATGTTTGGATCTGTATTTGCCTTTTTATGCTATAAATAGATTGCCTTAGGTAGAAATGAGTCATTGCTTGGCCTTGCTTGGCCCTTCTTGTGTATTGTAAAATGGCAAGTTAACCAGTGTAATTGTCATTCTTCAATATGAACATAAAACAGGTAAATTTAAATAACAGATCAACTTAAAGCACAGCAGATATCAAGGCAAAGAATCCTTTTGCTGCAGCAGCAGCAAAGTAGTGGGAGATCTGAGGTCCATTGCTGCTGTTTACCGGGAGCCATTCCAGTCACGGTGCTCACACAGGCCTGCCTTGCCCTCCCACCTACCATGCTGGGCCTGAGGCTGGACTTGCTATGACCATCCAAACCCATCACCTGAGAGTGTCTTGGAGAGAGGAGAAAGCAGTTTGGTTGCCATGTTAACCTGTTTAACACCTGACATATTTTGCATTATTCTAGAAGGCATTATCACTTAACAGTACCCACCATTATTAATTTCATCCTTTGTAGTTCTTAAAACCATTTCTTAAACTATGAACAGCTCTTTCTCTTATGTCCTTGGAAATGAAAAAAAGTTCCCTTCATATTTTTTTTGGCCCTGATGCAGGAAACTATGGCCTAGATGCATTTTTTATCTAAGCTCCACAAATTCTCATTATATCATGTTGTATTAATCTATTGAGACAGAACTGGTGAAAGGGTGAATTAAGTAGGAAGAATTGGTCTTACTAACACTTTTTCTTTTTTTGGAAATATTTTAAATATCTTCCTGCAATGAACATGTTTCTTCTGACAGTCTTCCTAGCACAGCTGAATTGTGCTTCTGATGTGGTGATTCCCAAGTGTGGATGAGTTCATTGACTGTGAACTTCTCACTGCTTCACCTGTACTCTGCCCACCTCTTCATCTCCACATGTGACTGCTCAGATTCCCACCCTCTGAGAAACTTTTAACTGCTCCTACCTTTTTTCTCTTGTCAAAGAAATGTTTTCTTTTGTAGTCAGTCTTCCTATAATTTCTTCAGGACAAAAGGTAGTGTTGAATTAGGGAGTCATTTAAATGTAGATATTCCCGTGGGTAATGTAAGCTCAGAGTGGCTTCTTTATGCTGCAGTAGACTTGAATCGCTGCTTATTTCATGTGAAAGCATTAAAGAGGATCCCTTCTGCTCAACCCTGACTCATACAGCTGAAGGAATATGAAAAACACAGTCAATTAAACATAACAATAATTTTGATGGGTGTTTTAAGTGACCTTATTTAACAATACATACAAAAGGCTGAAATGAGGACTTTTTTGTGTGGTAGTAACACTTTAGAGGCATAAATTGGAAGCAGTCCTGTAAGTGATTGTTGGTGGCATAAGTCTTGAGTAATGTAGGTGTCCTATTGCCATGCCTGTGAACGAGATTTTGTGTGTCCCACTGTCTTATAGCATTCACTATGCTCTTCTAGTTTGTAGTCAATATTTTCGTACCCTTTTGGACCAAGGCATTTCTGATGGTGTGAGCAGAAACCTGGTACCCTGGGAATCAAATCCAATTATCTGTATGGCAGGGTAAAGTTATAAATTATTATCACTGGGATAAATGCATTCAACAGACTCATACCTGAATAATTTCTCTCAGGATTAAGTGTAATTGAATTTAGGTTGTTTCTTCAAATCTGAATCAATTATTGTCAGGATTGTCAGATCTTGTACTTTTATCACAAATCTCATGATAATTGATGTCTTTCTGTGAACTTTCAGTTTCTAGGATCAAATGATGATACAGGATTCTTGGCTGGCATTTGATTTTGTTTAAAAGAGAATATTTTTTGAGCTTTCCAGAGAAGAGGTTGAAGATGTCATAAAATCACACCCTGAAGACTCAAAACTCTCAAGAAACATAAGAAAAACATCTTGTAATTCACTGTCTGAATCTTAATATTTTACTGTCTCGCAGTTTTATACTTAAGGTTCTGCAGTGTACTTTACATTTCCAAGTATTAAAATGTAGGCAGGAAAGAGCACTGTCACCATTTCTATATCCTTAAAAATTTTTTAAATATTTTTGTATAATTAAATGATGACTTAGGTTTGTTGTGTTACTTGTATTGGCTGGTAATGCAGTTGCTAACTTAAGAATGAGAAGGAACTTCACTGAATTTAGATCCATTTATAGTATGTGGGCCTTAACCAAACTACAAAACAATTCTGCAATCATTTCATAGTTCTTTGGGGCATGAAAAGCATGTCTTACCAGCTCTAGGTTTCTTGTTTCTCAATGGGCCTCAGATTACCAGTTCTGTGTTGGGTCCAGCACAAACAAAACAGAGAGGCAGAGAATTGTGTTTTCAGATCGTGTGCCCTATGCTTTGTTGGCCTTTAGTGGGTCAGAAGAGCAGGAGGACGAGGTGCTCAGTGCAGGCACTTCCATGTGGAGCCTACCATGTCTACCTGGCCCACAGAATGGGGGATGAGTATGCTCAGAAAATATTTAATGTTGAGAAAAAGGAACTGCCAGATTCCTGACAGGTTCCTATGAACATGTGCAAGCTGGAACTTGGCAGAGGTCTTCTGAGTGACCAAATTTGGGAAAATTTTCACATGAATGACATAATGTGTATTCTTGACATCAAGACTAAGCCCTGCAACATTTCAAACCATTGCTTAAAAACATGAAGGGTCTGCAGCATCTCATTTGAGCAGGAATAAAACTAACACAGGCAAAGTACCTTTTCTGTCTCTTCCTCTCATTCTGGACCTTTTACCTCAAAATTCAGCCTTAGGCAGACACCTGGTATGGAAAGTTTCACTCTGAAAATCTTGTCTGATAAGGCCATGAGAAAATGAGAGCTAAGTCCTGGACCATTAAGTGTCAGACAGCTTCCTGTATTATAACCTGTATTATTTGTGGTCAGCGGGTCACCTTGGTCACCCCACAGATATCAGTGGGGTTACTCAAGTGGGTAATGGAGTGGGTCTGCCCTGTCAGTCAGGAGCAGCAACAGTGTTTTATTGCAGGCACTGCTAACTTAATTTTACTTGATAACCAAGACCTGTGAAATTAAATTTTCTCTGCTTCAGTTGAATATTGTGATTAGAAGATTATTTCAGTGTAGATCACTAATTCTGACAGGGCTTGTTCCTCACTTCGAGGCAGAGCTGCTGGGATGCAGGGAGCAGAAAGCTCACGGAGCTGAGGTCGGCTGCTATTGACTCCCATCAGAAGAGCTGACAGAATGTACTGAAGTTAATCATGGAGCAAACATGACAGTGGTTCTGGGATATATCCAGTAATCCTGTCACTCACTGTGAATTGACACAGGAGTCAAAGTTAATGTTACTGAACTTAAAAATTTGTTGTTCGACTTTTACTGCTAATATTGACTTTTCAGAGCAATCACACACTTGGTAATAAAGATTTGTGATGCGGGGGATATTCAGTTTAGCAACTCCACTTGGTGGCAACTTCTGGAAGTTCTGAAAATGTCTTGTTCTCTGGACATGCCTACCACAAAGTGTTTGTCTTACACACTTACACTCTGCTCCTGTCCTGGACAGCAGTTTTGTTCCTTTTCTCATATTATGTCCAGATTAAAAAAAAAAAAAAGAGGAAAGCATAAAACGTTAAAATGACCCAAACTGGCTCTGCGCATATAAAATATTCACTGAGTGGCCAATTCACACCCCAGAACTTTTCAGTGTTAGAATGAAGCACTACATGTCTTGTTCAAAAGCTAGAAATTTTGTCCTTCACTGGGATAATATTAACAGCTGAGATAGATGTACAACAGCATGCAAAATCAAAGCTTGAAAATATCTGCCCCTCCTCTCACTGTAGGGCTGTGAAACATCAAACCTTAGACTCACATCTCCTGTAAGTATGACCATTATTTTTGCTGGGAGCTGAATCAGCATGGTGGTGGTGCTAGATGGATGGTTGGACTTAGTGATCTTAAAGGTCTTTTCCAACTTCAGTGATCCTGTGATTCTATGATTCTAAGGAAATATTTTGTTGTATTTGTTTGGTTCTTTTAAGAAGTGCTCAGTTCCTAGATATTCTCCTGTTCCCATCAGAGGTGAATTTGCAGGCAGAAATCAGAGGATGTGGTAGAAGTGAACTGCCAGAGGTGCCCATACGAGTAATGCGTGTGCTGTCCCTTGCTGGGGTGGCAGATTCCTTGGAGAAGGCAGATCACCTGTCAGTTTATCATTCTGATAATTGTGGCTGTGGAGAGGGTATAAAAATAGTTATTTTTGTGTGAGCTGTATAAAAGTGTACTCTGGGTTATCAGCAATCAATTACCATGAAGCAGCAAAATAAAAGCAAATCCCACTCCAACTCCAGAGGATAGACTGTGGCTTGGACCAAAATGCCAACATTCACCAGTTGTCAACTTTGCTGGTTTTTTGCAGAGGTAAATCTTGTCTGTAAAGCTACCAAAGATCTGGGACTGAGGAACCAGGACAGCTGGGGTGGTACAGGGTGCCCTTCTTTCCTGTCCATTTGTTGCCCAGAAGCAAGTTTTTTTTCATGAAGGATTAAGTAGCTGGGAAAGAAAAGAGCTGTGGTATCCTGGCAGCACATCCCACTCTTGAGCAGGGGAGTTTGAAGCACAGCCAGATCACTAGTGAATAAAATTCTGCCATCTGTGATGGCAAAAGATTGTGAGACAGAATCAAAGTAATGAGAATTAAATGCTTGTAAATGCAGCCACATAAACCAAATGTCAGGAAGTCAAACTCATGCATGGAAGAGAAGTTCTTTCCATCCTTCCACCATGTGCTAGCCAAAGGATTCCTGTAGACTGCATTTGAGTTCATACTTTGTCATCCACATTTTTCAGGCCATTCACCAGCATTATTATAGACCAATGGCTCCACTCAAGTATTGTCCTTGGCTTTTGAGGGCCCTTGGATGTGCTTTGTGTGTTGTGGAAATGGGTCTCCAGCCTGTATGCCTCGCTCTCCAGATAACGGTGGTTCGTGCTGCAGCTAAAAGGGAGTTTTATGTGCATCTTTAAATAGGATGTGCCAACTCTCATAAAGTACTCTTCTATTAGACACATTTCTGCCCATTCTCCTGATTTCCTGAAGCTGAGGAAGATGAGCTTCTCCTGGTTCCAGTGTGTGGGCTTCAGTGCTGTGTACAAAGGCAACAGAGTGGGCAGCCAGTGCCTGCAATAATTTGTGTACTGAGTAAATCTTCATCAAAGCCATACAGGGACACTCCTTTAATTCACTCATCACTCAAAAGACACGTTCTGTCTTTCACCTGAAGTACATGTATGCACTGGAGTCTCTTTAACTGTTGAAAATGATGTCAATGGAGTGGCTCAAGTCAATGGATCCAACAAGACTGATTGGTTAAAGAAAAGTCATGCAGTTTTTTCGGTCCGTAGCAGGTTTCAGAATTATTCAGAATTGTCACAAATGATTTATTTTTGAGATTCCCAGAGCATAGTGCACAAAGTGGCACAAAAGGCTCAAAGCAGCAGATCAGGGTAAGACTGCGAGTGACAGATACAGGCAGCCACTGGAAAAAGCACAGAGGAAAGAGGTGCTGTAACTTCCATTTGACAAGTGATGAGATGTTTAGAACCAGTGAACAATTGAGAGGAAAATGTAATGGTATCTGCGCTTATTTTAGTAAATTGCTGCATTTGTAGCATGGGAAGCTTCTCCTGCTTCAAATTGTCCTGTATCACACTGGTGTAAAACTGAGTAAATCTTCCAATGTAGGAAGAACTTTTCTAAGCCTACTACCAGTATGATCAAGTGCAGAATTTGATTATTACAGTTACTGAAGTTAATTACATACAGATTCCTAATTACAAATAACATATTAAGATTATACTAGAAAAGGAACATGTTTTTACAATTCATGATGGTGGCAGAAGAAGCACAGAACATGTACATTTGATTCTTCAATTATAAATCAATTTTCTCTCCTAGAGCAAATAGTCCCTGAATTACATTTACATGACCTTGGGCTGGGGATCTACACTCTCCCTGATGTGAGCCTAGCTACCCAAACCATGTTTCCCTTGAGAGGAGATTATTTTGTGCTATGTGAATCTGGTCCATGCAGGACTTGGAAAAAGCATCAGATGTTTAGGCAGTGCAAATCCTTTTGCCATAGGCAAGGTTACTAATTAAAAAGCCTGAGCATACAGAAGCACCAGATGCAGCCCAACCAAGGATGAATGTCAAGAAATTGGCGAGGAAAAGGGAAAAAGCAAGAAAGAGGTTAGGAAGAGATCAGATGGATTTTTTCACAGAATGTTCCCTTTCCATTTGTCATTTCTTCCCAACCAGTTTGGTGGTGTCTGACAACATTAGGTCTTGCAGCAGGGAGTCTCATGAGTTGTGTTTTACCATGGAAGTCGTATATTGTGGCATTTCATACATGGTGCCTGGTCATATCCCATCCTGTCCCATGTTATCAGGTGTGCTGTCATTATGTGACACTTCACTGGTGGCGTGAGGTCACTTTGCAGCTCGTCATTACAGACCTGGTTTTCTGTGTTCCTGTTGACGTTTTCTTGAGAGCTTGAATGTGACTTCAGAAAATGTTGTTGAAATATGCTTCCAATTTACAACCATCAGTTCTTTCAACTGAAACAGGACTGGATGCATTCTAAGTGTGAATAAATACCAGCTGATGAAGGTTAATTGTGCTGGAAAGTTTTATCTTCTCCACCGTGTTGGTGTGGGGAAATTAAAGTAGAACAAACTATTTCCTGAAGGCTGTGCAGTCAAGCTGTATGCACAACAGCATTTGAACAGATGCCTAAACACAAGTGCTGGCTGAAGTTCTGCCATGAATTAACCTGAACTTGGGATCTATGTGACTTTCTAGTGCATATTATGAAAAAGCTAAATGTTACTGCTGTAGAATAGGTTTGTATAAGCCTGGCATAGTAGCAGAGGGAAATAGGGTTGATGGACATCTCTCTCTGGAGCAGTTCTGCTTATGTGTTTTTGGGGGTTTTTTCAGCCTGCCCTTGGTTCTCTGAACACTCACATTGCAATTCATGGAGTGGCAGCAGGGTCCTTGTATGTCACTGAATTCTTCTGCATTCTGCTCTAGTCTTGATTGTTCTGATGAATGTTCTCTTCCTGAGTTGTCGTGAACACCCTTTTGGGGCCTGCCCTGAAATACACGATGCTCCTCTGACATAGTAAAGGGGTAGAACATACACCCTGGGAGGTTGCTTGTTTCCATTAACACCCTTGTTTTGAAGACTAGCAAAAATGCTGTACAATGCTAAATCTCCTGGACTGAACTGGTTCTTTGCACTGCTCCCATTACTCAGTGCTTTTAAACTGCTTTTGAGCGGATTATAACTCATCTCTGTCATTTACAAGTAGCAGTATATAAGCATTGGGTGTTTAATAGTTATTCCAATCGTGCAGCCAAGATTTTCTTAGCAATCTCTTTAGGTCTTAGATTTTGTTTAAAGTGGTTCCTTTTTCTAAGTCAAAAGCATTAATTTTTAGTTAACAGGCACAGGTGTCCTTCAAACCCCCAGTAAGTGGTCTCATTAAGTAAAATGAGGGGTATTTACTCACTTGAGTAAAATGAAGGATATTTCATCAGATGAAGTGGCTGGGAATAAAGAGCTGTATTGTCTTCTGGGTGGAGGGAAACTGCCTGTGTTTCATATCCAAGAAAGACACAAAAGTTGTTGTCAAAACACATGAGGGGTGCCAGATGCTACTCCAAAAGAAAGGAGTGGTGTCATTCTTCTTTCCCACTGCTCTAGTAATCAGAGGAGAATTTGTTTTCTTATGTAAAGCCTTGATAAATAAAGCTTCAATTGTGGAGCCACTATGGACCTTCAGCATGAATGTCTTAGGAATAGGTATCTACCTGAGACTTCTCTGTAGCTGACAACTACGACATTTTTACATGTGGTTTGCATGAATCAGATTTGTGTCAGATCTCTGATAGACTTAATTCAGGTTCTACCACTAATGCATTGGGATCCCCATATCCAATTAATCATACCAAAGCATAGATCAGTAGAAGGAAGAACAAAACTTACTTTTGTGATACTTCTGTATTGTTTTCGAGGATTCTGTATTTTTTGTTTAGTACCTGTTAAGTACCATAATGCAGAGGTTATCTCCTTTTCTGGACACATGCGTGACAGGCAAACTTAGTGAAAGCACAGGTGAATGTGGAAATACTGCCTCTATATTTGGAATATCTGCATGTATCTACATACCCCCCCTGTATGGGATCCAGTGGTACCTTAGTAATGGTTTGAAGTAGGTACGGGAATGGGACAAGTGCTGACAAATTTTATTCATGCTAAGAATAAAAGAAGTCAGTTTCTGCAAATACGAAATAAAAGTTGTGCTGTGCAATATGTCAGATTTCAATGGGAACAGTTCCTTCAGTCTAAGCTATCTAGCTTAGAGCAGGTCACAGCATGGACTGGAAATGCACAAGGTATCCAGTATTTGGGGCTTTAATAGTCAGGATTTTTTAATCGGTCAAATACTTGCATTGGAATGAAACATCAGGCCTAAGAGGGACTGATTTTCCTGAGCAGTGACAACCAGGATGTGATTTCTGGTGTATGATTGCCAGCTGTTCTGGCTGTGGTGTTGCAGTGACATGGAATTGGTCTTTTCATTGCTGTGGCATTCACAAGTGGGGCTCGGTAGCAATTTATTTCAGGTGCTATTAGTTGTAGCACATAACGTAGGAGGTTTTTGAATCAGGTTCCTATTGTGAGTTGTTCCTGAAAGATCTTCCTAATCTTATTAATATTGATTGATTCTTTGTATTAGGGTTTTCCAGGGATTGGTGGACTCTAAAAGATTAAAGGCCTCTGAGTCAAGGATGACCTACATTTGGATAGATTTTATTATGCAAATCCTTACAGTCAGAGGTCATTAATGGAAACATCTGAAGCTAATATGAGTTAATATATTTGAGTGCTCTCTGAAATTAATGAGTGTTTCTGTTCCAGGTGAATACAAAACAGTTTATTTTTAAGTATTTTAAAAATGCTTTGATTTAGAAGCCTACTCAAAAAGTGGAGTAAGATCTTAAATGTCCAATGCTCCTTCTGAAAAGTTGGGTTCTGGAGACACTTTTGAACACAGGATTTTCTTCTGAAGCTTGGAATCTTTCTTCTCTGCCTTAACATGGTAATTTCAAGAAAACAGCAGATTCCTAACAACGTATAAAATTCCTGATTTCACTTTCATTTTTGAAAAGAAAATTCCCAAGCTTTTTTTTTAAGTTGTAAAATGAACTAAGAACTGCAAGAAATTAAAAAACTACTGTCTTTCCCACCTAAAAACAGAAGGATGATTTATACACATAGCTATTTTTCTGTATTTACAAAGTGTTCTATTACTTGAAGATCTGATAAGGAGAAGTAATATTCCTGAAGAACCTGGTCCTTGTCTGTTATAGTCCAGCTGTCCCTACTGTTTGAGTGGGCTCAGGGATTGGATCAAAACCAGGAAGATTCTCAATATAAATAATATTTAAAGGCACAAATGCATTTTTCTTTATGGTAGCTTCCCAAAGTTCAGCACATGGACCTCGGACCACAACTGAAAAAGCCCTCTATTTGGCTCTTTAAATATGTTTTCATTTTTTCACTTATTTCTCATGCCTATTTACTTACATTTGTTTCTTTTATTAATAGTTGCCCTTTTATACTACTGCCTTTTTCCTAAGAATGTGAAAATATGTAAATATCCGGAGCAAAGACATTCCATTTCAGGCCAGTAGTAGGGCAGGCCATTATGATTATAATATTTATGAATAAACAGAGGCGTTTACCCAAAATATTCAAAGCTGACTCCGAATAGCCTACAAGTTAGGCATGTGTTTTAATACTTGTGTTTGTAGGTCTGTCGAGCAGAGAGTCAGTAGCACAGGTGGGGACAGAGCACAAGGCACTGGGCTCTCCCTCTTCTGGTACCATGAGCGTGCTGGGACAGGTTCTAATTTTGGTGATTTCGGTTTGGGATGATATCCTTGCAGTCCACAGTGTGTGCATAGTGTAGTGCTTAGAGACTGGCCTTAGGTGTGGGCCCTGGTTAGGAGAAGCTTTGGCAGCTGGAGCTTTAGACATCCCCATCCTCCTCTCGCTTGATGTGGACGTGCAGAATTCACAGTCTCAGAGGAAATGCTGTAGGATGTGGATCCATCCATCGTTTTGAACACAAACATATTTACCAGCTCTTTGCCACCCACACACGATGTCCTCCTCTGCTTCACGCCCACCCCAAGGTCCCCGTGGGACAAAGCTCTGCAGTCCCCGGGACAGCGGGAGAAGCCACGGCCGGCAGCGCATCCTTTGGCATTTCCCAGCGCGCTGGTGTTTCTCACTCTGGTACTTCGCTGCTACCTCCAGCACATACCAGCAAAATGTGGGTTAATGGGGCAGGCGTGGCACAGAAAAGAGTCTCTGGTGGAGTCATTAGGGTTTGCTGGCAGGCTGCCAGCTCGGTTGGTGCAATTTTACACTCACTTTTCAGCGCAAGCTTAAAGGGGAAACCTCCGTTCGCTTTAAGCCTTTACAGCCAGCGAGAGGCTGCCGGGGCATTCCTGCCCCCGTCCAGACCTCTGATGAACAGCTGGCTGGAAATTCTCATCTAAGCACTTGCAATGATTTGTGGCTGTGCTTGTGGCTTTAAAACTGGTAGTCAGGGCTAGTCAAAATTAATGGATCTGCATGGGGTTGATTCGTGATATTGCTGTCTCCTATGTTTGGATTTTCCCAGAGTTAAAATGCAGAGTCTGAGTGCATTTTGAGGCGGGGGTTTAAATGCTGGAAACAAAAAAAACCCACCAAAATCCCAACCCCTGGGAAGGCATAGCTGAGCAGGCACAGCTAGACTTCAGTCAGTACCATACACACATACCAAAGATTGTAGGTCTGTCTTGCAACAGGCTTCAGCTGCATGTGAAATTAATAGCAGCTCACAATGCTAAGCTCCTGAAAGGGTTAGGTTGTCACAGCTGTAGGAGATTTTAACTTGTTACTTCTGTAAGGAGTTAATCAGAATAAAATAATTTGTTATTGTTATATAATAAACAGAAATTGAAATTATTTTTTTACAAAACTACCTGATATTATATTTATCTTACTTTCTTGCTTTAATTGGAATCAATAACAAATGTATCTTTTTGGGTTTAGAAATTTTAGGTCAGTTTTCCTGTGAAACACGCAGCCCTAGTTAATGCCTATTGATCTGGAATTAGAGAGCAAAAGGGTTAAATCTCAATCCCTCTCTGATTTATATTTCCCTCCCCTTCTTCCCAGCTGTGGACATGGATGGAAGATCTGCAGAAGGAGCTCTTAGAGGATGTCTGTGCTGACTCCGTGGATGCAGTTCAGGAGCTTATCAAGCAGTTTCAGCAGCAGCAAACAGCCACCCTGGATGCTACCCTCAACGTTATTAAAGAGGGGGAAGATCTAATCCAGCAGCTCAGGTAAGCATCCACCTGGGGCACAGGTGTTGAGAAATCTGATGCATGCTGTGCTTTAGGGGTGCCTAAATAGGGAACCGCAAGCTAGGATCAATTGGGAGAGTTTGTTAATTCTTTGCTTGTTTATAATTCTTCAGATCCTTTGAGTGTTTTATTGAAATTACAAGGAGTGATTTGTGTGGACTGATTAGAGTAGTCTGTGGATCAGCACGGGTTTCCTGTTTGACAGAGAGATTATTTATAGGCACTGGGAAGTGGATTGAACCAAATGTGTTTGAAGTGAATATTTTTAGTTGGTATTTATAGAAGTTTGTTAAATGGCTGTGAGCTGAGGCCTCATGATTTATATGGTTATTCCCGATGCAGGGTAAGTGTATTCCTCTTAATAAAATACACACGTGTCTAACAGTCTTCACTGTTTCATTTTGCATGCAGCACCCTTCTATTTATCTTTGTGTATGTGGGGTTTATTCACAGTGTCAAAGAGGCTCTTATACTGCTGGTTCTACTAGCACTGTGAATTAAACCAGCTCATTTTTTGCCTAATTTTAAATACATGAAGAGACGAGCCCCAAGAATTTGGGGGGTGGGGGGGAGAGGAGTGTCAGGGTTTTTGTTGAGGATTTGTTGTTTTGGTTTCTTTCTTTCTCAGTCTGCAAGTATCATCAAATGAATATTTGCAGAGTAAGCTTATATGGAATTTATAATTGTGAAATGTCTCTCATTTGTTGTTACAGTGGTTTTCTGTGCCTTTAGCTTTGTTGACAGCAGTGAAGTTTTCCTGCCTTTTAGGGATGTTACTGGGCACTGAACCAAGTCCAATACATCACTTATTATTTAAATCTTTGTATTTTTACAGGTTGCCCTTATCCACATGTACATAGTGTGCATGTTCTGTATACATTATAATATGCAAATATCCCACGTTTTCTGCTTTTCACCAGACTGTCCCAGAGAGTTTCAGCATCCTCCTCACCCTGAGCTTTCCTAATCTATACCTTTACTTCCCACCTGAGATGTGCAGAAAGTCATGAGCCGTGATAGGGAGCTGATAGGAAAAGATGCTCTAGAGTAGAATGGACAATGAGGGCTCTGGTGGAGCTCTGCCCTTAAAAGCCCTCCTGGAGTCCTTAAGTATTTTACTACTGCTGTATGCTGAGCTTTCCTCCAAGCTTTTTCCTGTCATCCTGGATGCAGAGTTTTCTCTGCTGGGTCAGAAAAAAAAATTATGAGGGATTTGAAAGTACTGCTCTAGGTTTTGATTGTCATTCAGCCCTGGGCAGCCACACTGGAGGGCTCGTGGAGGTTCCTACTCCTGCTGTGTGTGACTTGCTGTGTGTGGGGAGGGTGAGGGATCCAAGCTGTGGTATTGCTTACCTATATTAGAGTTGGAGAGGAAGGGTCAGGAGTAGACATAGGAGGGTTCCATCCTTCTATTCATCTTTGCTGATGAGATCAGTAGGAAAGAAGCATACTGGGTTTGGTGAGTGAGCTGCCAGAGGGAAAGGGGCTTTAGCTAAGAACACGTGTATGGCCAGCTACAGCAGGTCAGTCAAAGGTCTGCATGGTAACTTACTTTTACACAAAGAAACTGTTTGCAAAGTTTAGGGCATTTCTATGAGATCAGAAAAATGGCAGTGAAATTGTGGACTAAAGATTTTTTGTTATTCTTCCCAACTATTGGAATGGCATCACTTCAGTGTCATCACTCTACACCCATGGAGTAGAGCCTGAAAGGGACCCTGTACAAGCCCATCTGGTGGAGTGTGGGGTGGTTTGTGGGGTTGCAGGAAGTGTTTACATTCAGAGTTCTGGTTCTGGTTGTGGGACTGGCCTGAAGGCTTTTGCCTGCACCTGAGTTAGTAGGGAATTATGGAGAGTGGAGTGGTCAGGGTAATTAATACCTGGAGCTGAGAACTCAGTGGGGCATGGGGAAGAGGTGAACTGCAAGGTGGTGTGTGGGACTTGAGTTTTTCTTAATGTGAATATAGTCAATTCTTAGTTTCAGTCTTGGAAAAGTAGTGGTGGCCTCAGCTTTGAGATAGCGTTTTGGAATTGGCGTCATGCTCAAATGTTTGCAAAATACCAAGGCAGGTTTTGTGGCAGCTGTGTTTAACAAAGAAAAGTTGGGTTTGGGGTCTGGTTTGTACTGTGGGCAGTGAGCAAGGTGGAACATGGTGAACATATTTGTGCAAAGCGATCCCCTGGTTCTGATGAAGTTAATACCAAACCCGGAGAGAACAGCTGCCAAACCTTTGAATGCACACAAAAGTTTGCAGCGCTGAACTGTCAAGATGAGCTGGTTCAAGTGTTGGATTTGAGCACTCTGACTAACTGCAAAGCCTGTAATGTGATCCTGGACTCTTTCAAAGCAGAACAGTGTGAAAAAAAACCAATGAAGCTGCCTCTGTGTGTGCCCACTCTTAACAGCTTTCGTGGCTGCTGGCAATGGTAGAGAACACACAAATAAAGGAAAAAAGGAAAAAATAGAATTGCTGCAGTCTTTCCTTTACACAGGATTTCATTTCAGTGTGGATCACCTTGTAGCTGCCATGAAGAATAGATGAAGATTGCAAATGCTACAACAGTGGAAAGAATGAAGTACACTGCTCTTATCAAGCATGTCAAAATACAGGCTAAAAGCAATAAAATTACTGGAGCTTTGGAAAGTTTCACGTTTCTCGTTCTTACCTTTGAGAGAACAGATTCTGGTGTAGAGAAGATCATTTGTGTAATAGCATTCTGTGTTCCCTCCAGATAGGCAATGAAAAGCTCAGCTGCCTGAACTAAATGCCATGCCTGGGACTGCACTTCACACAAGGTCTTCAGGGCCTTGGTGACTACATCAGGAGGCCATACCTGTCAGGAATAAAACAGGCCTGCCCAAAAACTCTGTACATGCCATTGGAAACACTTTTCACTCTTCCTTATCAGTGCTTTACTGAGGTGATTGTTGTTCTCAGCAGTCAACGCAAAGCAAACCTTTTGAACTGCAGTTCCAGGGGTGCTGCTGGAGGCAATATTTATGCTCATCTGGAAAGGCAGAACAGTGGCTTGCTCCAGTGAGATGTGAAAGAGCAGGAGTGTTAGGGGCTGAGAAAAAAAGCCAGTGAAGAGTTAGGTATCTTGCCTTTTTTACTGTAGTTTAGCATAAAAGCTTTAGATACAGAGTATTTCTGACTGAGCTTTCTCCCAGTTAAAGCACTGAAAGTGGTTTTAGGAACACAGTGTTCATTTTTAATGAAGTCAGCAGCAATGTCCTGAGTCCAATTTTATGTTCCCCAAAGTTTATTTTGGTGGCTTTTTCCCAATAATTTCCTTGAATTTTAAAACTCTTCTCCACAGCTTTCAAAGATTAGTAAGGATCTTGTATTAATTCTTTCCCAGAATTTCTTATCACCAGACAGAACAAGAAATTTAGTGGCAGAACCATGCAATCTCAGAAATGCTTTTTCTGTAGGGAGATCTTACTTGAACCAGGCTAGCTAGGGGTTGTCAATGTTTTATCCAAGGAGACTTAAAAAAACCACCAGAGTACTACTCGTAAACTTTTGTATTGCATCAGTCTCCGAAATGCAAGCGTGGCTTGATTTGAAGAGTGAAATGTTTAATGAAAAAGAATTTCTAAAACTAAGTATGCCTCTAGATCCCGTGAGAGATTATTCAACACCGGTCTTGAATAATTCATTGAGTAATTTAGATAATATATGAATAGTAATAATCCTGCATCTGAGTGAAGACTTATTTCATGTCCTTTTATAGAAGACAGGTGCTGACTGAAGGAAACAGAACTTGATTGGACGTAACCTCAGATTAAACTGTAGTTTTAAAATCTCTAGCTATTTTCATTCCTCCTTCCTTTGTGCAGCTCTAATGTGGAGGCAGAGGCCCTGTGATCACCAAGAGTGTGAAAACAGACAGAGTGGGGCAGAAACCATAACACCTGGAGAGAGAAATATTGGTGTAATATTCCTTTATAAGCAAGGGAAATCAGTAGTACTTGCATCTAAATCTTGTTTTAGCTGATGTGCCAAAGCCAAGATTAAATTTTGGCTTCAGAGTTTCCTTTCTGGCCCTTCTGAAAGTTAAGGGACCTTGTATGGAATATTTGAGGATAAATTTCAGTTCTTTATATCTGCAAATGGTATTTATCCATAAAACAGTCACTGAAAAAAAATTGCTGAAGACGTAGCAGATTGTAGGTGATCCTATTAATATACACAAAAGCACAAACAGAAAAGGAACTGTCAGGACTGTCCTGTGCCCATGCTAAGACTTCTTTCAAGTCCAGCAAATTCCCCCTTGGTCCTGGCCCACCAGTTAAAGGGTTTGCTCCCCTCTGCTGCCTGTAAATGGAAAATGTAACTGGAGCAGTATCTGACCTGTCACAGTCACATCTCACTTCACTTCCGCCAGTGAAAAGACAAGTCAGGATCTCTTTTGAGTGTTTGAAAGGTGTGTCGGGGTCTTTTTGCACTGTATTCTGTATCCATTGCTGTACTACATAATCCAGATCTTTCTGGATCTCTCTGGTCTAAAATGCTCACAATTCTGATTCAATTACCCTGTAAGTAATAAGGCAAATGCAGGAAATTAACTTGTAAAAGTCCAGGTGGCTGAATAGCATCTCAGCTTGATGTGAGTATAGGCAGGCACTGTAGCATTAAAGGTGATTGCCAGCCAGTCTCCTCAAGAGAGCCATTGAGATTGATGTGCCACCTCCTCCTCTGCCCCTCACAAGTGTGTAAGGTGAGTGTCACCACACAAGAAAGGATGATCCTCCTGCTCAAACTTTGTGCCGAGCTCAGGAGCTGCAGGATTTCAGCGAGTAGAGGAGATGAGTGTTGCACACACCTTCCCTCAGCCCTTTGTGCTTGGGTTTGCTCCTCAGCAGCACTCGGAGTCACAGATGTGTAGTTCTTGCTCTTTTGCCTGCCTCAAAGCTCAGCTTTAACCCTGCTCTCTGCCTTGCTACAGGGACTCTGCTGTTTCCAACAACAAGACTCCCCACAACAGCTCCATCAGCCACATCGAGTCCGTCCTTCAGCAGCTCGACGAGGCCCAGGTACAGATGGAAGAGCTCTTCCATGAGAGGAAGATTAAGCTAGACATTTTCCTTCAGCTCCGCATTTTTGAGCAGTACACCATTGAGGTAAGAGCTGGCTGTATGACCTGAGGGGGGGAGCTGTGGGAGAGAGAGGACATGTGAACAGACCCTGTGAGGGTACATCTCGAGCTGTTCGATTGTGCTCAGCTGTCCAGTGAGGGAGAGAGAGAGTGTTACAACTGTGTTTAATTCCAACTGTTGGACCTAAAGTATGCTTTAGGATAAACTGTCAGAATGCACTGAAATAGGTGCATGGGTGCTTAACTCACTATGCTGAGAATCTGCCTGCTTTGCAGAGAAGCTTTATGAGATGCCTGTTATAACTCTCTGTTGACATGGGTCACTCAGGGATTTGAAAGTTGTGTGTCACTTATTAGTGAAGTTTGTCTCTTCAGATACAAACAGATACACGTCTGTCTTTAAATCACAGAGGGAAAACCATGCTATGCATAAAAGGAAAGGATATTTAGAAGGTGGGCTTTTTAGCCACTACAGTGAATTTATTTAAAAAGGAAAAGAATATTAGAGGGGAAAGTTAAAGTATGTTTTTATGTCCTCATGCAAAAAAAGGTCTTTCAGTTTTGTTTTGTACTTCTGTTTTGAAATCAAAAGCACTGGATGGAAAATTCATCAAAACATTAATAATTGGGGTATTCTTGGACTGAGAAATTTTGAAGAGATTCCAGCCAATCTCAGTAATTACTTTCTGTAGTTCTGATCGGATACGATGAAAAAAGAACAAAATGTATATTAACTTGTACACAAAGTCCATGAGACTCGTGTCAGTGCTTGTGTCCTTTGTGGGGTATGTTCCTCCTGCTGGTGCTTGTTCAGTTCAGGGAGCACCTCTACGTGTTTGAGGATGATACATTCCTGAAGGTATTGTTTGTAAATCTCTAGGTAGTCTCAAGTCTGCTGGTAACTAATGGGGGCCTCAGAATGCTGTGTTACGTTTTGTGTTTAAGACATGGCATGATGAATTACAGTGGAATAAAAGGCTGGAAGCAGGTGTCCAATTTCCTAAAAGGTGTCCTGTTCTATAGCTGAATGCCAGAGATAGGAATCAGTGAGGAGTATCTGAGCTTTTCTGTTGTGACTGCTCAGTGAGGTATTTCACTGCAGTCTGTCCTACAGTGCTTGTTAATTATGTAATTTAGAATAGTTTCATTGACTTACCAGTTATGTGCAGCCTCCTTGCTATTGAGAGGCAGCATTCTTTGTATGTGTGTATAAATAGAAATGTAGTTATTTCATGCCACATACTGCTCTTCCAGCAAGTATGTTACCTCCTATATTTAAATAGAAGATACTTTGATGCATGTGGTGTGGCAGATGCTGAATAATTGAGAGTTTGACTCTAAAGATGTAGATGAGTGTGAATGTTGTACTTGAACATACCTATAAATGACACCCGTATTTTCAAAAATAAAGAAAAAAAAAGGAGACAATCAATACGTGCCTCTGGAACACCCAAATGTGTTTGTAGACAGTATATGGTAAACCCATGTGAGTTTTTCATTAAGGTCTCAGCTTGTTTCACTGCAGATTCAAGGTCTGAACCTGTAATTGTGCTGATTTAAGTAAAAACCTTAAAAACATAAAACAAATCACTATTCTCAAATACTTTTTCTTTGTAAATAGTCTTTCAATCAAAGAGTGTCACCACTAGGCGTTACTTTACTGATGGGGCAACTGAGGCATCAGGAGAGGGTGTAACTTACACTATTTCCCTCCTCATGGGATACCAATATGGAAATACTTTGTGGATACCTCTTATTTGTTTCTGCATGGATCCTAGTTCTGTATATTACAGAATGGAGTGGCTGTGATACATTAAGATATTTAAAATTGGAAATGTGCTTCAGAGTCCTCCAAAATCAGATTAGCTAGAAAGGATTTTAAAGAAAATCACCACTTAGTTGTCACTGTAGATTTGCTATTTTTTATCATATGAACATCTGAATTCCCTCTGCAAGATTAATATTGCAGGGAAATCTGAGAGCATGTTTCATAGAGAGTCTACGGGCAGATGATTATATTTAGAAAGCTCCCTCTCTTGGAAAAATATTTTTTATTTTAGAATAATTATGACAATTTCTACTGAAAACACAGTGAAAAATATATCCAGGTCAGTATCTAAAATTCTCTAAGTACAGTTAGTGCTTAAACAAGAAACACAGTTTGATGGATAATAAAACAAAGGCAGTTTGAAATAAAATGTCAAATAACACATGTATGCTATGCATTTCAAACAACAGCTGAATTGGCTCAAATTGACATAGTAATGGTTCTTAGAAAGTAGATTGCAGTCAGTTGCCT
Source organism: Melanocharis versteri (assembly GCA_013397845.1). Taxonomy (NCBI): domain Eukaryota; kingdom Metazoa; phylum Chordata; class Aves; order Passeriformes; family Melanocharitidae; genus Melanocharis; species Melanocharis versteri. The sequence goes on along the minus strand of VZTG01006973.1, from coordinate 180,850 downwards.
CAGCTGTATAATAAAGATTCCAAGTCAGTAGGAAACTGTTTCAAGAATTAACAGAATTATCTCATGCCATTGTTGAGAAACAGAAAGGTTTTGTCGTCACCATAATTTAAAAGCATGTAGAATTTCTAATGTTTGACTATTCCAAGCTATTGAGGGGAAAAGATGATGAAATTTAAAACAGGAAATTAAGTATTTTTTCCTGCTAAAGACAAGTAGCTTGAGCTATGACTGGAAATGTATTTAGGTTTTAATTTTCCATAATAGCCTAGATCCTGCATAGATTAAGAATTGTGAAATAATGTGTACCAGTATGATTGATTGTCAGATGAATTTCTCCTTTTCTAGTCTAGATAAGCCCCCTTCCATCTGTCCAAAGAGCAGTGCCATATTGAACACATCCTTGGTGAAAGACCTCTACCTGCTGCAGCCGCGTTAATCCTCCCTGCACTCACACAAACTGCCTGCAAAACGTGGGCCCTCCTCCTCCTCCCAGATTTGAACACCTTTCTCCTCATTGCTGCTTCTGCCTTGTCAAGCACTGAGTTTCCCATTTTCCCCCCTCAGGTCTGTGGTTTTGGGTCTGTTGGTTCTTGTGCTCCAGGGAATCCCCCGAGATGAAGATCCTTCCCTGGCAGCTCTGGTGAGAGGAAGATTTGCATCTCTCTAGTGGAAGCTGGAGGGATGCAGCTGTGGGAGCCCATCTGCTTCCAACAGCTTTAGGGAAGGCTGCATATTAGAGGTCAGCCTCAGGGAACAGTTACATCTCATGTTGTCTCTTTCTATCCAGTTTAGGTACTGAACATTTTCAATTCTGTTAATTTTCCCTGCTGCTCTCTTTCTTTCTCCTTTCTAATTAATAATGCAGACAAAGTATTAGGATTTTTAAAAATTCACAAATGGCAAATGAGCGGTTTGCCTCTTTGTTTTGTTTATGGAGGGTCTGTCTTTTGTTCTTTGGAAACTTCCGTGCTTTCACTGTTCTCCCCAGATACTGAAATTTGTGCCATTGATTGCATAACCCGTTCCTCTGGCACTCCTTCCTAAACTTACACTGTGCCCATCTGTTTTGTAGCCCTCCTGGTTTTTGAGCTTTTCTATAATCTTTGCTTCTTGACAGAGGTTTGGAGTCCAGACAAACTTCAGCATTAATGATTACTGCACAAGCAACACTTATTTCCATCTATTTAGGCATAATCGATCTTTTACTTCAGTGGAATCTGTCAACTATTGTTGCATTTTGTCTTCAGGAAAACTACTTTCCTTTAAGAGAAGCCACCTGCCTATTTCTTTGGCAAGGCAGACCAGCTGTGTTCATTTAGGACTTTTAAGCGTCACAGGCAGCTTTTGTGTTGTACTGGAGTCATGGCAGGTTTGGCAGATACGAATTTGGCTACAAACCCACAGGCCCATAGCATGTGCTGCCTGTCCTTTCTTGCCTTAATCTCATTATATGGACTGATATTTGCACTCTGGGTTCTTGGGGTAAGTTATGAAATCCAAACTATGGCAGCGCCTGGAAACAGACATAACAGAAAAATGAGAGAGCCTGGCTGTCCCTACGGGAGGCTGTTCTGCCCTGAGTTTTAACACCACAAATTGACAGCCCATCCTTTATTTAGGAAATGTGTCTAACTCTGATGCCTGATATGTTTTATTCCTTTACCAAACCACTGCACGTTTCAAAACAAGATGGGATCGTTGGGATTATATGGTTGGTCTTTCTATATGATACTGACTTCAGCTGAGTTTGTGCAGCCAGCCGGGTAACTCGGGAGGTTTCATGGAATGTGAAGGTGGGAGCTGATCCGCTGCGAGGGAACTGGGAGCAAGGCTGGAGGGCTGAGGGCTGGCAGACATCAGCAGCAGTGCTGGCACCACACTGAGTGTGTTATACATACAAAGCACAGTCTTGCTCCAGAGTCATATCCTCAGGAAGATCTGTCAAGTATACTTTGTCCCTTGCTTCAGAAATTGTAATTTAAAGGCTTATTAACCATTATTTGAGTGAATGTGAATGTACAGCAAAATGCTGAGTAAATGTATAAGAACCAAATGGTAAAATGCACTGAGTTGCAACCCCCTAAAAAATTACTGCCATGAAGAGTCTTTCTGCATATTTGACCCTTTAAGCATTTGTAGAGAGATTATCAAATTCACCAGTAGGCCTCTACAGAATGAATGAATGAGAACAGGAATGATCTCAGCCGATACATATTCAGCAACAATAGTTGGTTACCTCAAAAGAAACTTCCTTCTCCCTTTCCCAGAAGCATCCAGCCCCCTCCCTTGCATGTGTTGTTCCTTTTCCTACAACGTGCAATGCTATACAGAACCTGTGTTCTGTAGTCTTAAGAGTGGTGTGATTCCTACACCAAGATAGTCCTGGGAGGGATTCAGGGGATTCCCACTGCACAGTATAAGTTGGATCTTGTATGCTGTTTGTTATATTTCAAAAAGCCCCATGATCACTAAAATCTTCACCTGCTGGATATCTAATTTCCCCCCATTTAATTTATTTGGCTCCATTTCACTTGCTAATTAAATTTTTCAGCCTTGATTCCTCTTGCTGGCTCTTCTGGCTGTTCATAGCCATCCCTGAGCATGAGTTTAGGATTAAACAGGAGCCATCTTTCACAGCAGCTCATTTCACTGTTATTTACAACTCATTTAAGCATCACATTCCAGGTTTATAACACTAGCAGAACCTTTCAAGAGCATTAGCTACCTGCATGAAGGCACAAGATGTTCAGTGACTAAGAGCTGACAGTCAGGTGTGAACTTCTTTATTAGAAATATGTGTTACAGAGATTTTGAGATAGATTTGAAAGAAATTTCAGCCTGTTCGGTTCGTAAGCTGGAATCCTGTAATGTTTCATGCTTAGTGAGTTTTTGTTTCTCTTTTCTATCTGTACTGAGTTTTCCAACTGCATGTCACTTCATTTTAAGGAAAGGAATGCTCTAAGCTGTTCTGGACACCCTGTGTTTTGGAGCTGAATTCCATTGTTGCTCCAGATATTTTTGGGATTCAAAGGCGTCAAAAGCACCGGAGCAGAATCATCGCTGTGACAGTCCTTTCACGCTTCAGTGGCTTAGGTCCCCACTAAGCCAGTGCGGCATCTCTGTCTGTTGTCAAAAAAATGGGGCGACAGTGCTGTCATTTTGCACAGCATCAGCCAAAACCAAGGCCTGAGAAAGAGGAACAGCAAACTTTCTGCTTATGTGATCTGTAGAAGTGACAGTTCCATTTACCCTTTCCTATCTTAGTCTGCTCCTAGACCCACTTCCTCTGTCTCATCCAGTCCTCTGCTCCTTCAGCCTGCTCTGGATGCTGTTACCCTTGGCATCCCTGGTGCCCAGTCTCTGGTGAGGGCCTTAGAGATCTGGTCTCACCAACTCTATTGTAATTCCTCTCTTTCTGCACTCACAGACATTCCCTCTGCATCCAGGAGTTGGAATTTTTTTTTTTTTTATTCCTTCCTGGATCAAATCTTACCTCTCATCTCATCCATACTCACTCTGTTAATCCCAGCTGTATGGCTGTCACTTTTTTTCTCTTGAAATGAGGTAGATCTTGTCTTTTCCATACAGATCTGCTCTGTGCCTGTGTGACTGTTCTTCCTGTCCTGGCTCACCCCCGTGCTCTACCCACTCTTCTCACCTTTGCTTCTCTTCCTACTTGCACCATCATTTTTGTTTCAACCTGCCTCCTACATTTGCTTATTCTTCCCAGGCATCTTTACTCTTTTTCAGATCCCTCTCAAGCCCACTCTCTTTGTGTTGATAGCTTGTGCTCCCAGGATAGAACTTTCTTCCCTCCTCCTCATATGCCCTTCCTCAGCCCATACTTCAGAATATCAGCTCCTATGTGATTCATTCTCCATATAGCATTCATCTTCTTTCACTTGATTCCTCACTTCCCCTCTCCACCTCCTTCAACTGACAAACAGAATTTTCTGGTTGCCGTTAAACAACATGACTTTAGATGTTGAACACTGAATTAAGGCCAAACAAGCAGCAGTCAAGGCTCAGAAGCACCATTTTGTAGAAAATCTCATCATCAGTAGCATAAAAAAATATACTTAAGGATTTAGATAAGAAATTGGAGATGTACAATTGCCTGCACAGCAGCTGCTACAGCTCTGGCAGGCTCTTTGGCCTAATTCACGAGCAAGCTGCAATGTAGGCATGAGATGCCTGGACTGCTCTTGTTGTCATTATTGCTGCTACAGCTGCTTTTCACTTGTGTACCCCTCCTCTATACCTCTCATTGTTCTCCAGGACTGAAGAACGTGTCCCTCTCCATTTGGTCATGTTTCCTGCTGATGTTGCAACAGGACAAATCCAGGAGGCAGCAAATGCAGCAGTATTGCAGCAGTGGGAATTTGGATATATTAAATTGCTGCTTTAGGAGGATTCCTGCATAAACACTGTGTGGTCTAGACTGTGGTCACTGTGTCTGCACAGAAAACAGACCTGGCTGCCATAGGCTGTGTATCCATGATTGCTGTGTGATAGTTTCATGGAGCTCACACAGACCCAGCATTTGCTCACGTGCTTCCTCCATTTCTCTGATAAGGATATCTCAGATCTCTCACTTCACACTAGAGTGGGTTCATTGCCAGCATTGCTTCTCCTCCCATTGTCATGGCAGCAGGAGCATCTGTTTCAGGTGAAGACTGACAAAATGTGCTTCCTAGGCTCGTTGGAATCCACAGCTTTGTCATGTCTTTCTCTCATCAGTAGTCCTGGGTTGTTTGACCTTCCTTTAATAATAGGGAGCTGTTTCTTGGCCACTGACCTTGTATGACCCACAAAAAAGGAGCGTGCCTCCTTCCAAGGAGTTGGCTGAAGTGTGGCTGACAATGAGTCCTGTGCAGCTTTGCTTGGAACAGTGTGGGAAGCAGGGGATAAGGCTGCTGCTTTTGCTGGTGTAGACCTGTGCACTGCTGCTCCTGCTGCTCTCACGACCCTTCTGCTTTGGTACAGTTTCAGGTCTTCTATTACAGCAGGACTTCCCTTCTCTCACTGCATGTGAGGGTTGCTGAGGTCTATTTAGAATCACAAACACTGGGAAGTAAAGTGAATAAAATAAGAAGTGCTGTCAGTTCTTCCCACCAAGAAACTAGCACATGAACAGGGTAAATTAATCAGCCATTCTTCTTTGTCAAAAAGGAATAAAACAAGTTCATGGCCAAGTGACCCTCATTTATGAGAGAATTCCTGACACAGGCCCAGTGCAATTGGGTCTTGCCACAGCTTAGGGGACAGGACACTTCTGTTTGATGCAGTCCAAGTTTTATCAGAGATATCAAAGCCTGACTAATCTGTGAAAGCATCCATTTTTTAGACTTGAAAAATATATGGTTGCAGTTAACAGAGCTGCCCAATTACATCGTTTTCCTCAAGAAAAAGAGATCATTTTCCCTATACCCAAATCAAATCAGTAAATTCAGATTCTGGCACCATTTCCAAATGATCCTGTTCGAAGTACAGAAAATGCTGGGATTTTGAAGCATTGTCTATACAGGCAGAAAAGGAAATGTCTTAATGAGATAGGCAAAGCAGCATGGTCTCTGGAATAGGGCACCAGATTGGGATTTAGGAAACCTGGGTTGTTATCACAGCCCTGCTATTGCTTCTTGCCTTAGTGTGCTTTAGATTCCCTGCTAGCCATCTGTTTGTTACTCAGAGCAATGTACCCAGCCTTCCTGTACCCACTGAGCCTGAGAAATTTGGTGTTGTTCCACCTCTTGCTGTGCCTGATTCCTTCCTCTCTTCCCCTGACCCATGGGATGACTGTCCCTCCTTCAACAGCCCCCACTCAAAGGCTACTTCCCCCCTTCCTTCTTCCCTCCACTGGTGGCTGTGTCCTTGGCCCGGCAGAGCTGGCACTCACTCTGGCAGCTTTGTTACTGCTGGACGTGTCCAGCTGTCCAGAGCTGCTCAGGTGCAGGCTTCGCCTCTGTTCCTGGCCCTGACAACGGGACATGGAGCACCATGGGCTGGCCTTGCATCCCACATTGTTTATCAGCTTGCATCCTCACTGCCTGTACCATCCTTTCCTCTTTAGCTGGAACACTGACCACAAGGGACAGGTAGATGTTCAGGTGCAGCTCCTTCTGTGTGTGGAGCCTGGTGGCAGCTGGTTGCTGCCGCAAGCACGAGCTGCCCTGGTTGCCTGGGAGCCATCCTTCTCCTGAGTGTTTGCAGATGCCTCTCTGCTGCAGGCCTGTCTTGAACACTCAGGCCTGAGGGGCAAAAACCCGTACGGTCAGGAAGAACCATTTCCCAGAGCTGGAATGGAAATTGTTGTAGATTTAACAATGAAAGCAATGCTGATCAGTGTCCCTTCTGCAGCGAAGTGGAGAAGTTACCAAGACAAAGTTCTTCTGAATCATGTCACATGCTTTTCCATTAGAAAGAGCAGAAAGGACTTTACATTGAACTTTGTGTTACTGTCATGACTGTAGGAACCTGCGCTCACTCTGAATTAATTCTGTTGTTCGTAGTTTGAAATGAGGTCAAGATCACCTCAGTTCTGATTACTGTTAGCTGAGCATCTCTCCCTAAATGTAAATGTATCTAGTAAAACTCTTCTCCACCATCAGTTTTAGATGTTCTTCCATGACTATTAAATCTGCCAATAAGTCTCCACAGTCCAGGGACTCCTGCTGTGATATGTGAATGAATCAGAGGCTGCTGGAATCAGGAATGGGGCCAAAGACAGTGTAGAGATAGCTATTATTTAAAGGTAATTGAGTGGAATGGGCGAAGGAACAAGCTGAAGAAAAATAGAAGCCGCTCAGGATATCCCCGCTCTGCCTTCTACCCTGCAGCGGAGTCCCAGGCTGTTCATTGAGTAAGTCTTCTTTTCTGCTTCTCTCAAAAAAGAGCCTAAAACATACACTTTTTCCTTCTAGTACAAAACTGTGTGCTCCTGTCCATTCTAATGTGAGAAAGGCTGAGAACTGGTCTATTTGGGTCGTTTTCCTAAGCCTGTGTTGCATATAATGTATGTTTTCTGGGAAGGAAAGCTGATTGGAAAATTTGGAATCTTGGTTCTTTAGGAAGTTAAACATCTCACTGCACACAGGCCCTGAAGAGCACTTTTAGTGAGAAGCAGAAAACTGTTCACTGCATCATAATGTGCACAAGTGGGAATGTAGATACCTACTTTTAGCTCTCCTGAATCTAGCTATGAGGAATTGACCTATTAATCAGAATTAAGGCATTTATTTAATAATTTTCAATCCCTCTAAGACTATTCTTCTGCCCTGTACGACTTAATTCCGATTTCCCTTGTCCCCCCTCCCTCATTCATTGTCACTAGCACATTCTCTCTTCTTTCCTGCAGTAGCAGAACCTAGGTTGAGGTGAGACTGGGCTGCTTAGGCGGAGACTAGATCTTGCTTTAATTGCACAGCCAAATTGGAGGACTTTGATACCAGCTGGCTACCATAGAGAAAGATGTAAAATGCAGAAGATATAATAAATGGACTACTAAAATCATCAGCCTATGTGTCACAATTAGGAAGCAGAGAAATCAAAGAAGATTTTGCATGTTCCTAGGAGTTACTGGCAGGTCTTTGGTTTCTACATTTGTGAATCTGTAGATGATTCACCTAAACCTTGAGTGTGATGTTTCTGTGTTGTGCATTACATCTGTGATATGTAACATAGAGTGTGTTACAAAATGGTTTTAGAAACGTTCAGGCCATTTTGGGATTGTGTAGTTGCAGGGTGTTTTGTAATTCTGGAAGCATTGTTTTTTAATTTAATTCGAATGTATTTAGAAACATTCATTCTACCATCAATGAGAATATAGTGGGTATTTTCTTCCACTGTCATTTGGGATGTGTAAGGGAAAAGGAAGGAAACAGAGTTTTTGTTGGACTGATAATCTTTTCATGGATCCTCACCTAAAAAAAATGTGAAGTGTGACCATTAAGTGGGCAGGATCTGGAGTCTGAAGGTTTCTGGATCAGAGTGAAAATGTGAAGTATTTTCTGATCCAAACATTGTTTGAGAGTAAGATATTTCATCGATCCTGAGTGTCTGTCTTCTGCCCGTGAAGGTTACAGCAGAGTTGGATGCCTGGAATGAAGATCTGCTGAGGCAAATGAATGATTTCAATACTGAGGATCTCACTCTGGCTGAGCAGCGATTGCAGCGTCACACTGAGCGGAAACTGGCCATGAACAACATGACCTTTGAAGTCATCCAGCAAGGGCAAGACTTGCACCAATACATCATGGAGGTCCAGGCTTCAGGTGAGCAGAACAATTTGATCTCTATTTTACATGGAAAAAAAAACAAACCAACCAAACCAAAACAAGAAAAAGCCCAAGCTCCAAAAACATATAACAAGCAAAAATACCGCAATACATATCAAATCAGCTTTTAACATAAATATAGGCAATACCGTCTCTCCACTCCCAGAACTGTTCCACAGGTTTTGAGAATTTTGGTTCAGGATTTTATGTAAAAACCTACTGTTTCTTTGAGACTGAAGCTCATTGAGGAAATGAGGCTGACTTTCAAGTTTCATTCAGAAAGTTTCACAGCTGCAGGATGGAGTTTGTGATCGACTCCAAATTGGATGGAGAGGGGAGGGCAAGACAAGCTCCTTGTCCTTGCTCCAGCTCAGAAACAAGCACTGCAGAGTCATGAGCTACAGATCCTTGAGCTGGGCAGTCAGACCTCAGGTCTGGATGAAGTCTAGTCATTCTAGGCTTCTAAGCTTGTTAATCTTACTGCAAATAGGCTTCAGTGAGAGTCAAACTGACCAGATGGGCTGGCTTCATTCTCTGCAGACTTGAGTACTTTTCCCTGTTCCCCATTTCAGGGTGCAGACATGCCCAAGAGAAAGAGAGAGTAAGGGGAGAAAAAGCTAGTTATCCAAGAGTCCTCTGGGAAAGAATTCAAATATGAGAGCCTTGAAACCAGTCATGAAATGGAGCTCTTGTTTCCAGCCGGTTCTACTGGAAATTATTTTGTGTAAAAAGGGAATATGATAAACCATACTGGAATTCTCCTTTTCAGAGTGCACTTAAAAGTTAAAAGTAGCAACTTGGGTGTAAAAAAGCCCTTTGAGATGTGCTCTTAAATGAAAGTCTTGATTCACTTTGATAGGGAGTCTGTCTGACTTTACTCTGTTTCTTAGCATAAGATCCTATTTCTAATACATCCTCAGAGTCAGGACTTTTGTATCCTTGAATTTTGCATCTGGAAAAGGAATATCATAATTCAGATTAATCACTGCGTAAAGCCCAGAAGTGAATGTTACTTGCGTAGTGCTTTAACCCTCTAAAATGTTTGGAAAGAGTGCAAAGCAAGAGCAGTTCCTGTTCTTTCCCTCATTTGAAATAAAAAGGATTTTATGGTTTTATTCTTTGGCAAACACTTTACCTCTAGGCACCTACCTTCAGAACTATCTGGCAGTATCCAGCCTGATTTGGCAGGCTGCACTCAACAGAGGCTTGAGGACTGCTTCAAGAGGATGTTGTGAACTAGATAATTTGGTGCATTCTGTAAGCTATGTGTGTGAGCCTCTCTGAGGTCTGCCCACACGGTGCCTGGCCCTGTGCTTCAGCCTCCCTGCTTTCTGACTTAAGAAAACTTGTCCTAAGACATTAGTTAAGCTGTTTGTGCTCTTTTGTCTGTTTGTTTTTTCATCCTGAAGGAATCCATGGGAGGTAAAGAATATGATTCAGAACAGAGCACAGTTAGGAGCCTCTGTGACTGATTTTTAGAAAATAAAAAATAAATAAATTCTGTGTTTGTCAAGAAGTTAGAAACAACTTCTTCTGGATTGCTGACAAAAGGTTAGCAACTCAGTGAATTGACTTCTAAAATGTTTTTGTAAGATTATCTAAGATCACTTTCTATGAAGCCTACCCAATAAAAATCTACTACTCCCAAAAGCAGGGAAGCAGAAGTCCCATGGGGATGTAGAGTAACTGTAGTTAATCAAAAGTAATGGCCACGTCTGCTATGCATGGAATGCTAAATGCTGGGAGAATGGAAAAATAAGGGAGAAAGATAGCACTTGGGAGCCTACTGCTTCTTACTTCAATAAAGAACAGTTATTCTTCATAAAAAAGGGATTTAATTTTACTCCCTCTTCCCAAATCCTTTATCATAGCCTTTCAGCGCATAGGGTAGGGCATGATTGTTCTTAACTGCCAGAGCTGAAAACTTGCAGGGGTTCTGGGAAATCAGCTGCTATTGCTGCTTCCCATTGTACACTGTCACCACTGCTACAATCAAAACTCAGCTGTAGCCACAGAAGATAAAGCCAGAAAAAATGTGATTTTCCAGTGCCATTCTACCTAACCAGCCACCTTTAATTGACCAAGTTTCTTCCCTTCCCTATAACTCTTGTTGAGCTTTATTCTTTTCAACATGCCACACAGGAAACTGACTTGATTTTGATCACACTGTCGTTTGGCTTGGAGGTCTTTAAGCCAGCAAGTCTGTCAGATAAAATTACATCCAGGTGCTGCCATTTATGATGTCTTTTTCGCTTGGAAGTCATGTGGAGTAGAAAAAGAAGGTTTTAGACATTCAGCCATGATTTTTGCGTGTCTGATGCAGACTTGGAGCACTGACCCTTGCTAGGCTGAGGGGTGTCTGGAAATCCCTGCGAACACTTATGTTGGTACAATAAATCCAGTGGTTCTGTGATGCACCAGGTCAGACTGTGGATATTGAGGGCATCCGTGCAATCGGGCATCTCTGCAAGTCCAGTATTTCCAAAGTTACATCCAGCTCAGGGTTAGGTTGCTGTGATTCCTTCCACTATTCCAGCACATCTGAGAGAGCCTGGATTAGACTGTTTTCACCATCAGAGTAATTATTTTTTAAAGAAATGTTTGGTTTTGTTAGGGAATAGGTTAGATCTGCAAGTCAGGTTGCATTTCCTGAAATTTTGCAGTACTTGCAAATTGTCTCTAAAATCTGTGTCAATCAGGAAACGTATTTGTATGTAGAGAATATTATAACAGTATTCTCAACAAGACTGGAGTTTTTAATGAGCCAGCACTTATTATTTCAAGGAACCTATCTGCTAATTTTCCTGTTTGGTTGTAGCTCTACTGCTGATAGCAAAGCTAAATATGTGGGTAAATACTGTCAGAAATGGTTATTGATTTTTTGGGGTGCCTAACTCAATATGTTGAAGGGGCCTGGTGTTTCCAAAAGTGACAGCTTGGACATTTCTGAGAAATCCATTTCCCATGGAAAGTTTAGGATTATTATTCAAGAGTGATTTAGCCCTTGGGCCCAAGCTGTGGTGATGATGTGCTCAGGTAATTTATTAGCATATGCACCTTAGTTAGTCTGATTCTAGGCATTAAAAGCAGTTACACTCTAATAGCTGATTAATTGATTGTGCAAATTTATTTGATTATTAAAGTCCATTTGCATTGTTAGTATCATTGTCTTAATGAGCTCCCAGTTGGGAGTCTCTTATGGTTTACAGAGCTCCTTTTTATATCTTAGACAAATTGCTTCTAAGCCAAACCTGAAATACACTGTAGAGCTGAAGTTGGGGACTTTTATTCGGTCCCTGCCTGATACGTGTAAAATTCAAACTCCTTTTGCTTCCTGGTCATCAAACTAACGTTGTTCACCTCTTTTCCAAGTGTTGCACTGTTTAAAAGGGAAGCCAAAATCTATTTCATTTGGTTTGTGACATCCTTCACAGTTAATTCTAACTGTAGTTTATGTTGCAAAGAAGAGAATATGAAGTCTGCTATCACAGGCTCTTAATATTTCAGTGTAATGCAGGTTTAAAGCAGTTTCAGAACAGGTTAAAAAGCAATACTGCTTCCACAGACTGAATTGTATCTCACATTGCAAGCAGTTCAGGTGTCACTAATGTATGTTTTGTAGGATGCCAGTTAGTGTGGCTCAGTACTCTCTCCTGTAGGATTTTTTAAAAACATTTTCAATTCAATATTGTTCACTTGACATCTGCTGCACTGTTTGAAGCAGTAGAAGAAAATGGCAACCAAGTTCATTTTATCAGAAAGTCAGCTGTGCTTTTCTAGCTGTCAAAACACAATGTAAAGATAATATGTATGAAATTATTCGGGAAACAAGGCTTTCTATTTTGCCAACCAATACTTGAGAAGAAAAAGCGCTCTCACCGCATGTGCTGGCACCACAGAATAAATCTGCGTGACATATGACAAGCAGGAAAGGGCAGATCATTCATCACGGGGAGCACACACTGCCCTTGGATATCATCCCAGTCAGTTCCTTGGTTGCTGCTGATGAGTTTGCACGATCAGAACTGCACCAGCTGAGTGTGCGGGAGGGAAAGCTGTGCATTTAATATCCAATAGGTGTGGTGAAGTCAAGCATACAAAAAGCCATCATGTCCTCAGGATACAGAACCATATGCAGGCTAATTGCAGCAACAATGCCTGGTGTCTGGCAATTGAAAGGAACTTCACTCCCAAGAATGGAAACATATATTAAATTTCCAGTTTTAAACGGGAAGCCAGAGGCCATTCCACTTTATTTGGTAATGAAGGAACTGTTTTGTTTTGGCTGGGGAAGGGAATAAACCAGTCGTTTGCATTCCCATGTGCTTTTTCTGATAAAACCAGAAACCAGGAAAAAGGGATAGGGTTATTAATAAGGTCATATTTATTTTGTGTGCTGTCCTGTGTAGATACCGCTGAATGAAAGTCATGAGTCTCTGAGGAGGATAAAGAAGGGAGGTAAAGACAACTCTCTAAATGGGTTTTAAAAATAGTGTCCAAGTCTTTTTTTCAGCAGCTTCTAATTAACACATTTCTTTTTTAATGCTGTGCTATTCCATGAAATCAAATGGCTTTGGAGGAAAGTGCAGTGTTTTCTCAGCATTACTGCAATCACATTATTTTTATATTAGGTTCCTTATCCTTCCTGCTTCGAGGCCAATGGCAGAATTCCAGTAGAGCTTAATAAGGGAAGAGTCAGGTCTTTATTAGTTTGCAATCCCAGGGACTGCAGTAACATGGGATGACATCAGATTTCCTCCAGGCCAAACCTTCCCTGCTGCACTGGTAGTGAACCCAGCGTCGCAATCCCACCGGTGTCACCAAGAAGGAAGGTGTGAAACTCTGCACTGTATTTCATGTAACCACTACACACAAGGCTCACAGTGTCATAAAACCATTCAGGAGGTAGGAAAGGCCTCAGGAAGTCTCTATTTCAATCTTCTGATCAAGTCAGGACCATGAAATCAGACTAGGCATTTGAGGGGTTTATCAAGTTCGTGTAGGATGCAAGGGAGGGGGATGTGGTACTAAGACACCCTTTCTCTCTGGTATGTAAGGATTGGACAAAAATCAGTCTGTGGAGTAATTCTGAATGAACTAAAGTCTGATTTAAACTAATTCATTGTTAATGATCCTCTACAAGTATCCATATGGAAAGAAGTTTTCTCTATGGAGTTCCCTGCACTTGTAGCACTACTGTAGATCTTGTGCCTAGAGTTCACTTCCTGTATTTCACTTTTCTATTTTCTTCCTCATCTCTTTTCTATTCTAGGTTTTTTTTCATTGTGCATTTCTAAAGTATAAGTCTATGAATTACACTAAAAATGGGAGGATTTTTCTGTCTTTTTTAAAATTTGATGTTCATGCAAGTTTTTGAGCAAGACTGTGCTTAAGTCATGTCCAACTGGCCAGATGCTGATGAGTCAGATGAGCAACGATCACCAGAGAAGCACTAATTTGTAGAAAAATGTAGTGAAGAAGAGCAGGAATCTGGGAAAGCCACATATTACATGTGAGAAAGTTAAGTGAGAAAGAATTACTCACAGAGCTGCAAATCAGTATGTTAGGAGCCAAAAAATTTTGAAGTTTACAGTTATGCAAAATTGAAATTTCAAGTGCAATGATCTCTCTCTCTCTGCACATTACAGGCATTGAGCTGATCTGTGAGAAAGACATTGATCTTGCGACACAGGTTCAAGAACTGCTGGAATTCCTTCATGAGAAACAGCACGAGCTGGAGCTTAATGCTGACCAAACTCACAAGAGGTTAGAGCAGTGCCTGCAGCTCCGGCACCTCCAGGCTGAGGTCAAGCAGGTGAGAGATTTTAACCACACATGGGGGGCTTGAGGGGGTTTTCAGCCATTGCATGCATCCACACTGCCAAGCCAGTGCCTGGCCAAGGGACAAACGTTTAGGAGGGCAATCTAAATCCCCCTTTCCTTAACAGTGCTTGATTTGCTGGCAGGTTACAGAATGGCCCTTTGAAAATGAGGAGGGGCTCTGCTCTCCTGAGTGTGCATGTTCTTGAATTCAGGAGCAGTTGTGGGAGATCTTTGCAGAACTGACCACGTAGCTTCTCAACTGGAGAAACGGCCTCAAACTCCAAGTGTTCTGGGAATATAATTATTTTATTTGTGACGCAAACTTAATCTGAGGTGAAGAACAGGCCCAAAGCAAAAGAAACTGAGCTGTGAGGCCTAAATATGACATTATGGTAGTTTCACCTTTTCATTTATTGCTATGCGTCTGTTGTCTTGCAGGAATCTTTAACATCTTCTGGTGATTTAAAAAATTCTGACAGTCGTTTCTAGATCCCAGGACTTGTTTAGGCATCTTAGTATTATTACACTGCCTTTCTTTCAGATTTCATCCTAGCATAGACAGCCCCTCTGTTTTCCCTAATATTTAATTTGGATGCCTCATGTTTCTTTGTTTTCCTTTGCTGCACAGGATAACATTACACTTCCTGCTTCCTGGCCCATAGGTGGCTTCACACTCCAGTGTATGTCTGGATTTTAATTGAAGGGTCTTGATTTCATCAGGAAAACCAAGAATGTTTTTCCAGACACCTGAAATGTTCAGTTTTCCATTTTACTTATAAAAATAGGTGGGTTGGGGGTCGTGTTGGGAGGAATGTCCAAATACTACAAGGTGTTCATTAAAGATATCCGCTTATTCCCTTACTTACACACACACACACACACACACACACACACACAGACACACAGACACACACACATGCAATGAATGCTAAGTACATATGATCATAAATTTTGAAGACAGAATAACTGAGTGATGCTTTGTCTGAATTGCTTTATCATTGCTGGCAAAAATACTCCTTCACACTCAGAAAACTGGCAGCACTAACACCAGTGCATACATTTTCTTTCAAAGTCCACTTCAATGTGACTGTTTTGCAACTCTACCTAAAAGCAGCATAGAATTCTCCTAATTTTTATTTTTAAAATATGGTAATTTTGCATTTGTGATTATTGAAGATCATGAAGTTCTGAAGCTCTTTAGACTGCTTGGATTTCTTCTGAAAAAAAAAAAGAAAACCAACCAAGCAAAACCCAGAAACACTCCGTGATATTTATAATCACCATCTTAACACGATTATGAAGTATATACTTTTTTTTCTATAGGCTCCTGAAGTTTCTTATACACAGCTTAGCTAAGCTTGGAGGTGTGTGTGATAGATTTATGATGAAGCAGAGCCATTTTAACTTATGACAGAAAACTGAGAGGAGTTACACGTGTAGCAGAAAGGCTGAAGATGTAGGTTGCCCACCTGCCCAGGGTGAAGTGCAGTTAGCCCTGTGGCTGCTCCTGCAGCCATTCAGTGGCAGTGCAGCACTTTCTGCAGGTACCTGATGTTATTTGCCTTATTATCAAGTATCTGCTGGTCCTTAACAATTTTAAAACCAAAATCTATCCAAAGGAAGTGGTTATAAGACTGAGCTGATACTTACTGTGAGAGAACAGCTGTCTTGAATTAGTATTTCCCTAACAGAGCTTGGGACCATCAGAGCCTTTGTTATTATGTGACCTCTCAGCAAACCAGTAGTGAAAAAACATTTTATTTGTTCAGCTGAATACTAAGGGCTCCTTTGCTTGTTAACCTATAAATTACCACAGCTACAGCCTCCCTTAGAAAGAGGCAAGTTAAAATACTTCTGTGTCCTATCTGTTTGGTTTCCTGTAAATGAGTCATATTCCCAACCATTTAGTGAAACTGGGAAATGTATTGATTTTGGCTTGTAGCTCATCTCCAGTCTGGTCCAGGTTTCCTTCACTTTCAGTTTAGTACATCTGAGATGATGGATGATCTCATTAGAAAATTGCTCTTTCTCTTATGAATGAGTTGAGATGTGGTTGTTGCATGACACCTCCTGTAGCTGTGTTAAGTTCTGCTGACAGAGTAAAATTGGTCAAGGCTGCTGCATGTACATGTGTTTGCATTTTTAAATAATGGCTCATGGAAATAAAAAGTCTTTTAACTGTCTCTATCTATTTAAGTTTCATTTACCAGGGGTTTCTGCTTTATATCATATGCACCGAGGGTTTGAATGCCAAGACAATGAATTGAAGTTTGGGGCCATTACAGTGGAACAATTCCAAATGAGATGTTCTGTGAACTGCTTTAGAGTGGAAATAGTAAAGATCAGTAATTCACAAGGTCTTTGTTGTTAAGAAAGATCCTGCCCAAGCCTGATTTTCCCTCATTTGGATCCCAGTCATTTCTGACAGAAACTACAGAGCTTGGACTGCTTACATAAAAGTAATAGCAGAATAGATTTGTGAAGATCAGTTTAAAAAAACAAACTCTAATGCAGTGCCTGCAGCTGTTTTAAGGGGATAGCTTCCCTATCCCCTTAATTTATCTCTGTGTGGTTTGGGCTTTTCTTTTTTTATATAAGTGTTGAATTTGACCTAATTTGCTCCAAGATATCCTCAAGGTGTCCCACTGTACTTGCTTTCCAGGTTGTTTTGAAGTATATTTAATCCTTTTGATGTGCTTATTATCCATCTATTTTTGCTGTTTGGTGTTAGATTTGCTTGAAAATATATATGCCCAAGGGATCATGGGAAGTAGTCATTTGAGATACACTGAATATATTTGTTTTTTCCTAATCTAATATCAAATAGCTCCTGGAAAACTGATGCAGTTTTGAACATGGCTAAAATTACCAGAAGCTGTCCTTTATGGTTGTGTCTGTGTTAGTAAAAGCTTCTGAAGGAAGCTGCAAAGGCTCTGGAGATGTAAAAGATTCACTTACATTGTTTTGTCTTTCAAACATGAAAATCTTTTCTTATCTGACTGGACAGGTATCCATAGCAAGGCCTTAAGACACTTTTAGAAACATGAAGGAAGGCATTCTGACTGAACTGAGCAGTAGACAAAAGCTCTGCATGATACAGAGCTCTCATTTCTTAAGGATGGCTGTACAGGGGGTGCCCCAATCTTTATTTTTCCTGAAGAGTCTGACTCTGTGCTCAGTGAAGATGGCAGAGTTCCAGGGAAGAAGTTATGAGTTTTAGAAGAATTTGGTGCTATTATTTGATTACAGAGGATCCCTGTACAGGAGCATAGCCTCTGTAAAGCAAATTGGAGTCAAAGGTGGGAGTTGTTTCAGAGTTGTGGTGGTTGCCCTGTTAAACAACCCATGCCTTACAGTGAAACTGTTTTTCCATGGTAAGTGGCTTTTATATAAGATCCCGTAAAAGTGTTTCTGCTTCTCTGTTATAAAAAATCATTAGGTTGTATAAGAAAATATTTGAAGATTTATTTAACTCCAGAATTATTGAATCACTGCTTCTACAAAGCTGATAAAATCTGTAATTTGTAGGAAATGTCTGTTTAAAGGCATCTTTTAAGGTTGGCCTGTCTACACATTGCTAAATAGTGGTGAACCTATTAACACAAGAAATGATCATAGAAGTGCCTTGATGGTGTATTAGGAGCTTCTCTATATATTTTAATGAAAAGGTCTTAAGCATTATATTAGTAGGAGTCAATTTGTGAGCAGGTCTTGTAAACCAGGTACAAATGTGTAAATGCTCCCTTCCAGCCAGTTCACAGCTCTCTATCCTAAATCAGGGACATGAGAGATGTCTCTGCAAGCGTCTGAGTTTTGAACTTAGATTTAAGAAGCTTTGGTTGTGCAGCGGAATTTTTTTTCCTTACTATATGTAAACAACACAAGTAAGATAAAAGCATTACTGTGAAAATACCTTATGCAAATCCCAGATGAGGCTCTAACACTGAAGTGCCAGACTTCTGAAAGTAGGAAGGGGTCACTGTAAATGCTTCCAAGCAAAATATGCTAGCGCTTGGGCGCTCCTTGGGCCTGGAAAGGGGAATGTAGGAGCCCCACAATGAGTGTCTAACCCCACTCTCTGGGGGAAGGAGAGAAGAGAACTACTCAAGGGCTGCAGCAGCCTTGGTCAGGAGCGGTGCTGGCAGTCCATCAGTCCACCTGAATTGCTCTCACTGGATAATCTGAGTCTGCAAGACACTTGAACAGAGGGATGAATATGTGTTGTTAACACCAGAGGAAACCTGGCAGACTGATTGTGTGGTCCCTCTTCCTAATCAAGTTTCTTTGTTTTAAGACTGTGTTTCCACAGATTTTTTTTCAGATGTTTCACTATTTAGAGGCTCAGATATTTGTGTGAAATCTGTGTCAAACTGTCTGTGGCAGTTTCTGAAAAATTCAGCTGAAATGAAAGCTGTTTCACAGAGGAAAAATCATGCTGTATTTTTAGCATATACACTCACTATTTTCTACGTTCCAAATGGTCCAAGGCAGGATGCATTGCAGTATGTAAAATGTGAAAGCATGTCTTGCCTCACGATGTCCTCAATTCAAGCCTTTCCCAGGTACAGTGATCCTTTGGTAAACCTCAGTGTTTGGTGCCACGTAGTTGATAATAATGTAGGGTTCAAGTCTATGGATTATAGAAAATGCCAGACAATGCAATTGCCATATGATAACTTGACTGCTTTTCCTTTAAATGTGTGATGCATTTCCCACAGGAACAATTACACCTGCTGATGAAAGAGAAATGAATGAAATGAAATCTTCCGCACTGTTGTACTGAGCAGAATGTAATTTTCTACAAATTAGGGTCAGCTACAAGTATAGATGTCTCCCTTTTTTCTCATAGGGAAAACTCTTTTTTTACCCTACAGGGAACTAAATGGCACTAACTAGGGTGATGCATGATGTAGGGATGAAAAACAAAACAACAGAAAATCCCTGTTTCCTTCAGGCAGTTTAATGGATCACTTGGAGAAAATGATAGTACAAAAGGTAAATTGCTATGTGGACTATTGCAGCAAAGGCGATTTTGGAAATCATGAGCTAAATTTAGCGCAGGGTTTGAGCAGTCAGGATTTCCTGTGCATCTGTGAATTGGACTCAGCAACTTTCTGGCTTTACTGGACTAATTTGACACCTTCAGAGGTAGAAAAAAGGCTTTGAGACAACACAGGAAAGAACTTTTACATGTGTTCTGGGTGCTAATTTCCCAAACACATGTCTTAAAATAGCAGAAAATGCTGCTGCTTACATGAGTGAGTACAAGCTTGATGGATTAATTATGTACATTTACGATGTGATTCTGCCATCATTACAGCATGGATTGCATGTCTACAAATAATTTGAACATCTCTGAAGTAAAGCTTCTTGATTAAATACGAAATGCAAGACTTGACATTTTTTCCTAGATCTGCGTGCAGGTGGAAACTCCAACTGCATCTCAACTCCATGCCAGATGAACCTGACTGTCTTTTCCCTCCTCACCCCTAAGCTCAGTAAAAAAGTAGACTTTCGTGTGAAAGAAACACAGGCAAGTGAAGCAGAAAGGTGTTGCAACATCTGTGATTCCAGGTAGAAATTTGGAAAGATGTTTAAATTTAAATCTCCCTCATTATGCTTTGTGGTTTTGCCCTGGGGTATTTGCATAGGGGACCATTCATTTTTGTGATCAAACCTTGGAAATGAGTGCTCTTTGCTATCCAAATATCCATGTAAAGGGATATCCATGTAAAGGGAGTTTAATTCTTCAAGCAATAACTTTTTCAATAAGATCTCTGCCTCCTAAAAATGTGTGTCATTAAGATCTTCTCCTAGGATTTCTTTCTGCTCACAGATTCTTGTTGTTCAGCCAGGCTGAAGCATCTTCTGATAGGTGACTACATAAACCCTGGTACTGAAGCAGCCTTTCCTTAAGCACATCCTTTGTTTGCAGGTGCTTGGCTGGATCAGGAACGGGGAGTCGATGCTGAATGCGAGCCTTGTCAATGCGAGCTCCCTCTCGGAGGCTGAGCAGCTCCAGCGAGAGCACGAGCAGTTTCAGCTGGCAATAGAGGTAACACCAACAAGTTAACTTTGTTTCCCCTTCCCAGGTGAACATCATACAAAAGGTTGTCTCATGGGCATCAATCGTTGCTTTTTTGAAGGAAGGGGAGGAATAGAGGCTTTAGAAAATCAACTTATCATTAAACTCATAATGTAGCCAGAGGCTAATAGTGAAATCAATCATTTATCAACCACAGCTAATTCTTCTGCTGCCAGATATCAGCTTTTCCATTCATGAAAATGACACTTAGGCATCTCCTGATAATTTCTTTGATAAAAAATTAAGAAGATTAAAATTCATAAAGTGATCTGAAATGGGAAAAGTTTGTCATGTCAGTTTCTTCCCACATCCACAATTTGCAGGTCATTCCATAGTATTCATTTGTGAGTGTTTTTTTACTGGATAATGCTCTCACACTAAATAATCTTTCATTCAGCTTTCCTTTCATGAACACCAGAAAAGAAACTCATTCCAACCCTCATCCTCAAATAACTGACAAAGAGACAAGAGGGGCAATTTTTAAGAATTGCCTGCTAAACTGCTTTTGCACCTTCTTGCTCTGGAGTAACAACACATCTTTGACCTGGTCTTGGAAACTGGTTGTGAACCAACCCGTTTGCCTCACTCACAGGGCCAGGAGGAAGAGCCCCTGCTCTGAGCAGCTTTCCTTTGAACGAGAAGGTAGTGAAGGGCTAAGGTCTCACCTGAGCACAAGATCCCTAGTTAACTTCAGTGCTTCATGTATCTCTGTTATAATGAGCAAACCCTACACTCACAGGGTGTGCTCAGTTCAGTTACAAGAAAGAGGTTCCTTTGCTTTTCCCTGTTCCACCTTAAAAGATGTATATAATCTGCTTCCCAGATTATATTAATTGTTAGCTTTTTACAGAGAAAAGAACAGCTGAAAAATACCCATATGCTTGAAAACTAAACCAAACTTTAAACTCTGAAAGTACGGCGATTTTAAGAGATGCCTGACTGGGGGTGGGAGGTGGGGGGAAGAGGAAGGGGTGTCTCCTGGTAAACTTGAAGTAAGTCAGTATACATTACAGTGGTGCTAATAAGTATAGAGTTTAAATCTCAGCTAATGACTTTTTTTGATCCAGCTCTGCTCAGAGTAAGGAAAGAGCAGCTGTTGCAGCTCCTGAAGAAAAGGAAGAAGTTTTTTATCAATTCTGTATGAGCTGGCTGGTACCAAGCTGTGCTGACCACATCGTGGCAGCCACCACCAGACAGCAGTGGAGAACAAGACACCCACTGGCTGAGTTATCACAGCTTCTGACACTGGGGAAGTGCTCGCATTTGGTAGTAGATGCAAATCGCAGAGGGAGAAGAGGGTTACACCACAGTAAGGGGAAAATAAGTTTTCAAAAGGAAAAAACACTAGATTAAATATTTAAAGTATTTAAAGCTCAATATGAGGAAGAGATCAGCAAAGCACACAAAGCAGATTGTTCTCTAAAAGCATTCTAGATGTGGAATTGATTTTCAGTTGAAATCCTTCGAAGTCTATTTCAAACATGTATTACAATTCTAACATCAGTAAAGCAGCTGGATATTAAATTTAACTAGTTGTTCTTGAACATCTTCCTAAGTTTCTGCCAAGTATTAATACTTTTTGTTTCCTAATAGCTTTCTCTACATTGCATTATTCATCAGTGTATTACCAGATGATTTCAAGCTTTTTTCCAGGTTCATGGCTTAGATCATAAAACTATCACATGAGAATTTGTCAGCAGCAGTTACAAATGGGAAATAGCACAGAGGAGTCTGAGAGATTTTAGAGCTTCTGTTCAGGAGATGGAAATCAAATACTGGACTGAACCATGTCTGAACACAGTTACTCAGGAGGCTGTGAAGGGATGGGGGCTATTTTAGCAGCTCACAGAGGAAGGTATAGCCACCACTTGGTAACTCTGAGAGGAGCTGGTGTAGGCTGGGGAATGGGGCAGATAACTCAGTCCTTGTAAAGTGGATACTGAGTAAAATGGGGAATGTTGGAGGGAATGGTTTGATTCTCCCCAGCTCTGACCTTAAAGGTAGGAGCGTAAGTCTAATCTCCAGTATGAGTGAACTGACTTTCAGAAATGCATCTTCAGGGGCTCATATTTGTGATACAGTTCATGCCCTTTAGTAAGACATCTTCGTGTCTTCGGGGGCTGATGTTTTGAACAACTACACAGGTAAAGCTGCTGATGCCAGGCAAGAGCCAAATTAGGGTGATTAAGCCCATAGTTTGCCAACTGTTTAGAGTTTGCTTTCGGGCTGCAGATTGTGTGGGATGCAGTCGGCACTGAGGCTGGGTGAGAGCTCAGCACAAGAGCTGCCTGCCCCGGGCTGTCAGAATGGACCCCTGGGAGCCCCACCCTGTGTTGCTGCCCAACGGGCAGTAGCTGACCCATGAAGCCAACCCATCTTAGCAGTGCTTACGTGTTCCAAGCTTTAACAACATGTTGCAAATGTGTGTGAATAACTGAAACTAAAATGCTTTGCAGAAAGTGACTGTTAACTGAAGATAACCCTGAAAATATTTCACTCTCTCGCATCCCCATGCTCACGCCTCGCTTCACCTTTCTACCATATATCTGGCACATCTGTACAACCTCTCTTTCCTCCCCTCATACACAGTCCCTCTTTCATGCCACTTCCTTACAGAAGACACACCAGAGTGCCCTGCAGGTGCAGCAGAAGGCCGAAGTGTTGCTGCAGGCTGGACATTATGACGCTGATGCCATCAGAGAATGTGCCGAGAAGGTGGCCCTGCACTGGCAGCAGCTGATGCTGAAGATGGAGGACAGGCTCAAACTTGTAAATGCCTCGGTGGCCTTTTATAAAACCTCTGAGCAGGTGAGCTGGACAGTGTCATTTCTGGGCCATAGCAAACCAAGTCTGAAACAGTAAAAGTTCTTTCTTTTGATAAGTGTTGTAATACAAAAAGACCCCAAACACAAACCAAACAAAATGTCCCCCCCCCCCCAAAAAAAGACAAAAAGAGAGCAGCAAGCACTTTTTAATAACTTTCATCTTAAAGTTTTCAGTGTAGCAATGTAATTCTTGAAGTGGTTCTTTTTGTTGGGTTTTTTCAATTTTCCCCTTTCAAAGAGGAATAATTTTTGAAATCCCATCACTTTTGTTTCAAGTTCTCATGATACTTAGTTTTGAGGAATATAAATCTGCTTTTCCTTGAGAACTGCTTGCAATTACTAATTGTTACTTTGTGAGGCAATGTTTTCACTAGTGCTTAAATACCACCATGCCAAAAAAGTTGCCAAGATTCGAAGAGATTTCTCTTAAATCCACCTGCAACACAGATAATTACAGCAGGAACCCATTATATGCTAGCACAACTCTACTTTATTCCAGGTGTTCATGAATTGCAAAACACATTCCAGTTGGCTCCTGGCATGGTGGGATTATTCATCCCTTGCACAAGCAGGTGCCCTTTATACTCTAGTCAGTGAGAATTAGTGTCACAGTGTGGCTGCTTGAGCAGCCTTGCCTGGTGTCATTTACTGCAGCCAGGCAGTTGGTTTTAGCAGGGACACTGCAGGAACCTCTGGTTTCACACAAAAGGCAGCAGTGATTGCCAGGACATTTTCTATTGTTATTATCACACAGTTAGGTCCTCAATTAGAGAACCAGACATGGAAAGATTTTTAACACAACTAGATATGTCATTAGGGAAAGAGTGTAGTTTTCCTTAACTTGGAGGCTGTAGATGATCATCAGACCACTTTTTGGTGTCATTTGTTTAATGTATTCTTAAGACTGTTTAAGATGAATTTATTCCTTATAATTAATGTATTTCACTGTGAAGAGTTTCAAACAGATTTACAGTCCCTGATGCATTCAAGATCAAAATGAATTACTGCTAATGGAGGAGTGTGAGAAATGAAAACTGTTAGGGGATTCATTAGAGCTTTAGACAGTTAAATGTGCTGGCCAAAATATGCATAGCCACTAATTTATCGATTCAGTCTCTCTTCCTGTTTCCAAGTCTCAGACAAGCACACTGCAGTGCCCACAGTTCATTCACTGGTTGTGTCTATTCAGCAAATGTGTAGGGCAGAGATCGCTCAGTCTTTGAATGCTCATGAACTCATTCTGCAAGCCTGTCATCTTCTCTTAGGCTTCACGGCTGATCTACAGTCCTTAAGGGTCTGCTCCCTGACTGCCTGACAGTGGAGTGAATAATTTACTGGATCCTGAATTCTCTGAGTATCTAGAAAAAGCAGCTAAAAGAGCGGAGAGAGTGTCACATCCAGCCAAACCTTTTCATGCCTGTCTTCCCCAAGTATATTATGGTCTTGATATAAGTGGTGAAGCCCTGGGTTTCAAATAGCCCAGTTTCTCTCTGACTTCATTGACAGCCCATTTTATATTCACTTCTCTCACCACCTTAACAGAAAGATGATATTTGCACGTGCAGGGTCAATTCTTTCTGGAAAGATGTGAATCCCAGGCAGTCCATTTACTTTCATTCTTTAAATCACCAAAGTCCAGTAGAATGGCAAGGTTTTCAAGAAGTAGAATGGAAATGCTTTTCTGTGCCTAACACATGGAGCACTTGCTCTCCACTAAATGTTTGAGGGTGAGTGCTGGTTTGCATCCAAGCAGGAAGATGATTTCAGATTGCCAAATGCATGAGGTCCTTGCATAATGCACAGTGCATATGCCTGGCAGCAGGATCAGTTATCAGCTCACCTTAACTCACCAGTTTTAAGGTGGACTTTGATGTGCTCTTGATCAGAGTTACATGAAAATGGTCTTTGATTACCTTGGTGAGTATTGCTGGAGTCTCCTCCAGGCTGTGCTCTTAATCACATGGGGTCCCGTGAATTATAACTGTGTTCTTATGAAAACTGCAAGAGTAGGCATGAAGAGGGTGGACATTGCTACCTGGATACCAGCAATAACTGACTGGGTCATTTCAGCAGTGGAGTCTGTAGGAAGAGCCCTCTGGGAAAGAAGATGAAAGTTCCAAATGTCTTGGAAAACTTTGGCAGTGTCTGCACAGGCCACTGAGAGTATTCTCAGGGTCTGCAACATAGAAGATTCAGCCTTGTCTGAGGCAACTGCATGATTTCCAGGCTGTGTTGGTTTGTTTACCTCATTTCCACTGTTCCACTATGCTACCAGGATAGAACATATGTCTTGTGAGCCCTGTATGGTGGAGCACCTGCATCCACCTAGATTGTGACACTGATTTAATGTCTATTGGTTTCCATCAGCCTTTAAAAAAGCTGTATAGGGAGCAACTAAAATGCAGCTGAAGAGAATTAGTTCCAGCTTCAGACTTTGTTTCAGGAAGTATTTAAGCATGTGCTTTTCTTTAAGTATGTGTTAAGTCCCTTGACTTCAGTAGGATTTAAACACATTCTAGAATAGGGATTGTTTCCTGAATGATCCACTGAGGCTGGGTTGACCCCTGCCTTGATTCAACCTCTTGTGCTTCCCCCCATTATTCATTAGAAGAGAAGAATTATTTATCAACCTTAAACCAGATAAATTGTATCCCAAACAGTAAAGATCCCTACAGGTAAGAAAGCCACCTAGATCATTCTGTCTCGGGCCTGGTTTATAGCAGTTACCCCCATGCTGTGGCCCACAGTACAAAAGTGAAATGTCATTGGTCATAGACTTTTACTGAATGTTCTCCTCATGGTTATGATTGTAGATAACTGAGTTGTTGTGCTGTGGGCATGTTTCAGGTGTGCAGCGTGTTAGAGAGTCTGGAGCAGGAGTACAGACGGGATGAAGACTGGTGTGGAGGCCGAGACAAACTTGGACCAGCAGCTGAGATAGACCATGTCATCCCTCTGATCAGCAAACACCTGGAACAGAAGGAGGCTTTTCTCAAGGTCTAATTTTAGTTCTCTAATAAATCAGGAATACTCTTCATTAAGTAGACAACATAGAGCAGTGTTGGTAGGTTTGAGAGGACACTCTCAGGTGTAATTCCAGTTCAGCTACTGGCTGGCTGTATAAACCCTAGGCCAGTTTTACTTTGTTATACTAGGGGTGATTAGAATTATTATCAATACATATCTCAGAGAGAAGTCATCAAGACCAATTAGGTTATGTTTGCATTGCACTTGCAGGATGTTAGTTTTTGTGCTGGTTCAAAGCTCAGTTCTTAAAATTGCATTAGAAATGACAGGTATTAAACATCATTTGGGTGTTGGCTTGTACAAACCATCCAGCATTTCAAATTTTGTCCTCCAAGCCAATAACTGAAGAACTAATAATAACTGAAGCAATTTTGTCTCTGCAAGGCAACACCAGGATGGAGACAGAGATTTTTTCCTGCCTTCCAGGTGCTGCTTTGGAAGAACTGGGGAGCTCACAGGCTGACAAGTGAACTGTTAGCCAGCCTCCCACCTGCCACTAAAACTGATGCACAACATGAAACTACACTTGCAGTCAAGGCTTAAGAAATTATACCTCTAGATGTTTACATTTTCTGAAACAACGAGTACTTTTCTTGAGAGATGGGTTAGATTTGGATAGAGAAAATGTGTGAGGTACCAGTTTTTAACAAGCAGTTGTTTTATTACTGTCATTAATTTGCTTTAATATATAAAATGAGCCACTATATTAAATATTACTCATGTTTTAATACATCTGTGAGACTATTACTTTATTAGCTGAGTTTATTGACTCTTAGCTGAAGTTCTCATCTTCCCAGATGAGAGAGAACTTCTCCTTGCAATATGAGCAAGAACTCTCTTGGTCCCCTTTGCTTTCTTTGCCCATCTTTACTGATTCCTTTTGGTGGGGGCTGTTTCTCCTAGGCCTGTACCCTGGCCCGGCGGAACGCCGAGGTGTTCCTCAAGTACATCCACAGGAACAACGTCAGCATGCCCGGCGTGGCGAGCCACACCAGGGGCCCCGAGCAGCAGGTCAAAGGTTGGTGCGCTGCTGCCGTGACAGCATCGAAGGTCTGGCTTGGCTCCCCCTCTGCAGTGTGCTCATCCTAACATCTGTGAATGTGCTCGGGAGGCAAACTCTGTTCTAGCACCATTTCCTTTACCAGATCACTCTGCAACGTCACTTGCTTTGTGGTGGTTTCTTGTGTGTGCAGTTTGGGGGTTTGGGTTTTGGGGTTTTTTTTAAGCAGCCCCTTTGAATCAGTGCTTGTTTTTAAGAAGTGCGATTTCAGGCTCTGCTTTTGGGAACAAGGTCCAGGCAAAGTGATTAAATTCAGTATTTCATAGCTTATTTCTGTATGCATTCAAGGAATCCCTAGTCATGCAGATGTTTTCCTTTGCCCTACAGCCATTCTGAGCGAGCTGTTGCAGAGGGAGAATCGGGTCCTTCACTTCTGGACCCTGAAGAAGCGGAGATTAGATCAGTGCCAGCAATATGTTGTCTTTGAGCGCAGTGCCAAGCAGGTAGTGTGAAACCTCCCCTTGTCTTTCTGTCCTGACAGTGTGTAAAATCTCCTGTATCCGTGTCGTGCCTCTGTGTGGGGCTCCTGTTGCAATCTCAAGTTGTGTTTAAACACTGTAACTGTTGAAAACGTGGCAAATATAGATCTTAAATAACTTAGGACAATTCCAAAACCCAGCAACGAGATTCAGTATTTTTGCCACCTCAGATTAATTTCTGTATTTGTTCTTGTTTTATGGAGCTATTTCTGAATGAGAAAACTGCTTTCCCTGCAGATTTATCTGCATATAAGTAGAATTCCCTACACTCTTTTTTTCTCCTAGGAAACACAGAGTACTGTGTTGTATCCTCCCCATGTGCTTTTATTATTTTATTCTTTTTACGTGTTCCTAGAAAGTGTTTTAGTATACAAGGTATTAAGTCCCAATGCATTTGATATTCTTTGTTTGGCAGTTTTGGTGGGGTTTTTTTGTCAGAGGATTAGTTCTTGAAATATAAAGACTGTTTGTTTTGTTTTTACTTTTGGTGTTTTTGACATTTACAGGCCTTAGACTGGATCCAAGAAACAGGCGAATATTACCTCTCCACTCACAACTCCACAGGGGAATCAGCAGAAGAAACTCAGGAACTCCTGAAGGAATATGGGGAATTCAGAGTACCTGCCAAGGTAAACAGTGACTTTAATCTAATTATGCCATCTGCTTTAGTCTGTATTTGTGGTCCTGTTTCAATGACTTAAATCTCTGTAATAATATTCTCTTGATTTTATAGTTGCCCTCTAAAAATCCTAGGCCTGAAGAAATGTCTTTCGAGAACTTTTAGCAAGACATAGACACAAAAAGGAGGTTTTCTCCACCTTGGTTAGTACTGGTTATAGAAAATTTCTGTTCTGATCAGAAGGAAGAGAAAGTCCATTTGCACAGAGAGTTCACAGCAGCCTCATAAGATATTCCATCCTCAAACAATCATTCCAGAATGGTATAGAGTGGCTAATTGATCTGAACACGTCCAAGGTCACGATGGACTCCTGGTCTCTTTCTTCTGTCATTAAAACCACAATTAGTCTCACTAATTCCTGCTGGGTTGATCACAGATGATCATTTATCTCATTAGAAATAATCTGCTGATCCCAACAAAGTACTTGAAATAGATGAGTCTTTAAACTCCTGGGTGAACATTTTTGAATACAAAACTGCATTACCAAGAATATATTAATTTATATGGAGCAATTCTGGGAAATCTGGTGGGGTTTACAGAAGAATGATGATTGGATCTGCTTCAGACAAATTAATTCAAACCATAGGTAATTCATAGACAGTGAATCCACAGGGGTATTAACAGTCTCTGATAAGGATGTAAATTGCAGAGTTGGACTGCAGGAAGACTATGGCTTTGGTATTATATAGATGCATTTCACTGTGTCCTGAAATTGATCTTCTGTAATCCTTAAATTCCTCCTTAGGCTGTCCATGCTTGTATGGGTCTGATTCACAGGCTTTGTGGTGTTCTTGTCCCCTTCTTTTAGCTTAGCTTGCATGTTTCTGAAAATGTGAGATAACTAGCAGTGGATGGAAGGTAATATCATCAGAGAGGACACATATCACAGCCTTTTAACTGCTTCTGAATTCTAACCACCCATAATTAGTCCACCTGAAATTACATTCTAGTACATAATTTAATTTTTATCAGAATAATCCAAATTCATGACAAAGTTTCCAGACCGTTTTGACTCTTGACTTAGCCTTGGATTGAATTTGAGACCTTGTTCATTATTAACCATTACTGACTCTTTCTTACACTGACACATCTATCTTGCTCCCTCGGGCTGATCTACTGCTCCTATTGCTGACATACAATATTTTCACTGCCATGCACAATCTGGTAAATGCATATCATTTCCACACTGATGTTATTCTCAACTTAAGCTGTAGCTGACAGCCTTCCTGATCCCAGTAACTTTCTGGCCAAACCAATTGTTTGGAATGCAAAATCACTGGTAGATGTTGGGAATGAAACACCCTTTAAATACAACAGGAAGTTAGATTTTTACATCTCCATACCTAGCCTTGCCTAAGTACTCATTTAATTTGTTAGGATGATGTCTGATTCAGCTGTTAATCTATTATGGTGGTGAAATTTCTTGAATTAAGTTTTGTGTTTGAAATCTGCTGGATATTTTCTGGTCTGACGTGTGTTTGTCCATTTGTGGTCACATCACTGATAATGTCAAGTATCTGACAGTGTGTCTTGCTTCAGGCCTGGTGGAACATCCTCTCTATTTTTGATAAGAAGCTTGCCAGTGCCTCATTTCCTGGGATAGATTTGGAATCAGAGCTGAAGTTTATAACTAGGTCCTTTGTGCCAGTTTTGACTAAGGGGCAATCAGAGCCTAAATGGAATAGAAAAGGCCTCTAGAAGGTTTGGAGGCTCAGTGTATGCTTTGGAGTTCAGGCATCATTTACCTGGTAATGTTCTAACTGGACATAAAATACGGATGGAGGATTTTATAGTAGACCATGAATTTGGATTTAAATTCTGTTTGTTTTTGAAACAGAGTAGTAATGACTCAAAATAACTTCCTGGGCTGATATGTGGTGTATTAATGGCCTTCCTACACAGATCTGCAGATTCACCAGGTATACACTCAGAGTAACTTGGTATATTTTTTGAGGTGTGATTTTTAAAACTTGTCTTTTGCTCCAAGGCTCACAAAAATAAGCTTTTGCTTATGGGAAGGAGGCATGTCTAACTTCCAACATGTTTTATGTGTTTGTGTCTGCGTGGTTTCAAAAACTTGACTTTTTCTATCTTCTGCAGCTTCATAAGTGTCCTTATAAAAATGTCATTCCTTTCATGTTTTACTGAAAAAGTTTAAAGTGTCTGATTCTGTATAAGATGAAGTACAGACACTCTTTAATGATGTATAAAAGCTGTGATCTTCTTTTGACTGCTGTGTGAGTTAAAAGCAGGGGAAATAATAATAAAACATAACCAAGAACCATATTTTGGGCAGCAAACAAAGGAGAAAGTGAAGCTCCTCATCCAGCTGGCTGACAGCTTTGTAGAAAAAGGACACATACACGCCACTGAAATTAGGAAGTGGGTCACCACGGTTGACAAGCGCTACCGGGACTTCTCTCTCAGGATGGGGAAATACCGCTACTCCCTGGAAAAAGCCCTTGGAATCAACCCAGAGGTACTGTAAGACCATGTCCTGTCAGGGTTTTATACCAGAGTCACAGAGGAAGGTGAAGCCTGTGGTATCAGTGCTGTAGGCTTTCGTGTGCCTATTAGAAACACTGAAAACTCAGCCAGCCCACTTGGCCAAGCTCAGAACTGATTCTGGAGAGAAAGGGTTAAAGGGCTTTTCTGTGGTGGGTCGGTAATGTGAGGAGGAGGCAGATGAAGATCAGAAAGATTTTTTAAACACGTTTGCACCGTTTTTTCAGGAGACCATACAGCTTTCAGGAGGGAGGAGGAGGAAGTGCATTATTTGAATAAAAGTCTGTGTTAAGTTTGGAATAAACCATAAATCCTGCTCCCACATCATTATTTTGCATCAAACTCAAACTTCGACTCTTAGTTTTCATTCTCTCGTCCTTTAACATAATTGATCCCCAACCTCATCTCTGAACTCTTTTAGGTGAAATAGAGCATCATAAGAAGCAGAATTTAGGGTCTCCTACTATTCCCTGGCCACAATATGAAGGGAGAGTGCCAGAACCAGAAACACTTAAAAACCTTTCAGTCAACGACTCTTTGGAATTAAGTATCAAGAATGAGGAATAAATTCCCTCACACCCTCATGATACTTTAACCGCACTGTTCCTTGTAGGGCCTCTGGTTTACACAGAGTTCTAACACAGCCTGGAAAGGTGTTCCATGGTAAATGGCCATTGAAAGTTGTCTCTGCATGGTGCTCTACTTTATCAGACTGTTTTTTATGAAGTCCCATACTAGACAACTAATTTAGATATGAAGGAGTGAGGTAATTTAGAATTTTTTATCAATATTGATTCCTAGTTAGGAGAAACAGTGAAGATTACAATGAATGTCATTGATATTTTAAGACTTCTCTCTCATCTTTTTCTCCCTTCTCACAGTACTTCTACTTCTCTCTGAATTTCCTTCTTTTTGATATTATCTTACTTTTGTCCCTTCTTACGTATTTGATCTCGTGAACATGCTGCACTTTGCACAACAGTAGGATTACAATGAAGTTAAACTCTGTACTTTTTTTTTTTCCTAGGATAACAAAGACCTAGAACTAGATATCATTCCAGCAAGTCTTTCAGACCGGGAGGTAAAGCTGCGAGATGCAAATCATGAAGTCAATGAAGAAAAAAGGAAGTCAGCCAGAAAGAAAGAGTATGTTCTCAAACACTCTGTCTGCCAGGGCACATTATCTGATAAAGAATAATTCTATGATATTTGCATGACCAGAACTGACTGACAGTCCTATAACTCCTTCCAGCTGCAGAACTATTGAGATATGTCTGTGGGTGTAGGGCAGAAGTTGTTACTTGTAGGTTAGAGAGTTTCAGAACATAAAGGTTGAATTTCTTTTAGTTTTTTTCAGAAGTTATGTTTAGAAAGGGAAAGTAGTGAATCAAGCACTTGGATTAACCCTGATGTTGTGGAGTTGCTGATTTCTTTCTGGTTGTATGTAAAAAGTAAAATGAGCAGGAAAAAAATAAAGAGCATCTTTAGACGTCTAAGTATTATCTAAACGTCAGTGACACAAGAGTTCACTTGAAGTTTGGGTTTGAATTTCAGTGAGTGTAAGACTGAGAGAACTGGAAATAGTTCATACTAGAGGAAACACTTAAGAAGTGCTTGTTACACTTAAATCTATAAACAGTCTCTTTTTGCAGTCTTATTTTTTGTGTAAGAATATTGGGAAAGTATTTCTCAGCCCCCTGAAATTGTCACTACAGTGCATGATTGATAAGGAACCACTGATACATTAGGAAATGTTACACTTGGTCTGCCTGTGGCAAATTCGCAAAACATTGGGAATTTCAACCTTGAGGGCCCCAGCCTCATGCACTACAGATGCCATTATTGCATTTCCCAGCATCTGGATTTTCTCTGGTCAGATACCAAGCTGTTGAAGTCTCTTCAAAGCAGTGGTGTCTCCCAAATCCATCTGTATTGCCTCTGAAGGTAACATTTTAGGGTGACTTCCCACTGACTGTCAGCAAAGATTCAAATGTTGTTGGTGAATCAAAATTCCTTAATCCTGGGGGTAAAAAAATTCTGAGAATCAGCTGATAGTTAAGGATGGGCATATAGATGGTAAATTCCATGGACTCAGGGCAGAGATTTAACTTAATAGGATTTTATGCAGAAAAGATTTTTAGTAAATAACCCTACAAGGGACTGAAGTATAAAGTGGTGTTTCGGTCAAGGGCCTGAAAGGTGCAAAGTCAGGCAGCTGAAGGTCAAGGGCAGAAATACCCTTATTCCTTAAGACACCAGGAGGATGTTTTGTTTTCTGTTCATTGTAGAAATGCTTATAATGTCCAAAACACCTAAAATACTTTCTTTTTTTCAGATTCATTATGGCTGAGCTGCTGCAGACAGAAAAAGCTTATGTCAGGGATTTACATGAATGTTTAGAGGTAAGTTATGGCCCAGGAGTTCTCCAGTATTTCCTGGAAGCACCTGTTGTCCTCTGCAGTGGGGATGTTCACTTTATTGCACAGGCTGTGCACACTGATTCATGGAGCATTTCCTTAAGGATGCAAATCTATTCCTTTGAATCATCTCATACTAGAGAAACTTCTGGGTTTGCACAGTCAAATACCTTGCCTAGCTGTACAGCAGAGTGTTCCCGAAGTGGATGGTGATATTCAAGGCAAAAACCAGAGCCTAATTCAGTGAAATCTGTCGGCTTTCACATTCCTGCGGTCTGACAGAGATCTTTATGTATCTAATGCTACTGAAGTGGCAAATCTGGCTTATCTTTCAGCTGTTTCTGCCTGCAGATTTTGGACACCATCAGGTGGACAGCAAAGACAGGTGTTGTTGGCATGTTTCTGCTGTTTCCTCAGACAACTTCAAAGCATCAGCACTTTGAATTTCTCTGGAGAGCTTCCTGTAACACTGGATTTTTTTTTTTTAGCTTGTTTATTTAATCTCAAAGTACATAGCTCGTTTTCAGCCTGTGCCTTTGGCAATGGAACAGGGAGATCTATTCTTTTCCACTTTTTTATTCACAAAATTAAGAGTTTCTGTTGTCTTCTAGACTTACCTTTGGGAAATGACGAGTGGAGTGGAAGAAATACCAGCTGGGATCCTTAATAAAGAACACATCATCTTTGGCAATATTCAGGAAATATATGACTTCCATAACAAGTAGGTTTTCCTAACAGTTCTGTTAATGTTTAGGCACTTGTGTATTTGTGTGGTGTCTGCAGAGAACCCCCACAGTACAGTGCACACCAGAGTGTAAAGTCATTGATCCAGATTGGCGAAATAATGTTTGATGTCTTGTTTTGTTTCTTTTACAAAAATGAATTGCGGCTTAGTTGAAAGTTCACCTTCAGCTGATTAACACTGTTAAAGTCATATTATACCAATGCTTTGTGGTCTGATGTGATTTCCATCTCACGGCACGAGAGCTAGTCTGGATGCTTGTCTGTCAAAAATATGATCTTGGAAAACACAAAGGGGAGAAAGTGGAATTGTTGGCATGAGCTGGGTTAATAAGTAGCTTTCTGCCACTTCTTGGAGACTTTCTGTATTTAATCTGTAACTAACAGTACTCCAGCTTGTTAAGATAAGACTGTGTACCAGATCAGCTTAGACAACATGGTTTCCATGGTATAATGTGAAGGCAACAACAGTCATAAACTTAACATTTAGGGGTGCTGAATCCAACAAGTTCAGTCTGAATTTCAAGTCTGTCTTCAGGTTACACATCAAAACCAAAACAGCTTTAAAAACAAATCAGAGAATCCTTCCCTGTTCAAGTTCTGGGACATTTCAAGTGCTTCAGTCAGATAAATGTGCCATCCCATAAATATGGCCCAGCAGAGCATGCCATATGCATGTTTTTGTGCAAGCAGCTTCAAATCATATCAGGATAGTAGATTCAAGCTACATAGTACATTAGAAAAGCCTTTAAGCAATAGATGAATTGACTTCCAGGGCACAAGAATTGCCCTGTCATACAGACAAATATTATCCTCCCATTTAAAACTATCTTATGATCACCCAATTGCCTTCTCATTTCCCCTTTCTCTGTGGTGCTGTATTTGTGTTTTGGTGACCCTGACTGATGCCATCTGATTACCCTCCTTTTTGAGCTTCCCCTGTTCCCAGCTACCATCCCTCCAGCCTTCAGTCACGTCCCACAGCTTCTCACTGCTGTCATTTCTCCTTTCTCTGACCCCTCCTTCTGCAGCCTGCTGCTTCCACATAATCTTTTTTTCCTCTGAAACTTCTTTCTAGCAATGCTAAAATAAATTTCCCCTGCCCCCTCCACCAGTGTCCTCCACAGCCTTCTCCTCTGGCTGGTGATGTTAAGGCATCCTCCAGCCTGATTCAGAATCCGTGTCCAAAGAAGGGCAGCAGAGCTGGTGAAGGGTCCAGAAAACATGTCCTAGGAGGAGCAGCTGAAGAAACTGTTTCACATTCCTCTTTCCACCCTGGCATTGTACAGGGCTCTATCTGCAAGCAAGTGTCACTTGTAGTACAAGCTGTTGAGAGAGAGTTGATTAAAAAAATCTGTATTTTGGAAGTTTACTACTTACCTATGAAATGCTGAGCTTGTTTAAGTTGTTGTCCTTTGTCCAGTGTGCTGAGTCGGGTGTTGGAAATCTGGCAGCTTTGGGCTTCCCTTGTTGCTCCTCCTCTGAACCACTACAGAGCAACTCGTTTAAGATCTGTGTTCAGATAGAACAGTCCTGAGCACACTGACTCCCTACTAGGGATTGCCTCTTTTTCCTTTCTGGTGGAGTCAGGCATGACTGTACTCAAAAAACAAAGCACACCTTGGCAAGAGACACTCTTTCCACTGGCTGGACACTTGGGTAGCCTCATAATCAAAATACAAGTATTGATCATTAGCACTGATTAACTCATTGGTTATCCTGCATCTCCTGGGTATTTGACTAACTAATTACATTGGTGTCTTCTTTTTTCAGCATTTTTCTAAAGGAGCTGGAGAAATATGAACAACTGCCTGAGGATGTGGGCCACTGCTTCGTCACCTGGGTAATGAGGCTGCTGCTTCTCATTATTTATCCAAATTAATTCCTCCAGCACAGACGGGAACAAGCTGGGAATAGGTGCAAGGGTTATGTCCCCAGTGATAAATGAGATTAGGAGCTAGTCTGGAACTACTACTGCTTTGTCCTTCATCTGCCCCAGGGTGAAAGGTTCCACCCTTCTCCCCAGCAACAGTGTGAAGGCTTTCCAGAGCCTCTCTCCTTGTCCTGACCAGCACAGCTTTTATTTACCTCTGCTGGTTTCTGTCCAGTAGAACTTCTTCAAACCAAACCTGGTTTTAGGGTGACATTCATTTCCCTGTGAAAGGCCCTGGGAGGACAGGCATTTAAAATCTTAATATACCTTCCTTAAAGAATTTTACTCATGCCATGAGAATTCCACAAAGGCATGAAGAACATATTTTATCGACTTTTTTTCTCCAGAAATTAGTGTCAAATTTCTGAGCCACCGTGCTCTCTCATTCCAATATGCAATGCCAGGATAATTTCCCACAGGACTTTGAAATCTTGATGCAAAGAGTCTTCATGAGCGTAGGAGGCTCTGGGAATTGGCTACAGTAATTTATCTTTATGAAAACAGTTCTCTTTTCAAAATATTTACCAGCCAAGTCAGCCATCTTTGTGTTTTGTCTCATTGTTTTATTCATATATCAAAGCTAGGAATTAGTATTTTAAGAGTAATTATGCAATATGTTCACTTATCCAAAAATGAGCATGTTTAGATGATTTCAGATGGGCTTTTAATTTTAAAAACATGTCACAAGTCTTGATGAAATGGATTCAGAAATCTTGTTTACAAAGAACAGTTTACCTGTTCAGGAAAGATGAATGCATTTATGTATTGTTCTCTGCAAAATCTTCATGGTTCTTTTAAGATGCTACTGCACCATCCGAGTAAAGGTAACATCCAGAGCTGTGTGTATGGTTACAGATATACATGCAAAGCTGGATCCTATTGTTTATATACCTGGAATAAAAAAATGCAATAGCAATAAAAGGAAAACATCCTCCTCTTTTATTTGCCTCCCTCTTCTTGAGACCAGAATACAGTAATAAGAGGTGGGAGTGTACAAATACTTTTAATTTCTGCTTGAAAGTAAAGAAATTAGGAAATAAGATGCAAAACACTCCTAGCACACCATAAAATTTGTGCCATTGAAATCTGAACCAAGGCAGGAGAGGCAGGTCTGGGCTAAGTGTCACAAATTTCAAGTAAAAAATGTTGGCTTGAGCCAGTTTAAAATAGGTGAGTCACTTGCCCAGTTTCTAGACTGGCTTTATCTGCAAGTAGGCGACAGAGTCAATGCTTCATGACTGAGTTTTGAGATCTTCAAACTCCTGTGTAACATCATTAGAGCTCTTAGAAATTATTTTACAGCTGGATTAAATTTTTAGGCCTTCCCTCTGCGATATTTGTTAAAGAAAGCCTCCCACAGGCTCAGGTAAGGTATGAACCTTAAAGTCTTCTCTTCTTAATTTACAGTTCTTGTGCTGCTTGGTGGCAGGGTGGGGGTGGTAGTGGTGGTGGGTGTGTGGGAGAGAGTTGTCACCTGTATTTATCCTGGTGTGCTTTAATAAAAACCTGTGGGAGCAGAGAAATAGCTTATCTTGCTTTTCCCTTGATGTTTGTTTTCACAGGCAGATAAATTTCAGATGTATGTCACCTACTGCAAAAACAAGCCTGACTCCAACCAGCTCATCCTGGAGCATGCCGGGACTTTCTTTGATGTAAGCAGCCATTGCTGTTTTCCTTCCACACACCTGGTGCAGCTAAAACATCTCTTTTTTACACTCAAGCTACAGGTTCCTTTCTGTGCCTTGGCATTTGGGTTTCTCATTCCATTGCAAATACCACATGCTGTGAGGGCCGATAGGCTGTGGTGTGGTATGTGATCTTCATCAGTGTGCTGAGGTGGGGAGACACATTCTTATGGGAACCTTTGGGCATTTTTCAGACCCAGTCTTTTCTAAAGATCTGGTTTAGATGTAACCTCTGTTTCTGGGTTAGTGGTAAAATGAAAATCTCAGATTCCCTTATATTTTATGACCTGAAATCCCTAAATCTAAAACAAGATCCTGTCCTCCTGTTCTGGAAATTCTACCCAGCCTATTCCCTATTTACTTCATCGTGCTAATAAGGAACTCCACTGACTCCAGTTAGACTATTTCCGTTACAAGCACTACAGCCAGTGATGAATATTTTTAGGCTCCAATTCCAAATTTGTAGGCTGACAAAAATCTTTAAAGCTTTTGAGTACCTTGAAACTAAGTTCTTCCTCTTATTTAACCTCATCCATTTTGCCATGCTTGTCTGCTACCATATAGCTTTAATTAGTTGCCTTTCTGAAAAAAAAGAAAAAAAAAAGAGAAAAATAAAGAAAAAAAAATGCTAAGACCTCTCTTCCACAGTATTGAAACTGTTTACAAATGTGACAGATCAGCAGGATCCAAGCTGTGATGGAGTTGGCAGCTGACGTAAATCAGCTCCTCTGGAGTTTGTAGGTGCCAATGGTTGCAGCATTTCAGTCTCACTGGACGCTGAAAGGTCTCCCGTGAGCCACAGGAAAAGCGATGAGCACCTTTTTGTTTCGCCGTGTTACCGGCTGGTCTGCAAGCCGAACGGGGCTGGACGGGGTTTTCCAGGAGGTGGCGCTTGAGCCTGTGGAATGGGTTGTGCCGGTGCAGGCTCGGAGCCGCCTCGGGTGTCCGTCAGTGCTGTTTGCACAGGTTTAAAAGCGTTTCCTTTGCCCAGCTTTTCCCTTCCAGCTCTCTGTACGGGCTGGAAAGCTGCCTGATGTTGCTTAGTGGTGAATACTCACGTGTCAGCATCCGCTGCTTTGCCAGGGGGAGGGATTTGCTTTCCACGGGTGCTGGGCCACCCAGTGATGCCTGTGCAAAAAGAGAAAGTTGCCTATCCCCCGAAAAATCCTCAAGGAGGCACTCAGTCTGAGTGACTAAGGTGATGCAAAGTACCTGTAGATCCTTCTTACCCTGGTCTTGGAGTGGCAGTGGTTCAGTGGCAGGACAGGACAGCCTGGCACAAGGAATACAGAGAAAATGGTTGGTTCTTTTTGTCCAGGCAGAACCTGGAATTTCCTGAAAAACCCTGATGATAAGAGTGAATTATCTAGAATAGCACCCGTTAGTAAGAAGCCTGCTTGAAAATCACAAGTGTTCCTCAAATTTCATAAGCTTTCTATGAAAGCCACCTTTGAGATGAAAACAAGCAGTAATTTGTTTGAACCCCTCAGGCCCGTGGAAAGCTTGCAGCTACAGGGTTCATTGTAAGGGTTAACTAATTAGGAGAAGGAGCAAAGACAGGTGACATATCTCATTTGAAACCATGAAGAGAATTACAAGGGATGCTGAGAGCTGGGATGCTCTCAGGATGTAAGTGAAGCCATGTATGTAGAGAAAAGCAATCTATTTTGTTGAACCAGTTGAGACAGGTGGAAAACAATGCACAAACTCTCAACTATGAAATATGCCTAATTTATCCTACAGCATTACTCTAATAAAGCATAAAGATTACCATCTTCCCTCCCTACAGATGGTGCTTTGTTTATAAAATTCAGAAGTTGTTGGTATGGTTATATTAGCTGGAAGTTGCATAGGGAATGAAAATAGTGTGTTTATTCTGACTCAACTGCAGTACATTTACTAATTTTGCTTTTTCAGTTTTTGTGTCTGTCTTGTTCATCATTACTTAAAACTGTGTTCTTTATTCAGTAGTTTCAAAGATAAATGATGCCTGCCATGTTTAGCAAATTTTAATATTTGTAATACCGTATACTTCAGGCTAGCAAGGTATATTTTTGATTAGCAACATATGTTAGCTGTCCGATTCAATTGGTAGAATCAGCATGTTTTTGAGGTAATCAAGTTGATTTTAGTGTCTTTATTTAAGCAAGCTTTGGTCTTTGGGACAGAGTTTGGCTGAGTCATTTACATGCTTTTGCTATTTGGAATACTTTTTTTGCTCTGAATCTTGGAAAAGATCCATTTTATATTCAGGAAGCCACAGGGCACTTTTGATTTGCGTGACCAGTGTGGAACATGGTGTAAAGCTCAGTGACTTTAGTAGCATTGCAGAGCGTGGTGTTTCTGCATGGATGAGGGTTCTTGGACAGTTTCTCTGCTGAGCCAGAATGTCCCTTAGGAAATGAGCAGAGGCACAAACAGGGTCTTACTCCAACACTTCAGGGACCAGAGGGAGGAGCTGCAGGGAGAATGTCCCCTCCCAGCAATGCACTTGTCAAATGCCACTCCACCAACCCGCTGTGTCTCTGCACAGCCTGATCAGGGATCATCCTGGCAGAGCAAGGAGTGCCCAGAGGGGAGGCAACTTGCTGAGAGCGTGCCCTGCTCTTCAGAGAGCCAGGGGGAAGGAGCAGTGCTAATTTCATTGCTTGGATCCTACAAAAACAAGTGTACTTTGCCAGCTCCAGGAAGTTCACAGACGTGGCCGAGGTCTTGCTGGCTCCTGCAGTTACGAATTGAGTCGCAGCCATGTGCTCTGCAGGCACAGTTCCTCTGTGAAGTCAGCCATGACTCAGCTTCATATAAACTCCATTAACCCCCAAACAGAGCCCCTTCCCTTTTGGGTCTTGTTCATGGTACCAGAGATATTTTTTAAAAACCCAACAAACTTGTATAGTAAAAAAAAAAAAAAACCAAACCAACAAACCAAAAATCTGTTGGCACATTGCATGAAAAGTGGATGCTTTTGCATCCCAGCAAGACAAACACTGGAGCTAAAAAGAAGCAGTAACCTCCCTAGTACTCAGCAGAAAATCAGATTGTATACAGAAAGAAAATCTCTGCTCTTGGCAGCTCTTTCCCCTTCATCTTCCATAACTTCTTCACTTTACAGTCTTACATTTACACTCCAGTTGCTGAAGAAAAGTCCTGTTCCCTTTTCCATTTTCTCCTTAGGAATCAAGGATTTCCTGGTATCCAGGAGCAAGGCAAGGCATGCCCTGTGACTGGCAGAGACAGAAGGGTTTCCAATCAGTTCTATTTCAGCAGACAATCTGCCCCTGTAGGGCATGAGTTTGGAGTCTTCCAGATGGTTAAATATGTTCATAAGGGTCCTGACTTCCCCTGGAGAGCTCCTAACTTCCCCTGGGACAGTTGGGAGGAGGCAGCTGGGCACTTTGCAGCCCTCAGCAGGTCTGTGATGTCTCCAGAAATTCATGAGCACATCACACTGATCAGCCCAGACATTTTGGTTGGGGTTCAGGTGACGAAACAGAAGTGTTCATTGCTGTAACAGGTATCACGAGGGTATCTCTGCTGGCCCCAGGTGCCACCTCAGAGCAGAGCAGGTCTGTCAGCACTGTGTCAGATCTGTTATTCCCATGTGGATATTTCAGCTACCCTGGGGCTCTCAAATGGGACTCGATGCCTATGTTTAGACAGCTAAATTACACTCTACTCATGCAATTTAATTTAATGTCACTTCATTTTAATTGAATGTTAAGACTCTGCTTTCAGCCTTCATAGCTAGGGGAAACCAGATGACATGACAGGTAAGTCATACTTAAATCAAGGCCTGTTTACTCAGTAAAGCCTTAGCTTGACTTGCAGAGGGACCCTGCAGTTTAAGTGGCCTTAGGGGGACTCTGCAGTTTATTGCCAGCCTCTCTGAAACCACACTTATGTGCACGTGAGCTTAAAAAGAGTTAAAAAACTAAACATAGAATGCAGGGATCCAGAGCTAAAATTAGTTATGGGTGGTTCTGTCTGGCAGGGAGTTAACAGTTTTCCATGACTGACTGCTGTTTTTATCCCTTCTAGGAAATTCAGCAAAGACATGGGCTGGCCAACTCCATCTCTTCTTATTTGATCAAGCCTGTGCAGAGGATCACAAAATACCAGCTCCTACTGAAGGTACCTCAGTGAGCTGCACAGATCAGCTCGTGCAGGGCAGTTCACAGGTGTAATGAGTTACCTTTGGCTTAAGGGAGCTGCTTCATGACCTGTAAGCATGTCCTCAGAAATCTTCCAAGTGCACAGCCTCCTTTGAGAGCAGTCCTGTTTTATAGTTGTTCCCATTTGACCCCTACTATTTGTGAGCATCCACAGTGGG
Organism: Melanocharis versteri; assembly: GCA_013397845.1. Taxonomy (NCBI): domain Eukaryota; kingdom Metazoa; phylum Chordata; class Aves; order Passeriformes; family Melanocharitidae; genus Melanocharis; species Melanocharis versteri. The sequence continues at coordinate 138,988 of VZTG01006973.1, read as the reverse complement.
GTTTGCTGCAGTTCAGCAATCTCCTGTCTCTGAAGCAGCTGCACGTACCAAGCAGCACAGCTGGCTGTGAAGGCAGCACGTTGACCAGAGTTTGTTTGTGGGTGTCTGCATTGCTTCTTAGGAGCTGCTGACCTGCTGCGAGGAGGGCAAAGGGGAGCTGAAGGATGGGCTGGAAGTGATGCTCAGTGTCCCAAAGAAGGCCAACGATGCAATGCACGTCAGCATGCTGGAAGGTGAGCAGGGGCAGGGGCCAGGGCAGGAGAGGGACCTGCTGGGAAATGAAGTTTGTTTGTAACTTGTGGTGAAAGTTAGTAGAGGTTGACTGTAGCAATACTGTTGTTTCATCATAATTTTTAGGTACCTCCTGGCTCCTTTCTGATATTTCTCCAAAAGTCTTGAAAGAATAAAGCTGGCTAAGAAGTTTGGGGGGGGAAGGGGGCGGTATTTATCTGTATCTTCTGTGTGTGTGTATATATACATGTGTGTGTGTATGTATACATACACATATGCAATATATGTGTATGTATATTTAGCTAAAACATTCCTTCTCCATTAAACAAAAAAATCGCCTCCCGAAACAGTATCAGTTTAGCTGCTGGCAGCTGTAACAATTATTGGATGAAAACATTTCTAAATACTGCTTCAACATTTCAAAAGTTCTGGTTTTCTGAATCAAAACAGCTTGTGTTTCAAAATGTTAGCATAGTTATGCCAAAAATTTAAGAAGAAGCATTAAAAAAATATTTTAGAACTACAGGAAAAAAGTTTGATTGGCACAAAGTGAAGTCTTTTATTGGCTTATAATTGTGTGGAATATTTCTAAAATGTAAAAATTTTATTCTGGACTGAGATGCTTTATTGTGTCTCACACATTTTCTTGGCCTGGGAAAATAATTTCCAGCCTGGCTTGAGGAAAACCAAGGAACAAGCAGAGTACTAAAACAAGTGAAAAAAGGAACTGGTGCCGGTAGCCAGGCAGCACAATAAGCCCGGGTGGTTAAAATTGCAGGAGGGCAAACTGAATTTGTAATGAAGTGCATAGGATTTCTTGCAGTGCAGTTCTGTGTACAGTAACCACCACTGAAACCTTCACAATATTATTTTTTGAGTAATTATTACTACACTTCAGTGATAGCCTCATTTAACACATACGATGTATTTGCCCCCAGTGAAGTAATTACATCATTGCAGTAAAAAAAAAAAAAGAAAGAAAAAGAAAAATACTGTCACTGGGGCAATAGATACCTATTATAGTACTTGCAGAATATGGGGGGGGGGAAGAGACAGACCCTTTTATTTCAAGTTGTTGCTGTTCTGGTGTTTCTGGGAATTGCTCATCCCAAGAATAAACACAAGCGATTGTATTTTGTGGTTTTAGGGTTTGATGAGAACCTGGACGTCCAGGGAGAGCTGATTCTTCAGGATTCCTTCCAAGTGTGGGATCCCAAGTCTCTCATTCGGAAAGGCCGCGAGAGGCATTTGTTTCTCTTTGAAATCTCTTTGGTGTTTAGCAAAGAGATCAAAGATTCTTCAGGACACACGAAATATGTTTACAAGAACAAGTTACTGGTAGGTGTGGCTGCAAAGAAAACATCCTGGGTGTTGTGTTTTTTGTAGGTAGAAGTGGCGTTCAGGAGGCTCACATGATCCCTGCTGGGTTGGGGATGTTCTGCCCCTGGAAGGGCTGGCCCCGGGTCCTGCAGGACTCACCTGGAAGTCAGCCTGCAGTGAGCCTGGAGAGGTTTAAGATCGTGAGATGTGAAGAGTGGGGGGAGAATGAGAGCAGGATCACTCCAGCCATTCGCTTCCCTGCCACCCCAGAGCTTTTCTGTTCCTTTTATCTGTGTGTAGCAAACGGAGATAAGATCCTGTTCCCCTGTCCATCCCAGCCTCCTCACTTCTTCCTACAAGTCCAAAGTTCTTTGTATTCATGAAGCTTCATATATATGAAATCTTTCGTCATCTCTCCTCCACACTAGACCTCAGAACTGGGAGTGACTGAACATGTTGAAGGAGATCCCTGCAAATTTGCGTTGTGGTCTGGACGAACACCATCCTCAGACAATAAAACAGTGCTGAAAGTAAGTCTTTTCTGTTTGTTTTCTTTGCCTTTAGCACTTCTAGTTTAGGCCTTGGGAGCCCTGAATGAAAGGTCAGTTTCTTCCCTCCCCACATTCACATGGCTTCCGTGTCTGCCCGTGGGGTCATGCCTGCATCAGGAGCAGCTGAGCTCCAAGGCTTCAGTAGGAATCAGGACAGATGTGCAGCCTTGCTGGAATTGCATCTCCTCTTGCAGCCTGGGTTGAGCAGCTGCATGCTGACACAGGACAGGTCTCAGGGTGTTTGGCTGGGAGGTGTAATTCTCTTTGTCCTTTGCCACTGGGCTTGTCAACAATCAGCCACTTCCACAGGCCTCCGGAGCTGACAGCCTGTTCTGTCAAGTGAGTCTCTGCTGAAGAATTCATGTTACAGTTGTTTTGTCTAAGGAAATCCCAGCTGTGCACTGATAACCTATTTCCCCTCTACAGAGCATGCTGTATTGCAAGCATTAAATGTATTTATCCAGAGCTTAGCTGCTTTGCTGCTGCTTGCCAAGTAGGTCTGGTCAAAATGCTCTCAGTTCCCCTGGGGGTACCAGGTACTCCAGCAGCTGCAGCAGTGCAGCAGAGAGGACAAACAATTAATCATGGCATTCATCAGCTGACCACGACTCCTCTACACAGGAGGTGAGAACATGATAAAGTCTCTGTCTTTCTGCCTTGTGAAACTTTAGGCATCCAATATTGAAACAAAACAGGAATGGATCAAAAATATCCGGGAAGTTATTCAAGAAAGGATTATTCATCTGAAAGGAGCTCTGAAAGAGCCAATTCAGCTCCCCAAGACACCAGCAAAGCAGCGGAACAACAGTAGAAGGTAACTCCAGTCATTCCCCACAACCTGAAATCACTAGTGTTTTCTCAGCCCACAGCCGTGTAGTGTCTATGGACTTTTTACTGGTTTTTACTGTAGTCAAAGCAGTTTTCATCAGCCTTGCTTTTTCTCTGTTGTCTTGGCAAAAGTAGCTAGAAAGCTTTTTTATGATATACGTACAAAGATCTTTTGTTTTATAGTCCAAAGTATAGAGAGAAACAGTAAAAATTCTTCAGAATCCAAGGTTATAGTTGTTTCCTAAAGTAGATCTTACTTCTTCACATTTGAGTAAAACCAGACTTTTTTCCTTGTTTGGCACGTTTAATTGTTTGACAATGGAAATTGTCGTTGATCCTGACAATATATTGAGGAATATATAGTGAAAAATCTGTATTTTATCATCAAATACAAACTTGTTTCGGCCTGTTAAATAATACTAAAATTGTTGTGTCTACTTGTTTCAATCCTGGATTAAATAGAAATTACAGATAATGAATTGTTCTTTTTCTGTTGTGGCATTCCCAAATGCCACCTGTAATTTGAGCATCTTCATTTCCTCGTCAAATTTTATCCCTCTTTTACTTCAGGCTGTGTTATAGAGACATCCAAAGCATAAATAACCAAGATCACCCAGGAGACCTGTAGCAAAGCAGAGATCCAGACACAGACATTTCCTCTAAAAACATGCACCAGTACAAAAGTTTTCTAGTACAGAATGGAGACACTATTTTTTGTCTTTGTCCTTAAGTATGTATTTTGTATTACTTAAATACTTACTTTGAAAGACCAATAAACATTTATAAGAACTTTATCTGTACAGCCAAAAGAACAAAATACCCCGTGTTAGCAGCCTCAGTGAGGTAAATACGTAGAGCTCTATACTGTCTTTATCTATGTTTGGATAGCATCTTTATGGCTCAGTATTAAATTCCTGCAGAAATTTAAACAAATGCTGTGATTATGTGCAAATCCAAACCCCATGGCTGAGGGTGACATCATTCTGAATTGCCAGAGCTGTATAACATCATGGGCTGCCTCAGTGGGGTGATTTTAGCACAAAGCCAGCTCTGTCCTGCTGACTCAGCACTTCTCAACTCCACCTGTGCTCACTCTGGTGTTGTGTTGAGGAATGTCATTGTTTCCCTGTTACACCTCTTGCAGAGATGGAATAGATGATGCAGACAGCCAAGGGGATGGCAGCAGTCAACCTGACACCATTTCCATTGCCTCCAGGACATCACAGAACACAGTGGACAGTGATAAGGTAGGACTGAAATGTGAAAATACATGGCAGCTAATTGCCCCCAGAAAAATGTAAGTGAAAAGCAGAATAGAAGACGAAAGAAAGCAACCTGTCTTCTACTGAGTGAGCTGAAACTTGTATTCCCCATTGCTAGGTTATTAAAATCCAGTCTGTTCCTGTGTGCTCGTCAGTACTGCTCTTCTACACAGTAATATCTCTGTTACTGCTGCTTGTTTGTGGTTAATACACAGAGGTTCAATTGGCTCTGAAGAAACAGCCCAGAGCAACCTTTTCCTGCCTAGTACAGCTTGTCCTGTGAGATCCAGCTTCTGAATGAGCAAACAGCTGGTTATGTTACACATTTCCCTCTGAGCTGAAATCAGTCGTTTGTTGGAGGGGATGCAGGTACTTACACACCAATTAATGCAGCAACATTGGGATCCTGGCTGGTATCTTGAGAGCCTGGGAGACCTACCATTTCCAGAGACTGTGATTCTGGACCCCTCTCCTCACAGACATATGGTGGAGCATATGGATGGCCCTGAGACATGCTAGATTCTGTTGGAATGCTGCACACTGTCGGCAGTATGTACTTGTCATTTTACTTGTCAGACAATCTGAGTCCACATCCCCAGCTCTACTAGGGTGCCTCACTTGAATTTGTCACCCTGATACCTCCAGCTGTGCTCTTCCACTGAATTAGCAGTTGATTGTAGGAGAAAATGGGCTGTTAGTAATTATCTTAGCTACACTGATGGGGTTTGTCATATCCCCTGAGAGAATGCCCATATTCTCTTTATGTGTTGTTTTGAAATCACATGTAACTTGAAAAAGATGAATTCTCCCATGCCTTTAGGGATTTATCTGTTTGTCAGGGCTTTAATTATGCTGCCACTTAGACAAGGTGTAAGGGTGTCATCAAAAAATCAGAGTCCAAGTTTTGGTTGTAAAGTTCACAGGTAAGGTTCAGTGCAGACACTGTTTTGAAAGCTAGACTCAGAAATATAAGTTAATTGCAAATAAATTACCTTTGTAAGACCATCTGTTGTATTTATCTTAAATGCATCTCCCCATGATTTTACTTTTTTGTCCAATAATGTGCATTAGGAAAGTATTAAGCCTCACTATCCAAAGGCCACTGTAATGTATGCAAATACTTTGCCCGATGTCTGAGAAGTCTTCAATCCACATGAACTTGTCTTACTTTCTGTGTTTTTCACGTTTATCATTCCTGATAAAAGGCCCTGACTTAGCGCAGAACTTGAGCTCATGCTTAATTTTAAGCACTAGCCTAAGCTTTGCTCATTTGCCCCCAGCCCGTTGGCTCAGTTGCATGAATTCTGGTCACGTCTAGGTAAGACGCTCCATGTTGCATGCTGCAGCTGCATACAAGGGCTGTGGTGCCCACACAGGCTGTGTACCCTGAAAGACAGCCCATCGTGGCAGGAGTTGGTTTAAGGATACAAGACTGGAAAGGGTTATGGGAATTTCTGTCCAAAACCTTGTTTGAACTGAGCAGCAAATGTGTGTGAGATAAACTGAGTAGAGATCGTACAGGGAAAAAGTTGTTACCACTAGGGAAAGGGTTGTGCCATGCTTTTAACTTTTTTTGAGGTGGGTAGGTTCACTTGCTGGCTTAAGGCTGTGTGTTTGTGTGTCCTGTTATACATTTAATGAATAGAAACAAATTTGAGTGTACAGCTGAGGCTAAAGGTTACTTGTATGTGCTTTGTTGAATACGAGGTAGCAGTGTATAATCCTGAACTAGAGAGGCAGTTCCTGCTAAACAGTTTCCTTATTGTCACTGATGCTAATGCCAGAATACTGTGGAGAATTCAGCTCCTAGAGTGCTGCATTATCATGGCTTTGCTCCAAGGAGAATGAACTCCCTGCATCTCTTAATAGTTCTCTCAGTTTTTCTGCACAATGTTACCCAAATTAGTGGCAGATGAAGCTGAGCTGCCTTACCTCCTGCTGAATTGGCAGAGTCACACCTGTGTTCAGTGTCCACTCAGACATCAGGCTCACCTGCTGTGAGGGGACTGTCTGTCAGCAGATCCAAAGCTCTGGAAGGACTCCTAATGGTGATGTTTTATCACGTGGGATTTTTTCCTTCAGTCTGGAGTTGAGTTTTTCTTCCAGGAGGGTCTGAGTGAATGTGGTTGGACTGGGAGGTTTTATATTCTTACATGGACTGGTGGTAGTTGCCAGCACTGGAAGACAGGACCATATCATGCTCTCTAGGTAGGTTTTCTTGGCAGAGCTGGCAGTGCTTGGCACACACTGTAGCTTACATGCTATAGTTAACTCGTGTGGGGCTGGTGGCTGCTCCGATAGGTACAGGGTTCAGCAATCAGTGGTTTCCCTGCCTATTTAACTCCAGCATAGTCAGCAGACTTATTCCCATGAGTTCAGATTCAAACCTAGAGGCTTTTTGCACCTGCAGCCTCCATGGGTGACTTCTCTATGTGCCCCAGTGAGATCTCCATCCAGAGGAGCCAATGGAAAGAACTCCTACCTTTAGGAACTCTGGCTGTTCACAGCAGCCTCCTCTGCAAACCCATGCCAAGAGCTTTGCAGTGCCAGCTGTGTGCCAGGATGGCAGCAGATTAATCCTGCTTTGGGACCATCTATGTATTAACTCCATGCCAGAAACAATTCTCAAGTAACATGTAAGAGTTGATATTACTCTCTGAAACCAAAAGAATGCAAAGATTTAGCTGACACACTTTGTCCTTTCCCTAAACCTTGCTGTTATGCCTGAGGATTGCCTAATGCATTAGTTGAATGTTCAGACAAGAATGTCAAACAACATTTTAAACAAAGAAAATCACAACTTCTCAAAGATTCTCAATTTCAAGTAGCACTTCTGCTTAACACCACTCCTCATGCCTCAAGTCATATGTATTTCTTTCAACTTATTTGTGAGTCAACTCCTCCTGGGTTGTAAGTAGCAATTTCTGTGTTCCCTCACCATAACACAGCCCTGGAGCTAAGCTTTACTTCTGCATTTCAAACTCCTAAAAAGACAAAAGGTTTTTTTGTTGTTAAGTGGGAATGAAATAACCTTACTGTAAATTCAGCAAGAATTTGTTTTCTCTCATGACATCTGTATGTAGCCACAACATTTATCAGGGGGGTCCTTTGGTGCAGAGGATAGAGCACTTTGACTGGGGGCTGAGTCCTAGTTCTGCTCTGCCACTCGCATGTTGGATGCCATTGCAAAGTGCATTTGATAGCACATTACCCTTTCCTTTTTTCCCCCTGTTTGGATGAGGAATTTGCAGGGGGAGACACAAGTTCTTGCAAACATTACATTTGTACATTAATTACAGCATTGTCCTCTGTTGTCCCAACACACGATGCAGAGCTGAATTCAGACTTGTTGTTGTAGCCTTTATGGTAGCAGACTCTGCTTTGAAAATATTCTGAGTTATGTGCCTGACTCCAGAAGTGTTATTAAGCCTTTAAATATGCAGACTTTCCTGACTGCAGGCAGTGGGCAGGTGATTATATAAGACTCTCCAGATTAAAAAAAAAAAAAATAGTGTCCGTGTCCGTTTAAATTAAATACCTGATTAAGTAGCTTCTTAAATCTGGATATGAGTATTTAATATCTTTACTTTCCTTGGACTTTTCTCTTTCAAAAATATGTAAAGCAATTATCCTCAGGCTCAAACATTACATTTTCATTAAATATTATATAGTAGAAACACAGACTTCAAGTAAGGTCCGTAGGTCTGCACCTTTGTAAAAGGAAGGAAGGAGAGAACGTATAAAATGCTTATTTTTCCATTTGAAATCTGTGACATCTTCCATATGCAAGCTATAATCTAAAATATTTCATACACAGGAAAAGAATTATTTGGATTGTCATTTGTGTTGTGTAAGTTTTATGTAGAGGGGGAAAAGTGGGTTGATGACCCAGACTCAATGCTAAAGAATCAATAGATAATGAATGCTATTACAGTAATTGCAATTCCCATTGAGCCTCCAGGTCAGGTCCTAGGTAACCTACTATGCAAAATTTCTTCATCCTTTTCCAAAAGGCAAAGGAGACAGCTTTTGTTCTATACAGTAAGCTCTCTTCAGCATGCTATCTAAAAACCTCTCCTTAGAGAGAAATCCTTGCCCTATTCACAGCAGTCAGGATTTCAGTCTTTATGTTTGGATTCAAAGCAGTGGGGAATTGCATAAAGGAAATGTTACATGCAGGGCATTCTCATTTGTTAAGCCCATTGAGCTGTTGGCTTGTGAAACATCTGTTTCTGGCGATACTGGTCCATCTTCCAATGGCCTCCTTTTTGCTGGCTCTTGCAGAATACTGAGGAGAGCAGTTCTCATTTCTTTCTGTTGTTTTTGGATGTGGAAAAAGGCTCTGAAATGTGAACTGAAAACGTTTTACTCTCTAAAAATAAATCTACATTATACACTTTTATCTTTTCCATTAGATACTAGACTCAGCTCATCTTTCAGCAGTCATGAGACTGAGATCTTGACCTCTTCCACATTGGCGGTATTATATAAAATCTGGGAATAATCATTTTTCTAATTGAAGGTAATTTGTGCAGGGGGGGAGATTTTAGAATTAAGGCTTGTTGGAACAAGTCACTTAGGGGCAAATTCTCTTTTCTTGAGAAGCTTCTAATCAAGCTAAAATAGTTTTCTCCCGGTGATATTGTTGCTGAAGCAGGAAGTGCTCGCTGTCTGCCGGTGAGCTCTGTGTTGAGTCACATGCAAGAGACACATTTCTACTGCAGCACTGGGGGAATGTCAAGGGACAGGCGAAGCAGGGAGTCACTTAAATACAGAATCAGGAGTATTTAGAAATCCTCCTGTTTTCCAGCACACTGTGGTAGATGCCATCATTTTATCTGCTGGGCGTCGACCTGAAGAGGTTTCTTCCTCCAACCGAGATATTTTACTCTCAGTAAATTGGATTAGAGTAAACAACTGTGAATTTCTAACGGGCAAAGAAAGGGATTGATTTGGTCTCATTTGTGTAAGTACTGTTGTGGTTATTCTGCCACTGTCCAAGCAAGTGATGTGCCAGAATTCAGCGTACTCTCTGGAGTGCTGCTTCCTTGCAGGGACTGATGAGTTATGGGACTGCAAGTAAAACTAAATTTATGCAATAGAAAATGACTGCTGACTATTAAGCAAATTTTTCCTGTGAAGGTATGATAAAGAGGAGTGAATTATTGCCCCAGAGGATGTATTTCTATTGCTTGAATGCTGCCTAGCATTAGAGCAGTTCTCACACTGAGTTCCTACTGCCCTCACCTGTGGAAAAGGGAAAACATGATAGCGATCAAAGGAAAACCTGACATAAAACATTTTGGCACTTTAATTAGCCTTCTTGAGGGCTCGCTAGCTATAGGTGATTAACTCTTTTCAAGATACTGTCATGTAGTAGCAAAATGTTTATCTTACCAAGGAAATAAATTGTTCAGCCAGGAGCTGACATCTCTCTGTCTCTCTAATGATAGTTTCTTAAAATCTCCTTAGGCTTCAGGAGGCTGCCTCTCAGTTCTGGGTCTGAGTCTTGGTTAGGACCCCTGTAAATTCAGCTCTTCCCTGAGAAAAATATACAAATATATGTATCTTTTTTTTCACTGTGAATGGTTCCCTGAAACTGAAGTCATTGAAGTGACATTTGGAGCTGATAAAATGAGACTGGTTTATCTCTGCTGGCAATGCCTTATTTGGCATGGACTTGCCTTTCTAATCATTGATGTTCAGTAATATTACTGTGGCAGTTTTCTTTTTTTCTCTCTTTCCTAAGTATAAGTAAGGACTTTGCCTTTGCTTCCTGTATTTCTTATCAGGAGTGCAGCAGTGCCAACATCATGAAATGTTCCAGCTTTTGATTTGCAGAGCTGTGCTTGTCTGTCTAAATTTGATATTTTTCAGTCTTTTGGAAAATTAACTTGAGGCTCTTGGACTGAAACATAACACACTCAAATAGGCAAGGTATACATTACATTTTTAGATTTCCAAACGAAGGAAATCTGGACTGAAGTGCTACACGTACTTTGAATTGTGCAAACTTTCATGGGCACTCACTGAAAACTCTGAACCTCAGAGGGGATCCAAATAATTACAACCATTCTTTGCTTGGTGTTGGACCTGTATAACTTAATATTTGCCTTGGTATAACTTAATCTCGGCTTTGGGGACTTGGCTGATAGGTCTCACAATGCCTTTATTTGTCTGTACACCAGTCATTATGGCTTGGAGCTGTACAGGAATTTACCCATCTGCCATCTGCAAGCAGAGTCATTTGACAGCTCTTTTCTTAGTGATTTATAATGCACGTAGCACAGAATCTCCAGCTCAGGTATTAATATTGGCTCTGCCTATAGCACAGATCTCCCAGGACGATTCTGGGGCCTTTGTCCCTTTTTTTCTCTGTGAACTTTAAAAAAATGGACTTTGGTCTTCCCTGGATTGGAACCAGATTTCAAAACAGTCAAAAAAGTAACTCTTACCAACCTTGATTTTCAGCCAGGTTTAATCCTGGCTTGAATTACATGTTATCTGTCTTTTCTGGCACCCATTTCTAAATGTAACAGGTAGGTGATCAGGAGATTTACCTCTGAGAAGAGATCTGCCAAGGCTGCAAGTGCTGCTGACAGTAAGGACATTTGCTTTCTGTTGCCAGCCAGTTTTTGCTGCAGCTGTGGGTGGAGGCAGCACCAGGCACAGGCTGTCTTGTTTCACAGAACCTTCTCGGAAAAGGTTCTTTTGAAAAACAAAATAAAATATGATCAGCTGCTTTTAAAATATAACACTTGTTGGAAGCACTTGCAAACTTCTTCATAGCAATCATTCAGGGGACTTTCTCTAAAGTCCTAACCAGGTAGTGGAGCCTTATTCTTTTTTTCTTGTACTGCATGGCTGGACAATTCCCCACACACCTACTGAGGAGATGATGACAATGGATGAGTTTCCCCAAAGGCTCCTTTTTTTTATCTAGTAGTTGAATTTTACCAAGAAATTTCCCAGAGATTTGAATGTTTCACACTGTGAAAATACAGCAAAGCCAAAACATCTGCAGTGCCCATGGAAATAGCAATCATGTTGTTCGTTGGGTAATATTTCCAGGAAATAGCTTCATAAAAGGCAGGCATGAAATTTGCCATGCATCTTAAATGTCTCAGCTGGGATTTCTGAAAGTGCTATTGAACTTTAGTGGGACCTCTGCTCTCAAAATTCTTGGACACAATTCTTTCCCCAAAGGAAAGCCATTCCTGTGGTGGTCAGTGCAGGGTCACTGCTCAGCACTCAGAAGTTTATTTCCAGACCAGTGCAAGAAGCAGCAGATACTTTCTTAACACCTCTCCAAGGTTTGGTTGGTTTTTTGTGGCTATAAGTGACCACAGATAAGAATCCAGATTCAGTTGGGTGGTCAGATGCTGAGAACAGATTGAACTGAAAGTCCCTGAAAGTGAAGTCCTACAGAAGGGTTCTTCAAAGATGTCTTTTCAGCATTTTCCTCCATGCATAATTGGCAGTTACATCCAGAGTAGGTAGAATATGCTCCACTTCTTTTATAAAGTGCATTATTTTGTAAATTTTCATTTCTATTGCTATCCATTTCATAAAGAACACTTGCCATTGAGTTTAATAAATTATGCTTTTTCATTTAGGAAATAAGGGTCAGCATTCAGTATGCTTTCAGCCTTATTCTTAGATCATTTCAGTCTAATGCATCCTTTGATGGAAAAGAAGTAAATCAGTAACGCTTGAAAATATAAATCAAGTCCCTCTATGATAAAACCAGTGTATGGAACTCCTTTAGACTGAAGGTCTCCTGAGAATATTGTAGATATAAATATCAACACATTCCTTTGAGGGTATTTAAATGTAATTCCTATGGCAACCCACTTGATCTCTCCTTTTTATTCTTGCAAGCAGTGTAAAAATCAGATTCTATACTGATGTGCTGATGGGCACATTCCCCAGAGAGGTGCAAGGCACACAGTTAGAGTTTGTATAATCATATAGTCTTAGTTCATATGATGAGTATCCTAAATCCACTGCAAATGTGGTACCTCTCAATCACAAGGCACTTCTGAAGCATCTGTGATCCTGCTGAGGCAGGATGGCTGTAATTTTAAAATGCACTGAATAAGGTGGAGAGTGCTGCCCTTTAAAAGATGGCTGGAAACTCAGCTGTGGACAACACTATGGTCTTAAATGACAGGAAATAAGCTCCATATCAATAAATCTATATTACTAAACAAAGAAAAAAGGATATTTTCATGCCTGCTGTGAAGAAAGAGGATGTTTAAGTTAGGGGGATGTTTAAGTGAATGCGTTTGATGCAGTCAAAACAGACTAAGAAGGAAGGAAGTACAGTAAAATCCCTGTCTTTATTTCAAACACATGACCAACCCCAGTGATTTTAAAATAGAAGGATTAAGATAAATTATTGATTTGCACAGAAGAATTAAAGGATATTCTGGTTTTCAGCTCTGAAGAGGGACCAGCTGTTGTTTGACTTTTATAAATGTGCTGTGATTTTCAAAGGATCGGATGTCAAAGATTTGTTGCCATTTACCTTGCATTAGAAATTGAGTTGGGCTTCAGGTGGGAGAGGAGTTTCTATCCCTGAGCTGGTCTTTGACTGAGTGGGAAACGGTTCAAATTGATTCATGTTAGTCAAAATTTGTATTTTTTTCCAACAAAAATGGTTAGACAAAAACATATGTATTTGAAGAGATCACATGATTGAGTTCCTTCTTCCTCTATATCACTAATGTGAGTGCGAGCTGAACTGTAAGTCATTAAAGGCCATTTCCTCATTATTGCTTATCAAAACTAACACTGTGTTCCTTCCCTTTCTCTTCATGAACGATTCCTTTTCACCTTTGTTCTTGCTCCTCATGCACAGCAGAGGATGCCAGTCCTGGAGTGACACTGCTGAGGTGATTCCTCACCTCGGGCTGCCGCAGACGGACCTGCGCCGCCACCTCTAACGGGGGCACACAGCACCTGCCCACCCCCACCTTCCCAAAAATCTGACACCTCTTGGGAAACCAGCCTGCTCAGGACGTGAAATGGACACTCCTGGCTCAGCTGTGTGCTGATGTTCCAAATTTGTCTGTTGATTAAAAGGACAAAATGGTTAATTAAAAGTGGATAGATTAGGGGTCCCCTCCAGATGAGGGCATAAATAGAATAGGAATTGTCCGTCAGTATTCTGGGGTTGTCTCTGCATCCATTCTTGGGCCCCTAGATCATCTGAAGTGCTTGGTTTGGAAAGAAAGGAGCAAACAGTATCCAGAACTTGTTTTTAAAAAGGATATTTTTATTACTTTTTTTGTATTTCATCTCAAGTTCTACTTTCTATGTTGTCATTAAGCAAGAAGTTGTTCCTCATCTAAATCCGATCTTTCTCCTCCTGTTCTTCAAAGAACTTGAGTTAATGTTTATTTTTCCTGTGCTGTTGTTTTGAGTTGTTTCTGGGGTTTCATTCTGGTGATTACAGTGCGTTTGTTTAATTTGGATGTACAATATAAAATATATCCCTCTGGAGGAACAATATGTTTTCTTTTTGGCATAGTTTTTTTTTTTAATTTTATTTTAGAATTCATTATTTGTGTGTGGTTAATGCTTACTAGAGATGCCAGGTTTGTTTAAGAAATTTAGAAAACCTTGGAACAGCATGGTTCCAGCTATAAAGGGCATATAGGGATAACACAGAATAACTGTCTAGAAATGAAGAAAAGTTTAAGTGAGATCAGAACTTAGTGTTAGGAACTGACCTTTGAGCAACACTAAACTTCATTGATCAAGGACATTAGAGGACACTGGAGATCATTCAGTTTCAAAGTTAATATTAGCAAGATGTTTGATATTGGAAAAAAAACTATGTGTGAAGGAGGGGGACAAAGGGAAACAGATCCAAATTCCTTTTATGTTCATATCAAGGGGATCAAGTCAGGAAAATACAGTTCACGAACAGTATTTTTAAGAACACTTCTAATTTAGTCGTGTGGCAGCTTTTAGGTGGCTGTTCAGAAATTCTGTTGAGGGGTCCCTTCTTTCATTAGGTGTACATCTGCAGCAGCAGCCATTGCCACCTTGCCTCTAGTCTGAGTGGTGTCAGTGTGTGCTGCTGGTCTTGTCCAGATTTGGCGGATTCTCTGTGTGCTCTTGGCTGACTCTTGGTGTGCTGAATTTATCGGTTCCCGGGGATTCATCAAGACTGTGTGTCTCCAGAGCTCATCAGTTCTTGGGAAAATCTCACAACCTACCATCTCAGCTCATACTTCTCCTCTCTTCACCTTGCTGTCTGCTGGTAAACGTTTCTCCATCCAAACCTGTAGATAAAACCTACATAAAACTCATTCACACATTCTCACGTGGCATGGCCTCGCACAAGGTGGAATGCCTGGTTATGGGCAAAAGGGGAGCAGCCAGACAGTGAGATAATTGATTTTAACTCTTTACCCTCAGTTTTTGTGTGTTGCCTGGTTGAGCACAGCTGTGACCATGGAGGACCTTGAAGTATCAGAAGAACACAGGTACTGGACTGGGAGGCAATAGAAGGAGGCATGGGAACATGGAGGGCAAGCCACAGGGAAGCACAGAGCTGGGCAAGTAGCTGAGGGAGGTGCAAGCTTTCCTGAGAACTGGAGATGTTCTGTGTGAGGGGACTGGAGGAAGAGATCACACCACACAATGTATCATTATTTTGTCTTCTCTTTCCCCTTAAATCCCAGTAAGAGTTTACCTCTTCTCACCCCTTGGTCAAGTAAGTAGGAAAAGGCTTTGACTTACGGGAAGGGCTATTCTGGTTTCATCTGCTTATCCACAAACTCACAGCCTTTTCAGTGATCCGAGGCAGTATTTATTCTGAAGCCAAGTCTTTTTGCTGCAGGATGCCCCAGGAGGCACATCCCTCCCCTGGAGTCAGCATTCTCCCCACCTTGTAAACCACGTGCATGCCTTGCTACTGGCAGCTAATGGAAGGGGGAGAGACATCCAAAGCTTCCTCCAAGCCTCCGTGTCCAGGATCCAAGTGCTGCTGCTGTCCAGATCAGCTTTATTTTTCTTTTTGTATCTTGCATTAATTTAAACCCCACCAGCAATCCAAATCAAACTCTCCCTCCTCAAATGTGTGCAGGCAAGAAACAGAGGAGTGTGAAACATGGCACAACTCCATAACCAGTTTTCTGCCTGAATTCATTTTTCCTGACACTAAAGCATCACTTCCTGACCATAGTTGCAAATAAACAATTATGGAAAGCACAAGGCTGGACCACACATGTGTGTTTTCCACTGCCATGGAGAAAAGCTGTGCGTTGATTGCTGATTATTTATTTTGACAAGAGTCAGTTGGGTTTGTTGTTACGTCTTTAGGGCACCATCTCTCGAGGTGCTGAGCCTTCTCAGCTTGCAGGAAGAATTGAGGGTGGGAGCCAGCTGTGCCCCACAGGTCCTGGGCCTCAGTTGGCATTATTACTAGAAGCTTTCCAGTGTTGATATTTACTGCATGATCCTGAGCCTTAGGAAAGGACAGCAGGGGTCTGCCCAGCAGAAGCACTTAGCCAAGCCATGTGATCTTCCTTTAAAACTGGAGTTGTCGTTAAACCATCAGTTAGAAATGTGACATTTATATAGAGAAAAGAAAGGAAATTGAAATGCACACAGAGAAACTTCAGCTTTCTGGCTTGCTGCAGATAATGCAGTGAGAGCTGATTTTTGTATGAATTTAACTGATTGTCCTTAGAAAGGTAAGGGCCATGTTCTCTATCCATCACTACGTATAAAATGGGCAAAATGGCATTCAGTCGACTGGTCTTTGCCTTCACATCCTGGACACATCCTGGCCAGTCCTCTACTGTGCAGGCTTCCAGTGTGTGCTGGTGCAGTGGAAAGGCTGATGGCCCCCTGCCCCTGAACCTCCCCAGCAGCAGATCCAACCTCCCCCAGCTTTGTACGGGCTTAAACAGCTGTGACTGCTGGGGGCAGGCTGGGGGCTGAGGTTCTTGGATGACCTGGCTTTTGTTGCAATGGCTGAGCAGGCTGCAGCTGCATCCCCCTCCCTCTGCCTGTCAGATGTAACAGAGGTGCAAACCAGGCCTCCAGGGATTGTCTTTGTGGGTTGTCTTTTGAAATCTCTGAGGTTTCACGTTCTTTCTTAGGTCCTGGCCTCAGCGCAGTTATTTTGCAGAAACTCCCTCCAACTCTGAAGTTCTGCTGCCCTCCCCAGCAACTGAACCTTGGTACCTTTTGCCTTTATGAAACCTCTGTCCTTCAGACTTCCCGGGAGAGAAATTTGAGGACTGAAAAAGGACTTTAAAAATCAACCCTTTCTCAGGCTCATCGAGTTCCTGCCTTATGACCTTCTCTTTGTGTGATGCCCATGTGTTATTTATGAGCACTTGGCTGCTCATTTCTACAAAAAAAAAAAAGGGAAAGAAAAAGATAAGATTGTTGAGGCTGAAATGCAATTAGTTATGTGGCACTGCAAAAAGCAAGAAGGGGGATGGTGAGTGCTGTTGTACTGGGTTAGGAGGCTGCTAAGGTCAGAGGTGCAAGGCACGAAAGGTAAGTATTTTGAAGAAATGTAAAGAAAACAGGGTACGTAAATCAGTTTTATTTCAAGTCAAGGAAAGCACTTCACCGTTCACCAGGTGAATATCTGGCTCTGGGCCTCTCATAGCTCCACACCACATCAGACTTTCAGGAATCCATCGGCTGCTCAGGGTTTTGTTTCAGTAGGAGCGGGGTTTGCTTCCAGCCTTTGAACAAATCACTTTCCCTGTGAGGGGGGAGGTAAGAGAATAAAAATAGTTAAGTAAGAGCTGGGCTGAAGCGGATGTCTTTTAAACAAATATACAACTTATTTTCCATCTGCTGGTTCCCAGTCCTTGATTGCTGTGAGAGAGAAAGCAGCACTGCTGCATTTCAGGAGAGCCAGGATGTGCTCCCCAGGTGCAGATCTGAAAGGTGGCCACTTGCATCCATGAACCTGGATTCTTTGTTGAGAGGAGCAATACAGTAACTGCTAAAATTGATCCTAATGAATGAGAGCATTCCTTTGCTTTTCTTAATGTTATAACTGATTAATTCCCCAAAGAATTCTTCTGGGCACCCCATCCCTATGTAAAGACTATGGCTAAGTGGCTTAATAGGATAAGTGCTTTATAAAACAGCTCTGTAATATTTTAGTTGTCTCTTTTCATTTCAGTAACAAGCATAAGGGAAGCTAATGTCCCAGTACACAGGGATTTGCAATCACCATTAATGGAGATAATTCCCCTCATGGGAAGCAATAAAAAATACTATTGCAAGAGCTAGAACACTTTTCTAGCTTTGCACTTTCATCACAACAGATTGTGTCTCTCTTGCTAAATTTCTTTGTGCTCTAGAGGAGAAAATAAATCTGGCAAAGAGAAGCAACTTTAATTGTTAAGATAAACGCATGATGGGGGACCGTGAGGGTTTCTGAGTTTCCCAAGACAGCATTTGTATGATTGAGGAAAATGAAATAAAATCATGGTAGGTATTAGCAGTTCGGTGGGTTTTAAATGAGCCCTGAATGATGGCAGAATTAAGAAGAGTTTTTGCCTTTTTCACATTATCATCACTAACAGAAGAGGTCTCACTTGCTGTTTGTTCTTTTTGATGGTAAATTCTGTCCTAACGAATATGCTGACAAGCTATAAGAGAGCAACTGACTTCAATTGCATGGGAAGTCTGTCTCATATTCTATATCCATCTTAGAATCTGGTTTTCATGTCTTTAAAATATGCAGCAGTAGTGATTAATACGCTGGTTTGGTTTTTAATGAGTGAACCTTGGATTTGAACGTTTGCTGCAAACTCTTTTATTTAAATGCTTTCCTCTTTATGGCGCCATGCTTAGAATGTTATGCATAGCATTATCTGGCTATTAACTCTTGTGACAAGATGGATTTTAGGATTAAATAAATTGTGAGCATTCCTTTTAAATTGCTGGAGCCAAAGGGGTTAGGAGTGTAGGAGTGTTAGATTATCCAGCTGCAGCCATTCCCCCTGCACAGCCCTGTGATGTGTTACGGGGGTTCTGGTGGCTGAGCAGGAGGGGAGAAGTCACTGGAAGCAGCTCGGATTGCACATCCTCGACTCACCACACAGGGTAGGTGACCGAGCTCTTTCATGAGCAGCAGGCAAAGAGAAGGAATGGTAGCCTTGATTTAGCACAATATAAGCTCCGTGCTGGGCATATAGTTACTGTCCTTTGAAATCAGTCAGATTTGAACCTTTTGTGCTTAGTCGTGATTGCTGTGCTGAACTTTTTGTTTTGCCCACCATTATGAGCTGGTGCAATATGCTAATGCAAGTGATTATTCCAGGAGCTGTTTGAGGGTCAGCACGTTTCCATTGTGTGACTGGTCTCAGTGATCTTTTTGGTGCAGAAAAATAGATGGTTTCTCTTTTCTTCAACTGCAATATAGCAAATATAGAATTCTCTCCTGCTAGAAGTGTTGTGTTAGAACGCACATATGGGCTGTCTGCATTCAACTGCCTATCCCACCTGTGCATTCCCACCTCCACTTTTGGAAACCAATTCCAGGTCAAACCCTGTCTCTTCTAAGCATGTGAGGACTGAATTTAGTGGGGCCTGAATTTGGTGGGGCCTGAATTTGTGTCCCCTCTCAAATAGGTTATTGCTTTGAAACAAGGGAATGTTAGGAGCCTCCTATTGGCTTTCAGCCAACACCAGTCTTTTAGTCAAGCAAGGAAGAGTCATATTTTTAGATCCAAAGATTAAACATCTCCTTCCTGCTGTCACACCTGTTTCCATTGAAAGTGCTGGCTGCTAGAAGAGCTGCTACCGTTTACAGTCAGCTGTTCCTTGGAACAAGTCATCCTGTGTACACATCTTTCCAGCTTCCGCTAAAGTGCATTCATGGGTGATTGAGTCTTATGCAAACAAACTCTTGACTGGGTGATTACTTCCTTACCTGTTTCTCATATTCATGTGTTATTTCCCTGTCTGCTGCATAGTGTGCAGTGGTTTACTCCATCTTCAGTTTTTTAAAGAAAAAAAAATTAAGTTTTCTATCCTTCATTTTTCCATATATCTAGATCCAACCTCAGTGTTGCCAAGAACTTTTTTCTCTGATGCTGGTTAGTCAAGGAATTGTTTTTGTTCCATCTAGTTTTAATTTCAGCCAGTGTTTTGGCTGGATAACTGGCCCAGTTGTTCAGGTTAGTATGTCTCAGGCAAAGATACAGGGTTTATCTTATTACATTGACTTCAAATACAGCAGAAATCAATGTCAACTTGAACGTCACTGTTGGGTGAGGCTTTTATGTTAATGGAATGGGAAAGGAACAGGAAAAGGGAAGACAGTAAAGAATGAGTTGCTCAGTCCCACAGCAATGAAATCAGGAGGTGTGACCTTTAGCAGGAAAGAACTAGCAGAAGGAGAAGGAATCACATGAACCTGTCTCTTACGTCAGTGGATAAATTGGGCATGTTTCAGCACAAGGGGTAATGGGAACAAGTGATACTGTGACTGTCCTGTCTGTTCTGTAGGCTTGAACAGTACTGTCATTGTTTGGTCTGATCTTACCTGTGAAATGAAGAGCACAATGTGCTTGTGAAAACCCTTTGGTCTGATTGCTGAGGTTGTTATTTTTCAAAAATCAGAAACACTGTCAGGCAGTGTGCCTGGATAGCAAGAGGTGGGAATGAGGCATGGTACCTTAAGTGCAAATGGTGGGGAGCAGGAGAATGGGAACAGCAATAAACCCTGGGGGCTGGGATGGGGAAAAAACAGGAAGTGAGATATGTGGAACAGCCCCAGGCAGTGGCTGGGTGTCCTCACTTTGGACCTGATGGGATCAGGTCCATGCCCCATTGGGACTGGTTGTGCCCAGGTGGCCAAATGGGTCCTGCTTTTCTGAGAGGAGCCTTGTGAGAGCAGCCCACAGAAAGGGGCCTGGTGGGACCCAATTGTTGGCCACAGCTGAGGAGGAATATGAAACTCCCCAAAGATACCAAGGAGCCTGTTGGCTGAGATTCCTTCTCTAGGAATTGCATAGTATTGGTTAAAGATGCTCTTGGTGCTGGTGTGCCAGTGTCTTTCACAGATGAGTAGGAGAAATGGCTGGAAATATTGCCTTTTGGAGCAGGCTCCTTGCAAGCAAATTATATACCATGAGTAATGAATGCATTTGACAGCAGAGTTTTTGATTTTACAACACATTCATAACACCTTGAAGCACTTAGTACCTTGTTAACCCAATTAGCATACTCTAAAACTGCCAAGGCAATCTGAACAGCTATTAATCACATGCCAAACTATCCAAGATCACGCTTTGTTACCACTGCAGAGGCAGCCAGGAGTGGATTGGGAAAGAGGCAGCTTTAAACATCAAAATGCACAGACAACTGGTTACAGTAAAACCAAATAATACTGAATCAGAAATGAATACAATAAAAGAAGCCATCATACCATAGACTGGCCTGCCTCACTGGCACTTTAGGAACTATAGTAGTGTATGAGTGGGAGTTGCTTATCCTGCAGCTATGAAAAGAGCCCTACATGATTTGTGCTGAGCAATGCTGATGGTACCACTCCAGCCTGGAGGCTGTGCAGGTTTTTTGTAGGATGGCCCAGAAAAAGGAATACAATTGCAGCCTACAAGCAATCAGATATGCACCTACATCTGGCTTAATGTCCTGGCATTGAGCAACTTCAGGTTATACCTACCGTGAGTCATTTCCAGTCTCCGGGGTTCAGGGCTAACGTTAAAGTGCAGTTCAGCTTTCAGGAACAGGTGATCCTTGACCTCTGTTGCAAGCCAGCTTTTAAAGCTGTAAATGTAATGGGACGGTTTGGTCCTGTCCAGGAGGAGCAGGACAGGGGATTTTGTCACAAATTGGCTGCATTAACATGTCCATTAGGGAGCTGCTTTCCAGATCTGTTCAAGTTTCCATAGCACGGTCTCTTAAGCTTGAAAAATGTCTAAGCTACAGCAGCAAAGCTGGTGGGGTTCTACTGTCATAGTAATGGATATCTGTGTTCCTGCATGAGATATAAATAATACAAAAGATCCTGAGAAACTTTCAGAAATTGAATTTAACCTAAAATAAAAACAGTAAGAGGATTTGTGTCAGATATCCCACCTCACCTGTGAGCTGATAAAAACATTGCAGTTTTCAAAATCTGCTGTCTCATTTGTAGTTAATACCACTGAATTTCAAACCTGGTATATCGGCTCTAGGAATAACAATGAAATGACAAATAAAGAGCATGAGTTAATGATTCATTAAACCCTGTTCATGTAAGTAATGCAAGTTAGCACCTGTTTATAGAAAATAAAATTAAGCTAGCTTGATATTTTTTATGAGGTTATAATTCAGCTAATATAGGAAATAGTGATAGACTTTTGTGGGCATTTGATTTAGGCCATGTGATATTTTTATTAACAGAGGAGAACAATAGAAAATAAACAAGTGATATATTAAATGATGGAAACCTGGCTAGTTGACAGATACACATAAAATAGAATTATTATAGGGCAGGCAATTTTGTAAAGAAATCATGAAGAGACTTATCCTTACCTTTGTGATAGGAGAAATTTTTTAACCTAATTTTCTAAGGAAGCAACGTTTTCTTTCATATTTTCCACATCTGTTTGTGCTCTGCCCTACAACGACTTTTGTACCCATTGGACAAATTTCAAGCAGCTTGGCAGAAGCTTCTGATCTCAAAAATCATTTCTGTGGAAATCAGCGTAAGGATAGGGAGAGCAACCAAGAATTTGCTCTAATTAGAAGAAATGCAGTGGTATGGACACATGTATTTATGGGCACACACATTACTAGAGACTCCAACGTGGCTGAGAGACCTCACAGATGCTTGACCCTCAGGAGAAGCTTCCGCTGTAGCTGGAGGGTGACCACACGGCCCAGCTCTGTGGGAAGCTGGCCAGCACTGGGTCTGCTCCGTGGGGACTGCTGGTTATGCATGAGAAGCCAAAAAAATTAAAAGTATGTCACTAATGCCTGCAGCTGGGTGAGCAGTCAGGAGCGAAAAGAACAGGCTGCTGATACAAATAGCTTGGCTGGCTTTCCATAGGTAAACAGGACCAGCCCTAATAACTGCAGGTCTCATTGTCATGGAGGGAAGGACATCGGTCCTCTTTTAGGCTCAGGGGCCAGTAGAGGTGTTGAGGAGGCTGTTGACTTCCCCAGCACTGAGGTGGCTTTTCTCTTGCTAGAAATGTGCTAATCCAAACTGCATGTGTCTTGCAAAAAATAACCATTAGTTAAATGTGAGCTTGTACTCGGTCTCATGGAAATGTGACTGGCACTATCCCCCTTTCCAAGACCCAGAAGAGATAGAGGAGAGTGGAGTCATCCAAGCTAAACATTGGACAAGAAAGAGAGTTGGAGTTAGAACCAAGATCGTCTATGTCCCAGGCCTTCTGCTAGGTTATTTTACCTTCCATATCCGTATCTTCCCATTTGTTAGTGGCAAACCCATCCACGTGAACATAAAACCAGCACCTTTCTTAGATGAAGGTTTGTAACACCTTGGGGCACTCAGCACTTTTGAGACACAATTATGGTCTGCTCTCTTGCTAATGCTTTTGGATTTTAATTATTTTGAAAACACATTTGTAGCAGCATATGCAAGAGCAACAGGGTAATGATAACAATAAAGCTATGTTGTGTTTTTGGTATAAACTCTTTGGTTTGGAGTTTACAATTTATGTGTTCTGGAACTGGATTATTGCCTTACAAAACAATGCAGCAGCCTTTTCTCATTTAGTTAAGCCATCCATTTTTATTAGGGTGCTCTATACAATGCCTGCAATAATATTATAAAGGTGCATAAGGTTCATTATTTCACAACAAGTGACTAGCCAAGACCATTATTATTTTTGTAACAGCCAGGCTTTCTATTGAAATACGGTTTGGATTATAACCTTTTTTTCCTCTTCCCTCTTTCTCTTTTCTCTACCCAAAGCCAAGATGTGCAATTGTTCCTTTTCAGATTGCTTTTCCACTCCCCTACAAAACATGTCGTTTTCTGTGAAATGGATGGATTATAATGGGAGCAGATCAGTGATAATGCATTGCTGGAATACAGCTATACCCAAGAGAGCTTATAATAATATCCAGTCTTCCTAAGCTTTAAAATATGCAGTTTGGACAGCCTATAGCTCTAATATGGAATCTAGCTCTGAATTTTCCCTGCACTTAAGATTCTTTGATGCTCAATTATTGTTTGGGTTCTGCCCTCCCTGTCACATTGCCATGGCAACTGCCTTGCATAAAATCCTGTGCTCAGACAATACAGCCCCTGCTTTATAGAGGGGCTCCAGGCTCAGAAAAGTTGAAGTTGTTGTTCAGAGAGATTACTGAAGATTAATGACTTTGCTTTGAGCACCGCAGAGCAAATTTCTGAAAATCATGGTAATTAAATAAAAAATACATGCAGGTGGTGTATTCTCTGAGTCAGGAGAGTTGACACCTGCTGGGAGTGGTGGAGTTACAGTAAATCTGTAGTAAAAACACCTGGGAGTCTTATTCCAGCATATAGTTTCTCCATGCTAAATAGCTATGGTGTGTAATTAGCTGTGGTGGTTTTCCTTCACCCATTCTCTGGCAGTAAATGGGACACCCTGACCAAATTCCCCACTGGGGCTGGCACAGGTTGGTGTGTCCTGGGCTGGTGCTGTGTGCTGGGCTCCATCAGCCCAACGGGCCCCTTGATGAGGCCAGTGCTCTGTTTCCTGCCACTGGCCTGTCGTAATTCCGTGGGCACATTAGTGGTTGTAAGGAAGATGAAAACAGAGCTGCAAATTGCTCGTGCTGAGTCATAAACCAGGACGTGTTTCATGAGCCCATTAAGCACAATGCCCTTAATGTTAAGCATATGCTGAGCTCTGTTCAACAGGAATAGAGTTAGGTTAAGTATATGTTTTTAAGTCCTGCACTGGTTTGAAGGTCTTTTAGAGTTGTGAACCACATTGGGACAATGAATTAAATACGTTTATTAGATTTGCAAAAGTGTTAGCTATTTTCATGTTCGGTAATAACATCTTCAATATTACATGCCACATTAGTTGTAAGCAGCTGTCATGCAGCAGGATTTAAAATAATCTTAGTGGGAGTCAAAGCATTTTGTCTTCCCCGAAAACAATAGAATACCCTTGGTTTAGACTTTGCCTCCCTCCGAAGGTGAGCAGTACTCCTTGGGATAGCTTCCAGAATCACATCTGTTCGAGAGCAGTGTATTACAACCTTATGTTACTAAAACACATGTACTAGGAAAAGCCTAGCTTAGGAAAAAATCTCGTGTATTCTGAGGGGATACAAATATTAACTCAAACCAGCTGCATAAAGGCTAGGGACATCTTTGTTCACTACAGCAGGTCTTTCAAAACCTGAAAGATCTTATGTCTGCCACATAAGATCTCTGTTTGCAAACACTGAGAAACCTGCAAGTATGGGAATTGATGAAAAATCTTAAAGTGTCAAGCAAAGAAGAAATGTATGCAGTCTGAAAGGGAACAGTAATTCATTTTGAGATCTAAACCTGTTTTTAAATTAGCCGTTTGTACGTTAACTTCCTCAACTCAGAAGTTTAGCCATCTGTGTCGGTGAATTAGTTAGCCTTTGGCTGAAGTCTAATCATTGTAGGAACAAGAGGTAGGGGAATCAGTAGTCCTAGAGGATCCATGGGGACCATACCCATGAGGCTGAATTTAGCATCAATCCCAGTGCTTAAAGAAAGGGTGCCTTGGCGTTGCTGCACAGGGTAGGAGCCCTGCTGGGGCCAGCGTGGCAGCAGGGCTGGTAGGCTTGCACAGCTGTCAGGAAGTGAATTTTATTGCTCCTTGGAGATTCTTTGGGTTCGTTTCCATATCCAGGACATGATCCTCTTTGAGGACTGCTGGGTTCTCCATTGATGCAGTTAGAATATTAATGACGATAATAAATAAATTTGTACCTCCAAATTTGCTAACCTGATGTTCATGGCCAAAATAGTCCATTGTTCTCCTGTTTGTGGTGAGCTACAGGCCTGGGGTTAATTGTAGCAAAAACCTAAGAAGCATTCAGGCAGCTGGGCCAGCCTTTTCCACTGGGGTTATTTCATGTCAATTGCTGCAAATTAGCCACATATAAAATTTATAATGTGTGGGTGCCTGTGCACAGAAATTTAGCTTCCTCAGTATTTACAGAACATAAAACAGTCCTCCTTGTTTAAGGCTAGGATGAACATTTCTGTCACATTAGGAAAGGCAGCCTTATTTCATTCTGCAGCTGCTATTTAAATTCTACTAGATCTCTTTTAATCTTAGGCAAAGTTCAAAATAAGATGTTTCAAACATCTGCTAACTATTATGGGTCGTGCCTGCTAGTAGAGGTAATAAATTATAGCCAAGAAGAGAATCAAATGTCTTAATAGTGTTTTTTTGTTCATTGCTTTAAAGTTTGTCCTCTTCCAGTGTTATCTGTTCTCTTTTTGAGCATGGTAGTCAACATGCCTACAAAGAAGATTGTGCTGTGAGTGAGGGGGGTGGGATCACAATGGGATGAGGGTGACACCCTCTAGTTTTAAGTTAGGGGAAAAACAATAAACAAGTTGGTTTCTCTATTTCAGAGCAGAGAGAAATCTAAATCAATCACAGAAACGCACCCTCTGCGCTGCGTGCCAAAAACAAGATGGGTGGGTCTAGCAGAATATGGGAGAGAGGGCATTTCAATTTCCTCCGAAGGGGAGATAACAGATCAGCTTTCTCGTTTGTCATGGAAACCTTTTGTCAACCCAGTAACAATGACGTCAAGGTGGCAGTGGCACAGAGACTGGTTAGTTAATGTAGCACACACCTGTTGAACTGCCAGAGGGGAAGGTATGTTGGCTTTTACATTTTCTGTCCCTGATTCTAAACAACTTTGGTGAAGGTTTAAAAAGTGTTATTCAAGTCCCAAGGCAGTTTTCCTGAGCTGTAGCAGATTCCTGCTGCGAGCAGGTGGTGCTGGAGCTTTCACTCATGGAGAAATCCTGCTAAAAGGCATTTGCTCAAGCAGTGCCATTCCCTCCTGTTTTGGGTATCCTTTTAGATGGTGGGGAGAGCAGACTTGTCTTCAAAAGAGCAGCACCAAATTCCTTCAGTGTGTTTGCTTTGCTTGGGAGTAAAGGCTCTACTGGTGCTTACCAAAGAAGATTTTTAGAAACACTCCTATAAAAAGAGAAACCAAATTTACTGCACCAGATCTACAGCTGTAGATGTGTAGCATTACACTGTAGCCCGTTCTTGGAATGACCATTCTCCTGCCTGTTTCTCTGGTGGGTGCTGTGCTTTTGTGTCTAGTGTTGTTGACTGGCTACTTTTTCTTTTGTCAAGTGAGATTAGATCCCTTTTTCGCTTCATTCAGTGTTGCTTGTGTGACTACCTTCCCATTTTTAGTAATCAAAAAATTCTTTAGCAATTCCTTAGAAATAAGCTTACTTCTTTTCATGAGAAAAGTGTGTAAACAGGGATAGCAGTCCATCTTTTCTGCACTGCTCATGTTTACCAGCAAAATCATATAAGCTGTGTTTGCAGAAGGCTTTGAATCAGTTAAAGTGTTGCACTGTGTCAATACTTGATGCAGGTTCTGTTACTATGGCTAGAACGTGAATTTACATTAGTTGCATTTCTTGTCTATGGTAACACATGATAATTCTCTTAAATTAAAGTGTGCTCTTGTTATTGCTAAACAGTATGCATGATACAGAATATTTCCTATCATATAGCTTGAAAGAGGAGAAGTAGAATCTGTTATAGGGATGATGAGTCAAATTATATCGGGTTGCAAAGTAGAATTAAGGCTGAGAAAAAGAATGGCATAAAATAACATAAAGTGATTAGAAAAGGAAAATGGAGTCAATCAGTGTAAATGACATTTGTTGTACAATTAGAATCCAACTGTATATAATGGTGCCAGTGAGTTGTAGAAATGTTTGCCAAGGAACTGTCTGGGATTATAATTGTCCAAATAGCCAATGTTGATAACCCATGGTATCCTAATGGAGATGGATGATGTCAAATGGCTTCCAAGCTTCAAGGAGGTAGAAAAAATAAAACTGGGTGATAAACATAGTTTTCTGTAGAAGATGAAATTGTCCTTCATATGAAAGAAATAAGGTTTAGCTACGTTAGTATTTTTGCCATTGTGGTACATGTAAATACTCTGGAGATATCTGTGAAGAACTATAATTCTCTTTGGCTTCAGTTTGGAAAATGTTGTACACTCATCTATATTTTTTCTTTACGCTCATTACTGGTGATTTCAGCCTGACAGAAAGGTATTTCATGTGATCTAAAGTCTCTGTAGTATCATTTAATTTTATAGACATTTTGAAACAAGACTCTTCCTAAGTTCTCACTACCACTGATGGGTTGCCTGCCCCCCAGGGAAGGGGCCAGTCTCAGAGGCTGGCACATCTCCTGCTGCCCCCTTTCAGTGAACTCCCCTCTGCCCCTGCCCTCTGTGGGGAGCAGCAGGAGCAGGGCAGTGGGAAAGACATTCCTTGGGGAGCCCAGGGCCTTCCCAGCTCGGGAGGGGAGGAGATGGCTGGTTGCTGCTGCAGCTGGGCAGTGATGTGCCAGTGACCAAAACCTCTGTCTGTCTGCCAAGAGTGAGCCTGCCTCTGAGTACTGCGTCCCTTGAGTTTTCTCTCTGTCTTCTGCAGGGCCTTTTCAGACTCTTTTCAGACTCTCTTTGTTTTGTTGGGTTTTTTTTCCCATGCCTCAATGGTGCATATTACTGACAAAAATACCTTTGGTATAGGAGAGAGGCAAATTCATTTATCTGCACCTTGGATCAATCCAGACATTAGTTACAGTACAATACAGAGCAGTGTGATAAAGGGTCCCTTTTTTGCTGGAGGGACAGAAAGGGACCCAGAAAGAAGAGAAGGAAACAGTGCAGGCTGTGATAAGTTAGGTACATGCCCTTAGTAGGGTCACTACTTACTAAGGCCTTGTGAACCCTGGGAAGGAAAGATGATTTACATTATGTTTTCATTGTTTTCTTGCAGAAATTTATCATTGAAAGAGCCGCCACCTCATAACCATGTTAGGTGTGGTGATGCAACAATGAATTCCTATTTCATGCAGTAAAGGCTAATTCATTCACTTCTACTCCAGGCATGTTTTCCCTCCACTTAGGACTCATTCTGGCAAACAGAGCATTTCAGCAGTTTCTTCATTAGATTGGGTGGGGATTAATGAGGTTTGAACACACAGCTCTGCTACTGTATTGCCTGGAATAGAGGAAATTGCTTACTTATTATTTATCATTCTTATTTTATGAAAGGAAACAGATGTTTATGCCAAAAGTCTTACAGCACAGATGAAGTAATACTGAATTCATAAAACAGAATTTGTTAAGGAAGCGTAATTCCATGACTGAAAAAGGAAATATTCAGCCAAGGAAGTTCCCTGTTGGATATTCAGGTTAAGTGGGTGGGATAATACCATGTGAACTGCTACAGGCACAAGCATGGCAGGCAGGCTTTGGATATAAGAGTAATAAGAAGTGGAGTTGAAGCAAGAACAGCAAAGGTTAATAGTTTTTTCCTTAATTTTAAGATTCTCCAGTATGCAGCTTGAGAACCTGATCTCAAAGTGAATTAAAGTTGTGTAAGGGAATTGCTCAGTTTCATTCCAAGGCAGTTTATCAGCCTGGCTGGGTATCACTGCTGGTATTCATCACCTTCCTTTGTCCAGCCCCAGGCCTCTGTGTTGCCACCTGCCCTCTATCACTGCAGTCCAGTTCTCCCACAGCCCCATTCCTTTCCAGTGCCTCTATCCCTCCATGCATGGGCTCCCGTTGTCCGTCTCTCCTGAACCTAGGAAGCCACAAAATCTCTTGCTATTCAAGCTGAAATAAAACAACTCAGAGTCACTGTCAAATTCTACGGATTCGCTGTCTTTCTGAAAGAGAATTTCTTACAGTTTGTCTTTTTTTCCCGGTTACTAGCAAAAAAATCAAATGTGGTTCCCCTGAGCACTTACCTTTATATCTGCCAATTAAGGATAAGATGGAGATTTAGTTGAGGATTTGCAAAAGAAACCCAAAGGAAGCAGTGTCCAATT
Organism: Melanocharis versteri; assembly: GCA_013397845.1. Taxonomy (NCBI): domain Eukaryota; kingdom Metazoa; phylum Chordata; class Aves; order Passeriformes; family Melanocharitidae; genus Melanocharis; species Melanocharis versteri. The sequence continues at coordinate 109,717 of VZTG01006973.1, read as the reverse complement.
CACACTGAACTTCACTGACTTCAGGCTCTGTCCCTTCCCAGCAGCAGCTCTGTAACTGGGCTGCTCTGGACGTGTCCTGCACGTGGTTTGAGACACACTGGATGTACTAATGGCAAACATTCAGTGTACTTGGATCTCAGGCTGAAAATGTTACACTCGGCTACCAAAATCTTTTGGTTTTCCTCAACACTCTTGCATTACACATTGTCAAATACCCTGAGGATATTTTAAGCTCAGGTCATATCACCTTCCTCTGCATGCATTGAGCGTGAGAGAGAAATGTGGTTTTAGGGAACAAAAGAGCACATGTATGAGTGTTGTGCATAAACACAGACATCTGTCTGTGAAAATTGAGGGCTCCGTATTGGCTGACTTGAGTCTAGGAAGAACAGAAATGAACGTATTCATCCGGGAACAATTTACATGTAACACTGATTGCACAAGCCAGAGCATTTTATTGGAACTGTCTTCAGGGAGAGAAATTAGACCGGGGCTGGGAATGTGCTTATCAATAGACCTTATTATTCTGCTCAACCTTTGATAAATGAACCTAGCAAGTTCTTTCAGGCTCCTCTCAATCTTCTACTTGTTTGTGCTGGATTTCATTGATTCATATTTAGCCCTCCCTGATAATATGACATGACAGAAAATGTAAATGACAGAGTCAATGAGCATTTCCATTCAGTTGAAACAAAGCAAGTGAGATCAACTATCAAACTCTCTGGATTTACGTTCTTTGAAATAGTATTTATTACCTTGTTAGAAACTAAAACAAAGCACAACAACAACAACAACAAGTGTGCAACCATTTTTTATTATTGTAGTTAAAGAAAAAAATTTTATGGGAGGAGTGTCCTTTGGGCATGCTTCAGTCAACTCTGTCAAACAGAGTGGCCAAAAATGATAAAATTCAAAACCTGCAGCTGCTGGTTCCTTTGGGAGTCACATTACAGTAGTACAAGCAACAATCTTTCATTTCAGAAGGGAAGCATATGACTGCAGCCAAAGGCCTTTCACTGCTATTTTAGGTAAGCTGATCTTCATAAAGGCCATTGTAATCTCTCGTGCTGCTCAGGTTTCAGGCGATATTTTCATTTCATAATACTGTTTCTGTGTCCACTGAAAACATCTGCTTAGACGTGCCAGGCTCGATCGTGCACACTGTTACATCACTTGGCAAATGAGGTCACCTCAAGTAAATGGCAGTATTATGGAGAAGGGAATGAAAACCCCAGGATTTAACTGTTGGGACTCGAGCTGCAACCCATCATGGGCTGAAGATCCTGCAGCAATGCTGGAAAGGCTCAGAGGGTGCAGTGGGCAAGGCAAGCAGTAGGGAGGACTCAAACACAAGTGATCATCTCTCCCAAGTTCCTTTTTCCTCAGTGCCAAACACCATCTGAGGATATTGGCATGCAACCGTTTTGCAAATTCTCCTGCTCAAGGTCGGCTTTGCTTCAAGCAGAGTTCACCCTTGCAGCCTATCTGCAGCAGGAGTGGCCTGGTTTTATGTGGTAATTAATGGAAGCATTGAGCTGAAGCAGATCACTAGGATGCCCTCAGCCATCACCCGTTCTTTCAGCCTGAAGCCTGCCTGGCACCCAGCACCTTCTAACAGTCATGTTGGTAACATGCGCTGGTTTTTCTAGCGTGTACTAAATCCCTCTGAAAATTCACTGTCTTCAGTGTGACACTTGCAAGGGGAAAAGGGGCAGGAAAATGTGCCAGCCAGCACCAGGTCTTCCTTTAGGGCCTTGGAGATGAGCACCACTCACTGTCACCATTCTTCCCAATGCGCTTTCTGTTTTCACATCTGCATTTCCCTTTATGTTCTATTAAACCAACCTAGTACTGAAAATCATGCAAAGCAACTTGTCCAAATCCACCTTTGAATTGATTTTGGGCCTAAGGCCCTGATTTATAGTAACGGGACCTAGGGACCAATAATAACAAAGAAAAATAGCAGCTATTAAATCTGTTAGAAGGAAACTACTCGGAAACAGAAAGGGATGCCAAGCTGGTCTCTCCAGCAATGGCAGAGGGGAGTCAGACTTACAGGACCATATGGCTTAGACATAGTTTAAATAATCTCCTCCAATTAAAAACAAAGCCAGTTTTATGTCAAACATCTGTTCTGTGAATTTATCAATTTGGGCAAAAAAACAATAGGGGATATTTGAAGTACTTTGTTGTGGTTTTGGTTTCTCTGTGCAGATCCTCACTGATTTTGAGGGGCTGAAGGAGGAGTGCTGTGGTTTCCTATGATGCTACCAGGCATCAGGGCAGGCTTTTGTGTTTCTGTGTGCTGGGCTCCTCATCCATGCTGCCTTCAGATATCCAGCATTCATTGCAGGGGACAGGGAGGTGTTTTAGGAGAGTCCAGAGCACCTGAGGCAGGTCAGTGAAGCTCAGCAGAGGATCTGCTGGAAGCTGGGCATGGCTGTCACTGGAGAGGGTATCTACCTAATGTCATCAGTCTTATTTGTGTCTAAACCACTGTGGTACTTGGCTACTAAAACCTTATTCCCGCGTGCTAGCAGAGGTGAGGAAGAGAATATAAGATTATCCCTTTTCTGCCTTCAAGCCCTCACTTCTTGTAGCAGGACCAGGAAAACATAGCTTTGAGGCAATCTACAACTTCTTGCCTTGGAAATGTCTGCTTTTTACTTGACAAAGGGAGGGAGATCTCTTGCAGATATTGTTTGAAATTATATCACTTTTCATAAGTCCATTAAAAGTATAACTGTGCTGACAGCAATGTACCTGTTTACAATAATTATCCAGATTAAAAGGGAAATATAATCTGGGGATATGTGTATTTAGCAAATCTGATCTAGTGTACAAACTGAAATTTACTTTGTTCTAAAGCATCCCTAAGTGGCCTTATTGGGCTTTTTTTTATTTATTGTTGTATCATTTGTTGCCTTCCCAAGAGGGCATCTGATGTTTCCCCTCTGGTTACTGTGAACCCTTGTTCGCAGTTCTTCAGGTAACTGTTTTCCTTTTGGTGTAATTTAAAAGCTGAGAGGTTAATTAAGGACCTAATTATTTCCTGATGTTGATATCAGGGAATCTGTAGGTTCCTTGCTGAGAAACAAATAATGGGGGTCATACTCAATTGGGAGCAGGCTGTGGAGGGAGCCAGGCTCCTGGAAGATTTTTTGGTTTCTCCCTTCTCAAAATTCTGCTCAGGGCAGAATGCCCCACTTAGATAAAAACAGATACGCATACAACCCACCTTTTGCAAGGGCTCATTTTCTTACCCCTTGTGTTTCTAAAGCTTCTATCACGCTCAAATCCTCCTTTTCCACCAGTACCAGGTATGTGATGCCAGCAGCTGGGTTTCTATTTTAAACTCATCAGCTATGAAGAAAGACTTTTTACTGTGCACGCTTGCCTCTGCTGCTTTTACCTGAAGGTGTTTCACGAAGTTCCTGGCCAGAATACATGATCAGATTTTGTGTACTTGCTAGGAGTGTCTAGGGAGTTGGTGTCTGATGAATCATCTGTGACTGGAACCCTTGATCCCCCAGTTCAAAATTGTGCCAAACATGAAAGAAAACAGCTAGTCAGCTCCCTGATTTCAGTCTATTCTTGCATTTTTATTAACCCTGGGTTGGTTTAGAACATCTTGTGGCTGCAAAAGACAGCAGGTAAGGTTTACCTTGGAGGGTTTCAGCCATCTGCCTTGCTCACACTCCAAAACCAAAGGGTTTTGGAGACATTCTATCTGTGTGTCACTAAGGAGCACAGATGATATCTGCTCCATTTTGTGCTTCTCCAGGGAAGGGAAAAGAATGGAATTTGGGTACCAGTTCTGAGCCAAATGCCATGAGGAAACCTTCAGATCAAACACAGGCATGCTCTGGTTCAATTTGTTGAGTGAAACAAAGTCAATCTGGTTGTCTTTATCTTCAAAAGCATTTTTATAGCTAGAAATGCTGTTTCATTTGGATCGACTTTAGTCTTACTTTCTGGAAAAAAGGCTCCAGAAATAATTCAGACAGCTTTATTCAAGCTGTTCTGCAGATGTCAGCGTGTGCCAGAGTCCAAAATCCAGCACAGTCAGGATATGGTCGTCTAGTAGGGACTCCAGCAAGAGATGCTGGAAAGGTATGTGCTATTCGAGACCATAACACCAGATTTCCTTTCCTTTAGCATATTTGTATGTCCCACGTGCCATCTGTGTCTCTTCTCCCTGCTGTGGAATAACTTGCTGTGTCTATATTTGTAACGCTGCACATCCAGATGCCTCTGTTATCTCCTTGTTGAGAAGAGCAAAGATGGTACATTTGGCCCATTGGATGTCACCATTATCCCAGCCATGTGTTTGATTAATTGCCTAAATATAAACAGACCTTCCCCCAAAGCTCAAGCACTGATCCTCTCTGTTCAGTCAGACGAAACAGAAAGAGTGGGAAGCACCAACTCCATCTTAATGGAAGATGGGTAGTGGGGCCTGAGGACTAAGAAGGACTCAGATGAGTCAGGCATTTTCCACTGAATTTTCAATTCAGAGCAATTCAATCCAGAGCAATGTTACTGACTGTGGCAGGTTGTTCCTGGTTAGTCCATAGCTCCTGAAATACAGCCTGTCCCCACAGAAACAGCCCTGAACAGGTGCAGCAAAGCACCCACCAGCATTGCCAGAGCTCACAGCTCAGCATCCTTTAGAGCTGAGAGGCTTTAGAGTGAGAAACACGGGTGACTCAGAGTTCACACTCCAAACAGAGCCTGTTATAGAGTAAAAAAACTAAAGCAATTCTCTAGCACTGAAATTCCCCAAAGGCTTTTTCTGAATTTGATCTCTCACTCTCTAACCTCCCAGTAAAAAGAAAATCTCTATGAAATTACAGAAATTTTCACAAAGAACTCTGCAGGGGATAAGATTTCTCATGTCTGTCCCCCAGCTAAAGTGACAGCTCCTGGATTTATTTCAGTGCGGACAGAACCAACATCTAAGTGGTTTTATTCACTTTTTTTAATCTCTTGATAAGAATGCAAATCCCATTCTTGCTCCTGCTGCCTCTCTCACCCTCTTGAAATAGGCTGTTTATGGTGACTAAATGCTTCTATTCAAAACTGGCTTTCATCCAAAACCAGACAGGCAGAAAGCCTAAAAGCAACAGAAAACTAGCAATTTATATTAGGCTGTAGTGCTGCAGCACACAAAATGCTTTGTTTAAACTAGCCGAGCTCTGTGTCCTCTTGAACAGATGTAAATAACCAGCTCGTGAGGATTTCCACAGCAGTGTTGGCATATTTCAAAACACTTCAACAGACTTCAGACACCCACCTCCCGAATACCTGGTCACCCTGCTGGAGAGCTAACCATGCCCACTTCACTTTCACCTCGAGTGGATTTAGTACCACTTAAGATCTATTTTAGGGGTCTGTTTGAGGGAAGGAAGGACAGCCTGTGACCTGGTAGGTGTTTTCCATCTGCACTATGGTGATAAATATGCCTCTGGTGTTCAGCCTTGCTTCCCCCGGCTGCTGCTTTGTGGCTGAAAGTGAAACAGGTGCGCAGTGGCCACGCACACACACTGTGATCCAGGAAAAACAATCTCATGGTGATCCTGCACTGACCGGTGCCTGCTGGTCGCTGGAGCTGAGCTGGCTCCTGCTCTTGGAGCAGCCTGGATGCCCCCACAGCAGGATGTGACCATGCCTGGCATCATTTCGGTTGCTTGTACTTCACCCTCCTGGGGCTGGCACTCGGGTGGGTGTTCCCAGGGGCAAAAAGGCTCACGTGAGTGACAAAGCTCATTCCCCAGAGTCAGTGTGTGACACAAACTGCTCCCATCAATGCTCTGAGGTTTGTGAGCAGCGTCCTGCAGCAGAGAGGGGAGTTCCCAATGGCTGTGGCTGGGTCCCTGCCCGCACTGGGGAACGGGCAGGGCTCCCCTCTAGCTCAGATTCGATCGCTAGATTAGAACATCCTGATGAAAACATTTACACGCTGAATGCACGGTGGTTTTTTTCTCGCCCAGGAACACGTGAAGGCAGAGGATGGGAGATGGTTTGCTGATGGCAGGCACTGTGGAGACAGGCTGGGGCTCCTGCCAGCTTCTCTCAGGACATACAGCCGCTCCAGACAGCTTGGGGCCCTCTTGCTTCCTCATTACATTTTGCTATTTGCTTCTACCATTTCCTTTTCTTCCTGATTTTGAGGCTGTTGCTTGCTGTGTAATTTGTTAGGTCTGTCCCTGTGTCAGATCTTTCAGTTATGCCTTTTGCTCTGCAAAGGCATGTTGCATTGTTATTTTTATTTTAATGTGTCTTCTTGTGCCATATACAGATCAGAGTGCTGTCTGGGTTCTAAATATATCCAGTCAGTGGCTTTAATGGTGGTTTTAATCACAGGAATAATAAAAGTGAACGTTATGTGCTGAAATGTGAAGCCATTTACCTGTGAATTTCAACCTTAAGGGCATTCTTTTATTTTCTTTCCAAAACAAATGCAATATTGTGTGAGAAATCAGCAGTCCAACTGTATTCCTACTTCCATGCTCCAGCATAGAGAGAAGCATGATATACTCCTCTAAAGTTGGAAAATTGTTCTCTGAAAACAAATTAAGTAACTAACAGCTTGAGTGATCACTTTGTAGGTGAAGTGATTTCTGTCATCGGGAATCAGATGTATTTGCATTATTCCTCAGTGGCTTACAAATCGTATATATATTAGTATATCATAAGTTTTCCAGAGAGATTACTTTGCTGTGGGTTAATTTGGTAAGAAAATGTTCTTTGTGGTGTGGTGGTATGTAAGACACGGAACAGGCTTGGGAAATACGCAGAAGCCCTTGGGCAAAAGGAAGGAGCTCCTTTTCTGTTCTTTGGAGCTGGCACCTAAAAATGATCTATGGGCCCTCCCTGAGCTAACTGCTTGTACCTGCCACCTGCACCTACCTGTAAAAGGGAAACTGCTTCATTCCACCTGCCAAAGAGGGGCTCTTTCCCTGAAAATGTGTTATTTTAGCACTAGCTCCAGCCAGTCAGTTGGAGCACATGGAAGCCCTGGTCCACACTTCCATCCAGCAGATTCTGGAGGAGCAGATGATATAAATTGATATGCCTTCAGGGATATTCAGGCCTCCAGGGAGCTGAGGGAAGTAAGCGAGCTCCCTCACACATCAAAGGTACAGTCTGAAGCTGGAGGGGCGAGAATCTCCCTCTCTGAGGCAGAACTTGATCACACCAGGTGCCCAGGAGCTCCTCCAGGGGATGATTACTCCCCGTTCTCATTATATTAAATTGCTGGTTTTAATGAATCAAAGAAAACAGGCACACAGAGCTGGATGGTACCTGAGGGTCATGGAGCACACCTGCCTCCCCTGGGATAACATTTACAGGTGTTGCCCAAATCGAAGCATCTGTTTGTGTCACAGAGGTTGAGTTGTTTTGGGAGGGATGGCAAGGCCTGCCATAAGCTGACGTTAGGTCAGCTGCCCCTCAGCCCCCAGTGAGGAGGGCAGGGAGCTGCTTAGGGCAGCACTTCCCAGGCTGATGCTCCCTGGGAAGTCCCAAACTTTCCCAGGTGTCATCTTGACCAGGCTTTATTCCCTGGAGTATTCCTGGGCTGTTTCACCTTTCCTGCTTAAGCAATAGAAATGACTTATTTTTCAAAATTCAATCTGAACCATCTGAGGAAAATTTTTTAATCTTCTGGAACATCCTCTGCGCATATCATTGAAAGCAATGAGTCTGGGGATCCTGTCAGAACCAGCTCCTTCATGCCTGCACACTGCACCTCATTCTTAGATAAGCACCTTGAAGACAAGCAAGAGTTAATTCTTTATCTCAAATTCAGTTGCTGTGTGATGGCGAACACGGACACCTAGTGGTACTCCGGGACAGGGCATGGAATGCTCTAAACAGCTCTTTGGGAGAGAAACTGGTGCAGCAGTGTATTTGTTCACGCTTTCCCCTGGAAGAAGGAGAGATCTGATTATTTTTCAGAGAAGATATCGTAGATAGCCTAATTTGGGGGACAGAAAGTTTACTTGGCGTGGAATAGTGGAAGAATTAGGAGAAATCCATCACTTTTGGTAAGAAATGTCTGTGTATTTAGCAAGAAGTAATCAGGTTTTTTCTTCCTGTCTTAAATATCCCACACCATACCAAATCATACACTATATTGGTTCAGGAAGATTTGCTACTCTTTAAATTAGTCCATGGCAAAGAAACCTCAGCAAATATTATAGCAATATCTCATTCCTACCATCTCTGTGAATGTCTGTACTCCAGTTATGGGGAGATTGTCAGCATGATGAGTGGTGGGTTTGCTGATAAACTGCCCAGCTAGGTGCTACACTGACCCCTTGTGCACTTTCATCAGTGCATCGAGCTCTTTCTGCCAGGATTAATGCCAGCACTTTGTCTGAATGGCCTCGAACAGCTGCCGTGGTTTGTTTTGTTTGGTTATTTCTATTTATTTACAAATAATCTTTCAGAGAAATATTTCCTTCTTCTTCCCCAAATCTAGCATTTCGTCTACGGCAGAGACACAGGACAGGTGAGAACCAGTCCTTGTCCACTGACCCCTTTCTGTAATTGTGGCTATCACCCCTGTGAGTGGGATTCCTTTCACATCTGCATTGGACACAAAAGCCCCTATGCCACTGAGTGGGGAGACAGGCTGTTCCCATGGGAGTGTGTATTCGGGGCTGCTTGGGCTGAGATAAGGATTTTGAGATTGTACCAGCTCAAGAGTGAAGTCTATAGAGGTGTGCGTGCTCCCCTCAAGGGCTCCCCCATTCAACCTGAAAAGCAGACCCCAGTTTTTACTGATTTCACAGTTACTCAGCATCTGACTAGATTTCTTCCAATTCAGTTGGATTTGCAAGTTGATCATTTAAAATCATTGTATATTATCCTTGGTTTTAACTTCATACCCTAAGAAAATAAAGTTTATAGTGTTATGTTTGTTTACTATTATCTTAATAACTTTTGAATCAGTGAACTAATTTCTATCAAAATTTCTATCAAATCTGACACTGGAGTAAGGACCCCAAAGATTCCTGCATACCTCAGGGAAGCAGGCAGCACACAGGACAAAGAAGGAGGGCCCCTAACGACAGGCAGACAGCAAGAAATCCACATTACAGAGGAGCATTAAGAAAGATTCCTCAGGCCAGAGAAACTTAGACTCATTCTCACACCTTTTTAGACATGCAAGGATCCAACTCTGAGATTTGATTCTGCTCGAAAAACCCCAAGCTTTGTTAAAAAACATTTGTACAATCACTTCTTCTCTATGTACACACAAGTGCTTATATTCGCAGTCCCTGGCTATACAGAGACTGTGATTACACAGAGACCACTGTTGTTCTTCGAGAGTCACAGGGTGTGAGGTTGAAGGAAAGCAGCAGTTCCAGCACTCAGTACGGAAGTAAAATGGTACATTTATTCCTAGGTACAAATCCTGAGAGTCAGCATATAATCAGTCACTCTGCGTTTATATATTTACACCTCTGGGTTCCATCAGAGAGCATGGGAGGAGCTTTTCTGATCTGCCCCATCAGGATTTCGTAGTCTCCCAAGAGGTCCCTAGAGCAAGTTTGGGAAGATGAGGGTATGTTTCTTGTCTTCCAAGAAACAAGAAGCTGTTTCCTCACTGCACTGGAGGCAAGTGGGAATGTGTCTCACTCACGCTGTAGAGGGATGAGCTGGGATTTGTCCCACCAGGAGGCACAGCACTGATGCATCCTGGGCTATTGCAAATCTAGAAAGTGACCCCAGAAATTAAAGCAACAAAAAAAACCCCCAGGGTTTCTGATGGACACTCACAGCTAGAAAAGTCATGGCTCAAAAACTCCCCCAAAGCTAGCATTCAAAAGGTTACTGGGTGGGTAGCTTTGGAGTCTCACTTCAGCCCAGCAAAGTCAATAAGAAGTAAAGGAAACCAGGGCCACAACGTGTTGAACTTTGACAAAACAAATTATTAACTTGGCTTCTAAGGAACACAAATCCTGTCTTTGCCAGTGTAAATATGATGCAAAGATGATTGCTTTCATCCTACCCTCGCTAACATCTATTCCTTTTCTTGTTTTTTTTTTTTTGGTTTTTTTTCCTGTTGAACCTGGGCAGTTGTCTGGAGGGTGTGAACTAACTGTGGTGCTCCAGGACTTTACAGCGGGCCACAGCAGCGAGCTGAGCGTTCAGGTGGGGCAGACAGTGGAGCTGCTGGAGAGGCCGAGTGAGAGGCCAGGCTGGTGTTTGGTCCGGACCACGGAGCGGAGCCCCCCCCAGGAGGGTCTGGTCCCCAGCAGCGCTCTCTGCATTTCCCATTCCCGCAGCAGTGTGGAGATGGATTGCTTCTTCCCTTCAGGAAAAGGTAGGCAACAGTCCAGCTGGTTTGAGACTGTTTTGGATTTTCCCTTTTGTATCATGTAAGTGCAAAGCTGCTTGGGCTCGTCCTGCAGTCGGTGGGTAAAAGGCTGTTCAGTCCTTGGTGAGTTTTGTTCCCAGGTCCCTGTGAATGGGCACAGCACTAGCCTGACTCCATGTCCATGAATCAATGTTTGTATGTGTGTCTTTTGCTATGTGGTAATCATTGTCTTGAAATTCTGGACAAAAATAAGACCTTTAAACAACAGAGGGACTATTTTCAGTGCCTAAATGCCTAGAAGGAGGGAAAGCCATGCTATCTATACACCCAGGATGCCCCAAATTGTGGATTTGTTATTTTATGATTGCCAAAGTGCACACTAGTTCATGTTCTTTTAGTATACTCCTGTCTGCAATTGCAAAGAGGCTGCCAGTGAGTACTGGTACACTCTACTACCTTGAGAACTGGAGACATTCTGTGAAATGGCACAGTACAATGGGGAAAGAATCCTTTACAATCAATGTGGAACAAAACACATCGCTGGTATAATCCTGAGAGCTTGGGCTTCGCTCACAATGAATGGTGAAATATTGTTCGTCTCTGTGGTGTCTGTGGCCTCTTGATGTTCTGTTCTGAGCAATGTATGTCCCACATATAGCATCCATGCAGCCAGGCTTAGGAGACGCTCCAGACTGATAGACCAGGGTTGGTTCAGCTCAGTGTGGCCAGAGCAGGTCTCCTTTTGGCTGTGGCCCCACTCCTGGCCATGCACGATGCAAGCAAGGTCCAGGGAGGAAAGGCTCCTATCATCCCACTCCCGACTGGAAGCCGGCAACCTGAACTGTCTTTTCAAATCTTTTTCCACTGAGCATTAAGAGAAATAGAATTTGATCCATTGTTGCTTGAGCAAGTTAGGCTTGGTGGTTTTGTTTGTTTGGAGAAAAAGCACTGAAACTGAGCTGTAGTTTGTCCTCACTCCCTGCCTGCGCTCCCGCTGCGGAGGCTGGGAGTGGGACACACGCCCAGGACAGAGCAGTGCCGTAGGGCCAGAGTCTGTTATCAGAGTTTCCCTTCAAGAGGATCTGATCCAAACCCGGGGGAGGAGAGCTCAGCTTCTCTCAGATTTGATCCCCTCAGCTGTCAGCTCTGTCTGCAGTGTGAACTCCTAATTCCTCATGCACTTAGACCCACTGCCACCTCTTCTCCCTGCTGCATTCCCGGGGCCCTGCCCTGCTGCTGCTGCCGCGGGAGCCTGTCCTGGTTCAGCTGAGAAGTGCTGCAGTTGCTTACATGCAAATTTTCTGTGAATTAACAGAAAGGTAAAGCTGAGAATGAGCCTGGTCTGCGTAAGAGCAGTCACTGGCTGGTGTGACTCACAGGAAGCTGGGGACGTGTCTGCTGTGTGCATGGTCCAGCAGCTGGGCTTGTGTCTCTGCTCAAGGGCACTGTGAGATGCCACTCAAACAGCATTTGAGAGCATCAGGTCGTAGAGCTTTTCCTTAAATAAGATAAAATTAACCATTGCAAGAGTAGGCTGTGAAAAGGGAGGCAGGAAATCCTGAGGATGAAGACAGGGTGGTGCAGGGGCTGGCAGCTGGCAGGGGACATGGGGACTCTGCTTTTGGCATGATTGTGTGAGCTCCAGGGCACAACTGCACGGCAGGTAGGGCAGGATGGGTACAGCTGGGCTGTGGCTGATGGACCAGAGCCCACTGACAGCTGGAAGCCACCAGGCTGTGTCAGCAGAGCACCAAGGCTCTGCTGGCATTCTCTGCCTGCCTGTGGGCAGGTTTTCTCACCTAACACGCTGCCACCGCTCCCGGGCTGGAGCTGCCTCTTGGCCCAGGATCTCTGAGCAAGTGCTGAGCGAGTCTGGGGCTGGCTGGCTCCAGCCATGTATTCATGGCCTTTATTTCCTTTATATCTCTTTCCCCCTTGGCCTCAGTTTTCTTCCTGCACATACCAAAGCTGTATCAGGGAGCCTCAGAATTAATGGGATCTCCAGAAGTGCAGCTAGAAATAATAAAAATAACCACCCAATCCACAATTTTGGCCAGAGTACAGCAAATAGGCTCTGTGTCTAATCAGTTCTCCCTCTATTAGGAAAACAGGAAATTGTTTAAACTGAATGAACAGATGCTGGGAATAAAGAAAGAGGAGTAAGTTTAAAGGGGAAAATGCAGTAGCTGCTGAAAGAGCCTGCTGGTCTCATGAGGTGCTGGAAAGATCAGCATAAATGGTTTCTGACTATTCAGAGTTGTGCCCTTCTCTACTTCCAGTAGCTTTCAGCACCGGTTGCATGCAGAATCCCTTGGTCCAGGCTTCCACAATTTCTTGCCTCTCTCTACAGCCTAGAACAAAGGTTGGCACATATTATATCAACATTAATAATGTTTCTGGGCTGCTTCAAGTATGTAAACATACACAGTTGCAGAAAAGCAGGTTAATAGCTGAATTTTGCTTGCAATTACCAAGGCACATAATTCTTTGCTTTTGCAAGCACTGTAATTCCAAGAACAGAAAGTACCTATACTCAAAACTTAACATTTCTAATAATAGAATTTGCCATCTATTTTGGAAACATGCAGAGTTTTGCCAAGTATCAAAACATAGTTACATCTTCATAGAGGGAAACGGCAAATTACTCTGTTTGGTTCTATTATAAGTAATGGTGGAGTGTAAATGTAAATCATGGCTCACAGAAGCTACCTATTGTCCTTAAAGGGAAAGAGTAAAGAAAGTAATATGTCAGCCAACACCTGAACAGATGAAGGCTTGAAAGATCTGGTGGGGTCACCAGAACATTTTGTAAAGCATCAGTGCAAGTCCTCATCAAGCCTTTCTGAACCATCTAACTGAAAGCCACTGGAAATGCAAAACCAAACTTCACAACTGAACATGTGCTCTGTCTGGCTCTTCCTCCCTCTTTTACACTATTCCTTTGAAAATGGGTGGTGAATTAACATAAAATATTGCAAAAGGAAAGACGTGGTGTGAATATAATGGAACACACCCAGAACAGAACACTTCCTACCATTTGTAATGAAATATCTGTACAGATCTCTCTTGTTGATCAGTAAGAGTGCAGAGACTTTAAGGACTGGTCTCACAGCCTTCTATCTGACTCCTGGCTGTGTTCCTTTGGAGGATACACATTTGATTTTTTCATGACCTGACTACAGCTCAGAGCCCAAGTATCCTTCTGCCTGTCCTTCCTTTCTGATGATCTGACAGTGTTTGCTATCACCCTCTGTAAAAAGGCAAACAGGTTCCTGGGATTAACCTTTTGCAAGTTATATACAGATGATTGAGTAAAAGGAACTTGTCTGCAGTCTCTGTTACTGGACTCCTGAATTTGCAGGATGTTTTTTTTTTCTGACTAGCATTCGTAGGAAGGAAAAAGAAAGATCTCTGGTACTGGAAATGAAGCTCTGTTTGAACTATCCCACATGACTAATTACAGGAAAGCTGTGACTTTTATTTCTGTCTCTTTTACTCTATAATTGAGCTCTAAGGTATTAAGCTATAAATTTCAAATTGAGAGAGAAATCCACTTGGACAGAAAGCAACTTAATGACCTTCATTAAGCACACTGAGCCAAGCATATTCCTGGTGGCAACCTGTTAACTTTGACTGAGGGATTCCAAATTTGAATTTGGCCCATGAAAGAATTAGATGAAATCTTGATCTTAAAAGTCATTTTCTGATGACCCTTTACACAGTGTTTTTCTTCTAACATCGAACACACAGGGTAATTCAAAGAGTAACAAAGGTTAGTTCTTGCAGTAATTTTAAGCAACCTCCATCACAAAAAGAAAAAGAGGGCATTAAAAAAAGAGATAGGGTTTCAAGGCATTTGTTTTGGATTGATGATACATGAGAGGAAGGTCCTGTTCAGGGCCCCAAACCAGATCCTGCCCACAGGATACTTGTGTCTGGTACATATCTCTGGAGCAGATGAGGAATATATTTTTTTAAGACGCTGTGCAAACATCTTGCTGTGCAGGCTGAAGGCCACTTAGCAGCAGGGCTTTGGTGGCAGTGGTGGGTCCTTGTACCAGAACAAACTGAGAAATAGCCAGATCTCTTCCAGAGCAAGAGGAAACACAGATCTTGCAAGGTGTGTGTTAGCAGGGTGACCATCTTACCTGTGCTGCTCAGATGGGTCACTTTGTCCTGGTGTGTGACTGGGAGAGCACCAGACTCTGGGCAGGAGGGACGAGAGTTTCGGTGCTGCGCCAGCCACAGCTCACGTGTCCGGGGGTCACCTGCAGCCTGAGAGAGCCTGGGGCTGGTAGGTGCCATGGCAGGCTGGGCTGGGACACAGGCAGCAGAATAAAGATTTAACAAGGCTGCTGAGAAGACTGGTATCAATGAAAAAGAGGTCACACTGAGACCTGCGTTTTGGTAATTTCTCCATGTGGGGAAGAGCAGGTCATTTAATGCATTAGTGTGAAAAGCTGGTGAGGCTAATCCAGCTCTTGCCGTGTTTGAAAGACTCTTTCCTCCAGTTCCTGATCTCAGAAGAATCATCTGTGTAGGGAAAAGCATAATTGTTTCTTCCCACGTCTGTTCTTTAAGAACATCTTGGGTTTTAGTGCAGGAAAAGAGTCTAGGCTGCTTTTGTTATATCCCTGTTCCTGTTGAGCTTTAAATTGCGATCTGCACTGGCTCATGCACTTTCTCAGCTGTGTTTTAAACAATCTCTGTTGCAAACATATTCGATGGTAATGATTCCTGATGTCCCAGGGGAGCTGTGTGAGGACGATTCAGAAGTTTTAGTGCACTGCATTAAACCTTCATTTGTCCTTGTGGAGGCTGAGAAATTGTTTTTGTTTTTGAAAGTCTTAATGAAGAGCAGTCGATTAAAATGTTTGTAAGGCTCTGAACTAAAGCAAACATTTCATTAGGTAACACAGTTGATTTAACTGGTACATAAGCTGGTCGTGGGGTTTCTATTAAACAAACAATGTTCAGGCTCCCATTGTCAATATAAATATGCAATATTTAAATAAAAAAAACAAACCCTCACTTCTGTTCCTAATACTGATCCAACAGGGGTGTTCAGAGTCAAAATTTTGTAGCATAGGCTGTCTTTCAAGAGAGGTCACGTGGACTCCTTCTGCTGGCGTTAAATGCCTCATGGCGTCCCTGTTACAAGTTCAAGCATGGCTTACATAGAAAAATCACATCAGGAAATGTCCATTTTCACTCCTTTTCAGTTGCGATAGAGCAGCTGGAACAAGTCGGTCGCGAGTGTGGTGGGACATGGCAGCTCTGTGGGGTGGCACCAAGGGCTGCCACAGCCCAGCTCAGGGCTGCTGCTCTGCCTCTGCCTCAGTATCCAAGTGTGGCTCCATGCAGCTGTGAAAGGAATAGGAAAACAAAGATGAAAGAATTCAAAACCACTTTGCTATTTCAGTCAGGTCACCCTTTCCCTTGTTTTTTCTCTGCTGAGTCTCCCTCCTCTCTCTCATCAAACAGTGTCTGTCTGCCTTCACTTTGATGGCCCTTCCCAGTTCTCCCCACCATCTCGCTCCTTTCTGCCTCGGTGGGCAGAGTCTGCCGCAGTGCTGGAGAGCTGGTGATGCCTGACTCCCCTCCCTACTGCTGGATTTTGATCCCACACTTCCGTGCTTTCTCCTGCTTCACAGCTGTCCTGTAGAGGAACTCAGACACCCGTGAAGTGTCCATCCTTGGAGTTATCCATGCTTATGCCTTTTCCTGGACACAGTTATCTCCAAAATAATAAAAAATGAATGAATATGTAGCAATATGGGCAATGAGATCTGATTTTCATCGTGTCTAAGGGGTGGGCCAAGTCAAGGCTGAGAGGATGAGCCATATCTGTGTAGGGGCATTCATATCACTATGCCTGTAGCTCTACCAGGGGTTCTACCTGTCAGGTACATCAAGAAAACAAAACTATACTGACAAATCCTTGGGAAATATGTGTCCTCCACTACAAGTCACAGGCAGAGCTTGTATGCATGCTGTGGGAGCCATGCTCTGGGCATGCAGACAGTGTGCAGGCTGTTGGAGCCACACTCCTGTGGCTTGTGAATAGCCCTCTTTCACTGATGTGGTATTTCTGTTTCATTATTTTTTATTTTCAGTAGGGCATCACTAGATATTAACACCTCCATTCAGCCATGGGGACTTGTTTGGGACATACCAGGTAGCAGTAAAGTAACTTACATTTATCGCTTCAGCTTTTTGCAGCTTCAGTTATCTAGTCAAAACAGAAAGCCTCCAGTACTCTACCTAGAACTTTATTTCTGTGGAGAAGGACAGTTTTGATGAATGCTTTGATAAAACAGGAAAGGCTATTTTGGGGGAAGTTGCTTTGCTTTTGTACAGTGGATTTTTATTATTTTAAACACAGGATTCTTTGTTTAAAAGAGAGAAGGCCTGCAAATTTTCTTGTTTACTTTGCTTTTGCTTCCCCTTCTGACAGGGGGTAAAATTTATCCACCTAGTCGCTGTCAGCTTAACCCCGAATTTCACTGTACAGTGTCTATGCTGGTTTTATCACTGAAAAAAAGAAAAATTGAGGGAATTTAAAATGCTGTGGACCACTAAGATTCACCAAGAATGCCAAATGATTCAGCACATGGTCTGGCAATGAAAATGATGAGAAACTCCGTGGTAGTATCCCTCTCTGTGTCAGGCTCAGGGCTGCAGTTGCTTGCACAGCCCCTGGGGAAGACCAGGGTCGTAAATTCTCCGTGCCCTCCTGGTTCTCCTGCCTGCCTTCCCAGTCTCCTTTCCTGGGGCCAGCCCATGCTCTTCAGGGCCAGGTTAAACCAACGGAGATATATCCCTTTTGCTATCCTGCAGAGAAGTGAGAACTTCCCTCCTCAGCTGCAGCTCATGAAGGGGAGGTCTCAGCTGGCCCCTGGCTGCTCAGGTGATGAGTGAGTGGGTGGCCACAGCCCTCTCCTGGCCCCACAAGCCATCTGAGAGGGGATGGTTGTAGAGGACTTCAGCTGTGCATACCTGCTCAAACAACACTGCATCAGTCCTTTTTTCCCAGCTTGTCTGCAAACATATGCTGGAAAAGGAAACTTTAATTTTTATTGCTCACATATTGATGTCCCAGCTGTTGGGAAATCACAAAGACCAAAGATTGTTCTACTGAGTAAATATTAGACTTGTAATTAACTGAGACAGTTTTCTAGAGTAATGTGGGCTATGCAGCGTCCCATATGGCCTGAGAAAGACCAGAGGCATCTTCCTGACTCCAAACCAGTCCCCAGCTCTCCAGTGATCCCAGCACGTGTCTGTTCATAGAATGGCAGAGCTCAGCCTTCCCTTGTGTTAGCAGGATGAGAGCAGAGAGAGGGACTCCACAAATCATGCTCACAGAGTTGGAGCAGTGGTTGTTGTACTGAGAAAGGACTCAGCTCTCCTGCTGTGGTACTCAGGGTCAAGAGACCAGGTCAGGGATTATCCAAAGCGCTCTGCACAGTTATCCAGGGGCAGCACCTGCTGAAAATGGTCTCAATATTCTTTTTAACTGCAAAAGGAACCTTATGGATGCCTTCTGTTTCGTCTCCTCCTGGGATCTGCGGTGCCTCAGTGCAGTGCAGAAACACCAGAGCAAGCAGGCAGTTTGGTTTGTACCATGAGGTTTTACACTAGCTCTGACCCAAAGCCAGCGGCCAGAGCATCCCCACGCCTCTGCCCCACCAGTGAAAAACAAGCACCCACAGGAAGGGTATAAAAATATCTCCTTGAGTAAAGTCTATTTCCTCTGTATTTAGTCGTGTGCCTTGAAATACAGTAGCGTGGCGAGGAGGGGGGGCTGCTCTGCCGCACTTGGCCCATGGAGCTGACAGGAAGGTCATCCTCAAAGATCAGCAGGAGCATGTGCATGACTTGCATCTAGTGTTTCCTCCGAGGACAGACTAAATTTAGCATTTTCACAGATGGACATTGAACCATAATCCATCTAGGACTGTGGGGTGAGGAGTAGGATGGGAGCTGTTTGCCTGGGCTTTTCACTGTGTAACCAGCTTCAGTGCACCACCACTCATTGTTGTGTTCCTCAGGGTTTTCTGCTTTGCTCAATATCCTGTAACTTACTGCCTGATCTTTTCCCTGAAATTTTATAAGTTTAAGCATGAAGGAAAAGTAAACTGCTGATTCTAGGTTCAGGCCTGACATCCCTACTGACTTAATGTCAAACTGTGGATGTACCTTTTAATAGCACCATCACAAAGATTGAACCTATAACTACTGGTCCTTGCAAGAATTGCAGTAAGACAAATCCTAATGACTGATGGTTTTGGCTTCCCCAGAATGTTGCCTCCCCACTCTTTCAGCTTCCAGACAGTTAAAGGGACTAAGCCTAAATATGGTATGTGTACCCTGCAAGGCCTGTATACTGCTGGGCTGGTCCTTCCATTGCTAATCTTAAACAAGTATTTTATGAGCGTGTTTTGAAGTGAACTAGTTCTGCTAAAAATCCCATTTCCCTGACTGGTCTGAGCCGGAGATAGGCAAACTGTGATGCAGAGCACATGTGTATTAAATAATGTATTTCCAGTAATAGAAATTATGTTTCTGTGGATCTACTTCAGCACAGTGCACAGATTTGATATATTGATCCTGACACAAGAAGCCTGATTTTCCTGTCATTTACGCAAGCATTTTGTCAGAGCACTTATTCCCAGGTTACACATTTTGCAAAAGAGCCTGAAACAATGTCAAATTTGCTTAGTTCAGATTAATCCCAAATTTTAGAAAGTAGAGTGTATGTTATTACAACTATGATGGTCTAAAAGTCTAGAACAGGAAGTAATTTACAAAAATGCCAGTGTATCTTTTTCCATTCATATTAGCTGGTCTCATAAAGAATATTATTTCGTCATAAAAATGTTGTCTTTTACTCCAGAACTGTTCTTTTCTTTAAGGCAAATTCCCTATTTGATGGCATTTCCCTTAAATCTGCTTAAATAAGTTTCTCACAATCTAGAACAGGAAAACAGAAGTTAAACCCTTCTTGTCCTTGGATGTCCTAAGTATTTATTAGAAGTTGCTCTTTTACATTTGTATAATATATTCTTCATAAGTGCATTGAACATCCATTGATTCTGCAGAAGTGTAATGCAGTCAAATAAATTTTTTTTTCTTCCCAGAGTTTGCAAAATACAAATTAAATTTTACACAGCAGAGAGATAATTGCTTGCACATTGCCGGAAAGGTTAGGATGGCCTCCAGCCTCACTAAAGAAAAACAGTAGTCATATACTATCCAAGACTTCACTGATAAAGCAGCCCTAGCTTCTTCTCCTTAGCAGGACAATTTGAAGCTCATGAGTGTTGGCGACTCCTGTTTTCATGAAGTGAACCTAAGGTTCCATTTTTCTTGATAACATTTGGCCTGATGCCAAACAACAGGTTTTTTTATTGCCCTTTGCTTTTGCAAGGCAAAAAGATTACAAGTTCAACAGTAGCACCCAGTGTTCATATTTCAAGGGCATTTTTCTATTTCCTAGACTAGGGAGGAACACCAAAATATTTGAACTCAAGATACACTTCTAAAAGGTAATTTTAGGTCTTTGTAAATTAAGTTTTACTTCTTCAAGACTGTGCCCAGCTCTTTATTTTCTCTGTAGGTTTCATATATCTTCAGGATTTTAAGTTAATATCTGCATTTTGCCAAGGAACATACATCCAGTTCCTTTGGAAATCTGTGGGAATTGCATTTAGATAGCAGAGAACAGATTCTGGCTTTAAGAAACAAATGGCATTCTTCAGAAAAGCACCAAAGAACTTATTAACTCTGCAGGGCTCTTATGCAGTGAAATAAGAACATTTTTCCTTTCACTGACTACAAAAGTCACATTAGGTTTCATGCAGGGTGAAGGAATCAGGGTTCTCTTGGTGCCAATCTGACCTGTGAAAAACCTTATTGAAAAAAGCTTTGTGCATGGGTGGCTGGGGAAGGTTGTTCAGGCTTTACGCCTCCGTAGTTCAGGTTTTAACCCTCATGGCCATTGCACATCTGTTCAGACAGATCTGCTGTGGTTGTGCTGTGCACACACAGCTCTGCTCCACAGGACAACTGCTGGGACACAGCCTTCACCTGGGAGCTCAACACCTTCTGCAATGTTTAATCTGCTGCAGCCTTTTGTTATTCCAAAGACGCACGTAAAAATGCAAAAATGCTCATTCTGCTGCCATCAGCTTCTGATTGCCATCATAAAATGGGACATGCAGGCACAACAGAGACAGGCCTGAGCTCAGCAGCACTGGGGGCTGGTGCTTCTCCCAGCTGAGCAGAAGATTGTCAGCCAGCTGCAAGTACCCATTTTGTCTCATACGGGGAGGCTGAACCTCCCTGAGCATCAGGCATGTGTCCTGTGCCTGCCTGAGCAGCCAGGATCTACCACAGTGAATAGGGTCACCCAGACCTAGAGACTGCACAGCAGTGCAGGTGATGCAACAGCCACACAGCTCGAGGCTTTTGCAGTGAAATCTGAGCAATACCGACAGGAGAATGAAGGCAGATCAAGGAACCGATCTGGGCTAAAACAAACCTTTTTTTTCCCCACTAGGTTAATTTTAACCTGGGTCCACTTGCGGATCAAATTCACTGTGAGGCTGCACAAACATTTCTGTTGGCACAGGGGAAGCAGCAGGAAGGAGCAGGCACCTGGGAGAGACAGAAAAGGCAACAAAGGGATTTGGCAGGACTGTTGGCTCTTGACAATTCAGAGTGCTCATGGAGCCATCATGTAATGTGGAACCGTTACATAGCAAGAGATTGCCTGAACATGGGAATTAAAAAGTACTCCATGACATCATGTGCTTGTCCCTCTCGGAAAGACTAGCGGGTTTTCTGTCTTGTGGTGACTGGAAATTCCAGTGTGCAGAAATCCAGCTTTTGGCAGTGTCTGGTGGTACCAAGCAGAGGGGGATTTCCAGAGTTTTTGGTGCTAGGCTGGCAATTGCTCACTGGCATTCCCAGGAGCAGCATTTCTGTACAGAACATCAGCAGAAATCCTGTCTGTCAGAGAGCTAACATCCTCAAAATACCCTAACTGCTGATATATGGACACCAAAGAATGAAAGCTGGCAGAGGTGCTCCACACTGAAAAAAGAAGGGTTGTTTTCTAGCCAGTCATTCCACCAGCTGATAAAAATAGCTTTAAAACTACTTTTTTTTTCCAATTCTCTGCACAGCAGGCTGCCTGTTATGTGTGCCCTTGTTATTTATACCCGCCATAAGTTTCAATAGCAGCTTTATGGATTCTTTTATGCTTGTCTTAGATCTGGTATTGTAAATCAGAAAGCTTTGCCATCCTAAACATTGCCTGGTAAGAGCTCCTCTGCGTTCTTTTTACCTTAGAATAAAAGGGAAGTGGAAAATACAGTTAATGCAGTAATTTGGCCCAAATAAATATAAGCTTTTACAATACTGACATTGAATTTTATTTTAATTCCAGTGCAATTTGTCCAGATTGGCCAAACAGAGAAAATTTTCTCTCTTAAGCAGCAAATACTGTGTGCCAGTTTTTAAATTTTTTTTTAGCTTGCCTTGAACCTTGTTTGTGTTGGGTACTGGGTGGGGGAAAGGTGATGAACAGACTTGCAATTTGCTGCAGAACATCTCAGGAAAATAGTCTGAATACTCTTCCATTAAACAAACAAACAAACCAAAACAGGTAACAATTCACTCTAAAGAAAGAGAAACGGCATTTAAAGGAAAATCAGCTGTGGCTTCTACCATCCAAATAGAACAACCTCAGGCAAGTTGGGACAAGCAGACCAGGAATATTTTTGTTACACTGTTAGTTTGTAGTTGCTAGAACAACTCACCTTTTGTCATGCACAAGTGGATGAGGCTCCTGTTTGTCTTGGAAAGCAGACTATGATGGGCTGAGATAGGCTCATGATTTCCCCACCGAGGCCCAACACAGTAAGACAGGAGCCAAAACAGGTCCAAAAGGCAGCACTTTAATGCTTCTTGTCTTCTGTCATTGGGTATTGCTGTAACTCCCAAAGATATATCTCTGTTCTAATGGAGATAAGTGCTTCAGGAAACGAACACAAACGTGCTTTACGTTTTTATTTCGCTCTTTTCTGCTGAAGGGTTGAGGTTTTTTCATTCTGACCAGTAGCTGGTTCAGGATGTGCCCACCATCCAGCACAGCTCCTCAGCAACCAATCGATACTGTGCCAACACAATGTGGTGTGTGGTTTCGCTTACGGGGCCTCCCAGGTCAGACTGGTTTGTGAGGTGAGGCTCTTTGCTGCAGCCTCATGTGAGCATAACTCATCTGATGGTACTGCTGGCAGGTCAGACAAGTCCCCTCTGCTCACACAAGACCTTGCTGAAGCGGTAAAGCCGGTCCAGGGGCAGGTGAGCCTACAGTGAGGTCTGGGAGGATGGTAACGGGGCTGTATTTTACACCAGCTTGTAACTGTTTTCTTAAGCAACTCCATGTCAGCAAATGGTTACTGCTTAGGAAGAAGCTGTATATATAGGAGAATTGGTCCTGTGCCCAGGAAACCGGAGGAAACTGGACAATGTAGGAATCTGTTCTGAGATCTCTGAGAGACAAAGTTAGGCTGGAGGTTGAAGGGGCACATGTGTTTTGCAGGCGTGTTCTGCTCCGAGAGCGGGTGAAATTATCCTAGGTTGTACCTACGTGAATATTAGGGGGGCAACTCTAAATTCCCCTGAAACAGACTGAATCACATGAAAGCAAATATGTGTATCTTATTCTGTGGTCTGCTCTACAGTCATCCACCTTTACTTGATGATCTTTTTAAGATACTTTCGGGGATAAGTCTCCAAGCAACTTCTCTCCTTCCGTAGACTCTTTCTTCTTCATAGAATGCAGAGAAAGAGGAAAGATGGGTTGTAAATAAGGAAAGAAAGGCTGGTGTCAGTGGGGGACTTGTGATGTTTGGGAGAGGTGGGTGAGCAGTATGTAAAGGTGAGGTCCATCACAGCAGAGCAGATGGGTCTGGCTGTGGCCTTTGGCTTTACAGTAGAGTTATGTGCCAGGATGCTGTTAGGTCATGGCAACTCTTCTAAGCTGCCATAAATCCACCCCGTGCTGACATCCACAGCAGAGGGATAAGGATGATGTATCCTAACATTTGCTGAACATATGCCTACCTTGCAGTTCAGTGTGGAGGTTGTGCTGGACTGTCTATATTTCTTCTTAATTTGTTTGGTTTAGCTAGTTGAGAATGTTCTTTTTTTACCTACCACTGTGCTGAACTGAGGAGCCAAAACCCTCTCCTTGGAGTTGTGCTCTCTTGCGCCAGGAGGGAATATGACTCCATTTATTTATTTATTTTTAATTTATTTTATCTGGTTTAGTACCCAATAAACTTGCTGTTTTTTCCAACTGGCACGACAAGGCTCTGGCTATTTTTAAAGAATGTGGTTCATTTGATTTAATCTAATGAATGTTTAGTGCTGTTGAAAATAGCTGGAGCCAGAGCCAAGAATAATGTACTGAAATGTGCTGTTTGAGCAAAGACTGCTTCACTCTGCCAATGTTTCCCTCCAGTTGTTCAGATTTACCTGGTTCTGCGAGCAGCATTTGCAGGCAAGACATATTGATCGAGGTGCTTTTTAATACGGATTCCAAAGGCCAATAGTGCCAGAGCCATATTTTGCCACACTCATTTCAAGACACATCTAACAATGACAGCTCTTCTTATTGTTCAGTGTAGGATGTCTAGTCTCTGTTTCAGACCACTTTAAAGGGAATGTGAAATGCTGATATCCTTTTATTGCACATAGGAAAATTGAGGCATGAAATGGTAATTTTTTACCCTAAAGTCACCCAGAAAGCAAGTGACAGAATGAGTAATGATACCAGCATCTACTGGGCTCCTGAGGCTGCAGTGTAACTCCTGATTTCTCCATGAACTGAAACAAGACTGTAATCTGAAAACCAGTTCTGCTAAGCCCTTACTCCTAGTGGTTCTCTCTGGTTTTCAGAACATCCATGTTTACTGTCCTGCCTGAACCTTCTGAATTGCTCTGTAGAGGTACCTAACTCTCCCTATTAACAAAACTTAGATTTTATGGACGTCTTTGCACTACCTGAATTTGACTCTGCAAGCCATACCACATATTTAAGTAGTGTTTTTAAAACTGTACAAATCCATCTTCCCTTTGCTATCCATCAGTTATTTCTGTTAGATAGTGGGTTTGCAATTCCTCCCTAGGAGATGGGTAGCTAATACTTACGCTTCATTGGATTAAAAAAATAAATCAACCGTAGTACATCTTATTCCATGATAGTGATGTCCATAGGGATGGATTTTCTGCAGAGATCGCTTTACACCCTAAAGCACAATGTAGGATTGACTTGCATAAGTAATGAACAGATGCTCCTGACAGCTATTACATTATTCATCTCCCTATGCATGTGGTGGGGGGAAGGAAACAGCACCTGTTACTATGGGAGAAATATTGTCACTGCTGTTCTGCTTACAGACCTCCAGGGCAGTCTGGGCCAGGCACATTTCACTGCATTTGTGTTGACCCAAAATGAAGCCATGCCAGTTTACATCCCCTCGTTATTTTGTCCTGTGTTTCCCTCAGATAGGTCCCTCAGTTTATAACCTAAGAAAATAAAATAGCTGCTGCAGGTGTGAAGGAGCACTGAAAGCAGTGAAAAAATTTGTGTTCCATCTTTCACCCCAAATTTTTCTCAGGAAGACTGGGTAAAACTATTAGAATTTATTTCCCCTCTACAACAACAGTACTTTTCACAGACCATCTCAGATTTCATATGAAAGCAACTCATATGCCTGGGGAATTTCCAAAGGAGTATTTAAGAGTAGACAGAGGTAATTTCCTTGTCATCCTGACATTAGACTGAGATGCCTTGCTCTCCATCATCTGTGTTGGGCAGGGCAGCACACATGGCCCATGGTGCAGGCACACTGCTATTAGACTTAGCTTCAGATGCAGCCAGTCAGGGCCATAAAATTTTCTTGTTCACTCCACTGCAGGTAATGATTGGAGTGTTTGGAGTGTGGTGCCAGGAGATGTTTCCTTAAAGAGCTCCTGTGACTCAGCCTTCCAGTAAAGGGGGTTTATAGCAAAGAGAGAGGGTGCTTTTTTACATGGGCAGATAGTGATAAGAAAAGGGGGAACGGTTTCAAAGTAAAAAAGGAGAAATTCAAGTTAGATATTAGGAAGAAATTCTTTACTGTGATAGTGGTGAGGCACTGGAACAGATTGCCTGGAGACATTGCTGCTGCCCTGTCTTTGGAAGTGTTCAAGGCCAGGCTGGGTGGGATTTTGAGCAACCTGATCAAGTGTAAGGTGCCCCTCCCTATGGCAGCGGGGTTGGAATAAGATGGCCTTTAAGGTCCCTTCCAACTCAAACCATTCTATGACTCTATTCTTTGACTCAGGCATAGGTTAGAGCAAGGGCAGGGATGTTTTTCTTATCAGGGGACATACTGATCATTCATGGACCACAGTCACACATTAATTCATCCTGCCCAATAATCTTCTAGTCCCAGACAAGCAGCTCCTTGCCCTTCACCTAGGGCAAGTGGGCTGTGCAGATTTCCAGCCCCCACAAAATCTCTGCAACACTTCCACATCCCAAAGGCTGAATTCCCTAATTGAAGCTAAAGACTCAGTGCAATTGGCAGCATAGTGCCTATTTGCTGCTACTGACAGATATTTTTCCCAGCTAGGGCTGGAGCTGAACTAGACTGCCCACAGCATGTCTCCTCCTCTTCTTTACAGGAGCTAATTGATATGGTGTGGTTATTAAGAATATGGCTTTCAGCTTTTTTTCGTGAAATATTTATTCCATGTATCATTCATCAGTGAGTATGCGTAGATGTACGTGTTTTTAAAGAGCAACTTTGTAGAGATAACCTTCACAACACTGCTGGAACTGTAGATTGGGGAGGAGCAGAGCCTGCTTCCTCCCACAATAATTACTTCAATTCTGTTTTAATTAGGGAAGGAGGTTTTTTTAAGAGCTGAAATTGCACCTTAATTATGTTTTAAAGTTTGGCTGCAATTACAAGAGCTACAACCTTGCTTCCCAACCCTCCTCACAGTCTCAGTCTCCATGTCCATGCACTGGTTTAGCAAAGCCTCATCCCCTGGCAGGGTTATTGTGGTGCCTCTGCTGGCAGACTCCATGTGGTTTTCCACCGCTCTGGCTCTCAGCTGATAGCTCTGATCAGCCCAGTTCCCCCCTGACTCCCCGGGGAACATGCTGAGCTGGAAGGGACCCACAAGGCTCCTCATAGTGGACAACTCTTGCAAGAGTCATGGGAATTTAGAGGTGAAATGCTAGGCTTGGGCTGTTTCCTAGTTTCTTAAATGAGGAGCCTTAAAGGTTTTCCTAAGATGATTTTTAAAACCCACCAAGAGCTGGGATCTGGCAAACCAGGTGCTGTTGGCCTGTATGGCCTGCTCCTGCCTCAGCTCCTGTATTGCAGGTCTGGGCAGACCCCACATGAGCAGTGAAAGGCCAGTGAAGACCTTACCCCTTTTCTGTTTGCACAAAGCAGGCTCAGATCAGGTGGGGGCAGCGAGCCCATGAGGCAAGAGGTGGGCATGCTATGCGAGGCTGGGTTAGAAGAGAGATGCAGTTCGAAGTAGAAAGTAGAGAGGTGAGGAGCTGCCTTCTCAGAAGAGCCCTGCTGCAAGTTTCCTGAATCACTCAGAGGACCTGAGTTGAGCTTCTGCCTGGAGAGCCATGGCAGGGACAAACACAAAGGGAAGAGGTGCACAAGGTGAGGGTGTCCCAGCTGGTTCCCAGCCCACCTTTTCCTTCTCTGGCTGCAGCTGCAGTTTCTGCTTCATGTGTGACATATTATCTCCCTACTACAGGCACAAGAGCCCTGAGTGCACCCTCGAGACATTCCCTTGCAGCTCCCAGATAGGCAAACACCCAAGTCAAAGAAAGACACAACACACAGAAATGGGAAACAGTTACAGTGCCCTTTGTTCTCACGTACTGAAAACACCTTGGTGCTCAAGGGCATTGGCAGGAAAATTTGCATGCTTCAGGCATGTTACAAGGTTGTCAGTCCTTCCAGTGAGGCTGTAGTCAAAGGAAAGTTCCTGCAGAGCAGCCAGAAGTGAAGCAGGAAAGTTTCGTATTTGCCACTGTGGTGGAGGGAGTCTCTCAGGGAGGGCCTCTGTTCCTCTCCTGGCACCAGGTACTGGGGTCTTTCTGCCAGGAGGCCTTCAGGGTCTGCGTGATCCCACTCAATGGTTACATGGAATCACTCACCTGCCCCTGGACAACAGCCCCCACCACACAGGTGCAACCTGAGGTGGGTTTGTGAGCGCTCTGCCGTGGCCACAACCCTCCCTTTGTGTCCAGAAATGGCCTTTGGCCCCTTGGGAGTGGCACTTACCCCAAAGCCAATACCAAAAGCCTTAGTCCTGATCAGCAGTCTGTGGCACCAGTAGAGCCGTGCCTGCTCGGGCTGAAGCCCTGGCACACACTGGCACAAAGCGTGGCACTTCTCCCCTCTGCTCTTCCCTCTCAATACCTACGTCTGCCTGGGAGAAGTAGCTTGTTGGGTTTGTTCAGCTTTTGATGCAAGACTGCAAAACTATGATGCTGTTGCTCTGGAATCCTGCCCGACCTCTCCTACCAGCTGCCTCCAGCAAGGTTCAGGATGTTTTTGGCACCTCCAGTTTTCTATGCTTTAGGTGGGAAATCCTAACACAACAGGCTGGCACCTTCCAAAGCAAGCTGTGGCTCTGGATCTCGAGTATCTTGGTCCGTGTGTCAGAAAAGCAGGCATTCCCTCCGCAGTGCTTCCCGCAGGTCTGCTGCTGCAGGAAGCAGGCAGAACCCCTGGGATCACAGCCGGCTGGGCAGTATTTTCAGCCAGTCGTAAAGAGTTTTAGCTGTCAGATGCTTAAGTTAAGGAATGGCACTGGGGGCGGG